>CM022761.1:22256614-22434114 GCA_012411365.1 Ameiurus melas
TGTTTAAAAAAAAACCCAAAACAGACAGGTCCAGTAATAACAGCCAAGCAAAAACAATTGGACGTTTGTACTACTTAACACCAGGAAACTGGATGAAAAACAGGCTCACTGCTGACTGAAGACAGGCTGCTTTTGTTGTCAAAATGAAAAAGGCAAAGATAGATTTAATTACAGGACTCTGTTGAATAATGTCTTTTCTCTTATTTTCAGTCAGAGTCAGACCTGTTTCATAAGCATATCATGCACCTACTAAATAATCCCAAACGCTTGGCTTTCACCAGATAAAATAAACAGGATGGGTGTTCTAAAAGGATTTTGACTTGAATCAGGAGACTATTTAGGCCTCAACATAGTTTCAATTATTGGTCACATTATAGTTTTTCTGTAATGTAGATCATAAGGTACCATAGTAAAGCCAAGGTAAATTAAGGTTCTCATGAACAATAAGTAATGTGTAGCTAAATTATTAGGAATAGTTTTTAGTTAAGGGGATATTTCTGACTCTATATGCAGGATAAGTATGAAAAAACAGATTAAGAAAAACTAAGCCGTAAAATCTGTCACTCATTAATGCCATTACTTGGCCCATTTACTATGCAAATACTACATTATTATTGTCTAATACTTTTAACAGACAGGAATGCAGCACGTTAATAGTCCTTCTGGGGTATTCAAAGGCATTTTGATGTCAAATTAGCCAACGTGACTACACACAGCAGACCAGGACATACTTCTGAGGATTTTCAAAATGTCCAGAGAAAAACAGGAAACAGTCAAATAGAGTAAAGCATAGTGACTCTCATCCTGTTATGATCTTAGCCATGTTTTTGACCTTCTTGCTTTAACATCTGTTTTCTTTTCTCTTATATACTGTATGACACAGACATTTTGTCACATACTAGACATTCATACCTTGTGTTTTAAAACGATAAGAGAAGGCAAAGAAATAAAGGTCCAAGAATGTGACTGAAATAAGATACGGATACTGAGAACATGACAAAGACCAGTGATAATGGGTGCTATGCCATATCAGTAGAAGCCTTTTCGAATTGGGTTAATAATTTTTTTTTAAACACTCTTATGGGGGGGAAAGTGCACTTCAAGGAATCTGTACTAAAGCGGTTCTACTTGAAACCTTTTAAAAAAGGGAAATCTTCTGTTCTAGATTACTACTGACAGCCTTCTAAAAGTGTAGATGTAATAGAAGATTATAAGAATATTATGAGATAATAAACAAAAACAATAGTGCAATTTTATACCTTTAGACTTGATTGATTTCCTGTAGATTAATAGTGCAGACTATAAATCAAATCACAGGTTTATAAACTTTAGAAACGTCATCTCACATTCAACTACTTTTATCTCCAGCAAATTTCTTAACATTTGTAAATATTTTTATTAACATAAAAGCATTCTGTGTTACAACATAACTTTGACCTTAAATGCCTACTGCCTGTAAACTGTTAGTGTCTTAAGGTCTGTCCCACAGGTGCATGTGCAGTAATTGTTTATGGTAAGCATAAAAAACATTGTTTAAACTCTTTCCAATAAAGATCTGTAGCACTTATTTGGATTATAAAAATTATTTAATTTCATTTTTCTGAATTTATTAGTTTTCATTTATATAGTAGCAACGTACAGAGACTTGAATCCACTCCACATAAGAATATAAAAACATTTTTTTATAAATTGTTTTCTATAAGACAATTATTATTTAACATTTACGTAAGGAGTCTCCAGTGGCATTGCTGTCTAAAGAGGTAAAGCTATAACTTCAAATTTTCCACTACGGGAAAGTCTTCAGGACAGAGGACAAAGTAAGGGAATGATTGTTTATAGCTCATAACATGATTGATAACAGGAACTAACTTGTTTGTGGATATTCCACAACATTAAACGTAACAGCAAATAAAGAAAAGGTATTCCATTCTTTAATAAATAAGAATTGTAATTGCAATTTGTTGTGGTACAAGAAGAATAAAACACTTCAGGACAGGGTGTTTGGGGTGGTAGTGCATCAACCTGTTGTTGTTTTTCTATAACAGCACACCCAGTAGTGTTTTATATCTTGCATAAATTAAATAAATTAAGATAATAATTATAAATTCTCGTCGCTTCCGGTTATCGCAGATACTAGACCAGATTAATAGTTTGTCATCTGTATGCATTGGTTTTCTATAAAGAATTATGAACTGATCTAAATCACTAAATCCTTTTAAATCATTCATGCCAGCATCATAATGTGGAGTCATTTTTATTACAATACCTCTGTCCATTCCATTTATGGCTACACACAATCTTATGGAAAGAAATCAGCTCCTTTCATCACGCTCACTTGGCCTTTAAATCACATTGCCTGGCTCAGCATTAGCTCCTGTAGGGCAGTGCTGTGCCATGGGAATTGTAGGTCTTCTTTCTTGCCTGAGCAACTATTTAGCACAAGAAGGGTCAATAAAAAGATGAATAATGGATCAGTTCTTTTTTCTGGAGCATCCCGACCTCATAAAGTTGCAGTGGTGGAAAGGGCAAGCACATAACATGCTGAAGGTCCTGGATGGAATGCCATTTATCTTTTCCCTGTTTCACAGAAATCAGTATTCAGTCTGAGGTTTCAGCTCTGTTCAGGCCTACAGTGTTTTCTCAATAAGCCACCTTAAACTCCTTTGCTTGGTGTAAATTTTATGTGAATTAAAAAAATATACATTCCAATGTGCATATGACACTTTATCTCTCTCTATAATGAATAAATACATGTACAACTTCACAGACATCACTTTAAAGATTAAAGTAATTATACAATCCTCTAAACTTGCATGCATATCAATTACTCAATGAATTGTTGATGCAGATATCATCAACATGGTAAAATGGTGTATTGATAATGGGCCAAACCATAAAGAGTTTAAAACCTGTTAAACTTTTAAAACATTTGTATAATTTCAATCCATTCAGAGTACAGCTCTCATACAGCAAGGTTGTAATAGTTTAGTATTATTGCAGTTTTTATTTCTATTATTCCTGTGGAATTGTATTAAGTTTTGATTACCCTACTGAAAAAAAAAAACAAATCACACAGTCAAATCACACAATCAAATCAGTCAAATCACACACCAGCGGCCAGAACACCTGAGCTGGTCAGACTGGCATACCAGCTGCCACCTGATAAGTCATTTTCCAACTTCCTTATTACTTGTCTAAAGTGAGCAATTAATTAGTTCCAGTAATTCGGCAACTGTTCCTAGTATATGTAATGTTATATTCAGTGTAAAGAACCTTAGTGGGTGCTTTACATTTCCATTAGCTTACACTGAGCTTACACTCAATTCCAATAAGAGAGTCTAAAAATGGAAAATGCTATTATAGGTTTCAGACTTTAGTTGAAAATAAGAAATGACCCCATTCATGTAATTAATGCCTCATATTATATAAAACATAAAAGAACAGATAACAGGAGCAGTCAGAGCATCTGCTTTATTTCTAGGAATATAAAGTCAGTTTAACTGAAGTGATTAAAATAAAATCAATGCATCTCTGACACTACAACAACACCTCGACCAACCAAATGCCAAACGAATCATCTGTGCATCTCCAACTTATAATTTGCTGTGTGTGTGTGTGTGTGTGTGTGTGTGTGTGTGTGTGTGTGTGTGTGTGTGTGTGTGTGTGTGTGTGTGTGTGGTGTGTGTGTGTGTGTGTGTGTGTGTGTGTGTGTATGCCAAGTTTTTCCATTTGGAGATAATGGCTCTCACTGTGGTTCTTTGGAGTCCCAGAGACTTTGAAATGGCTTTCCAACCCTTCCCAGACTGATGTATTTCAATCAACTTCTTCCTCCTCATTTCTGGAATTTCTTTCAATTTTGTGTTACTGGGTAAAACCTTTTAACCAAATTCATGCTGTTGAAAAAGTTCTATTTAAGTGTTGATTTGATTCACACACACACACACACACACACACACACACACACACACACACACACACACACACACACACTCTCTCTCTCTCTCTCCCTCTCTTAGAGACCTATCTTGGGTAATGACTTTGGATTGTGTGTTCTTAACTGTTTCTGTTTTCCTTAGGTACCATTTCTGGTTTCCTGAAACCAGAAAATTCCAATATGTCTAATTCTCATTCACTGCAAATAAATTTAACCATTTCATTTATTGTTACAGACAATAGTTTTTTTTAATTAATTTAGTATTTTATGGAATTTGTGGTTTATGTTCTTAATTTAGCTTTGCATTTTTAAAAATCTAAGTACCTGCCTGCTTCCTTTCTTTTCATAATGCTTGTAGCTTGTCCCTATTTAATGGCCGTCTCGTCTGTGTGGGACTACAAACAAAGCTGGGAAATGGCTGACCCAGGCTTGTTTTTTTTTACTGGACTCCACAGCTGTCATCGGCACAAATGTTTTGAGGCCTGCTTCCGCTCAGGCCCGGCTTTGAAAAGCCTTTTTTTTCTGAGGGGGAAATCCTGGTTTATAACCGAACACAAGAGCAGTATTATCCATAGAGATTCGATTTTGTTTCTCTGGATTAATTTCACTGAAAAAGATTGAATGCTTTTGTGGGCATATATGCAACAGAGAAATCTACCGCAAAGCAGAGTAGCAGCCATATTAATTGAATATTGATTGCAGTTTTGTGGTTCCTTGTTGACCAATGCATTTCATTGACCAATGCATTTAATCTGGTCTGTCAATGCTGGCTGGAAAAAACTTGGTACTACGTATTAACGGCTTCCTCCTTATGAGTCATTTAGATAAAAATATAAAGATTTAATTGGACTTCCAGATCAAGAAGGATTTTCAAGAAGATATAGTAGGTACTAGAGAAGCCTGTGTCCTGCACAATACTGTATGAGGCATTATTAATCATCACAAATAATTATATGAAAAGAAGAACTGCCTGTTGTTTTATGGACATTGTAGAGAATTACAATGTATTTAATTTGTTTATTTTTTCAAATATATGATCTCAAAGTTATAAGAATATAATGTTTTATATATCCAGTCTAAGTATAATTGTAATGATGTTTTTCCTTATTAGATATTGCACACTGATTTTATTTGTTTGTCACACAGGGCTTCATTAATTCTTTAATGCTATAAAGTAAAATCACTGTGATTTCCAAACTGCTGATGTCCCACACTTAGGTTTATTTATTACAGGGGTGTCCAATCTTATCCAGAATGGGCCGGTATGTGAGTGCAGGTTTTCATACCCGAGTCTATTAAAAGCCAAGTTCAACTCATTAAACAGGTGGAATCAGCTGTGGCTCCTGCTTGATTTGAATGAAAACCTGCACCCACACCGGCCCTTTGCGGATAAGTTTGGACACCCTTTATTTAGAAGTATGGATGCACTTTAAGTATTAATTAAATTACTATAATCCTCAATATATTAATGAATAATTCTGGTTGAAATGTGATTTATTTTAACCATGTCAGTTTCGCTAAACATATAACATATGTTTCTGCTTGATCTATAAATATTAGTGGCCTTGACTGTGGACTGTTTTGTGCAGTGAATCATAAGAGCATATAATCAGCGCCCTTATATCTATCTATCTATCTATCTATCTATCTATCTATCTATCTATCTATCTATCTATCTATCTATCTATCTATCTATCTATCTATCTATCTATCTATCTATCTATCTATATATATATGTATATATATATATATATATATATATATATATGTGTGTTTGTATATATATATGTATTTATTTTATTTATAATTTTTATTTATTTATTTATTTTTAATTACTTTTTTCAGGGATCTTTCCTTTCATTTCATTCCCTGAATGATCACTTTTTGTTGTATTTCTGTCTGTCTCCTGTCTGTGTGGAGTTTGTGCCAGTTACGATAGCAGTCTTTGAGAACAGGAAATGTGCAGTAGGATCACGCTATGACCCATATAAGGAAATCTCTAAAGGGGTCAACAGCACCATCACTTTCAGTATATGTGTGTGTGTGTGTGTGTGTGTGTGTGTGTGTGTGTGTGTGTGTGTGTGGTGTGTTTGTGTGTGTGTGTGCGCGTGTGTGGTGTGACTTTGTGCTGTGTATGAACAGAAAGTCTCTTTGAGGTGAGTTCAGATTCATCCCTCATAATTTTACAGCAGAGATACCTCTCCACACCACAGTGGGATGTCAAGCTCATCTGAGCTTGAAATGTGACACTACCGGAGTCACCAAAAAAGCACTTCATACACACACACACACACCAAGTGCAGTTTACTCTGAATGCTAACGGCCGTTTAATCATTTAAGTATCTGCTTTAATGCTGTCGGATATTAGTAGTTTATATGGTTTTGTGTGGATTCTTTTAATAATTCTGAATTCTTTGAAAAGTGACAATAATTCCCCCAATAGCTAATGAAGGTTTAATCTATCATGTTATTTCTGTTTCACTGTTTGAGTCTGACATTGTCTGACAGTAGTGAACATGATGTACTTAGATTGGGCAGATACAGGAACTAACAATGCAGCTACAGGGGAAAATACAAGGTGTACATGATGCCAGCACCGCAGGCTGACTCCTGCTGTGCAGTTCACCAAACAATATGATACATGTGTGCCATAGACTCCTGAAGAATACAAGGATACGATGAATAAGATTAGAGGACATGGTTAATTATTTCTTTAGGATGTAGCACACAGAAAGGCAGTGCAACACAAACACACCCCACCTAAACCATGTCTGGCAAGTAAGTCTTTCAGCTACTGTTTGCATTAGGTACGATTTACTCTGAAATATTGGTCAGACATTTTATGAAGGTTTACCTGGTAACTGCTGTCAGAGTTTATATGACAGTGAGCAATATGTAGCAGAGTTACTCTGTTTTCTGAGATTCACTAGAATGTTTTATAGGAAAAAGCAATGGTACATAATTTTAAAATGTAATTAGGACATTTTTAAACTCTGAGTAGCAGGTGGTGTACTCACAGTAGTAAATGTTGCAGGGGGGAAAAAAGTAATTACACTTGATGACTAGATTTTTCATCTCCACACTGCTATTTACACAAGGATAAAACAAACAAAGAAACAAAAAAAACAACAACAAACCAAACAGTAAAACAATAGAACAAAGTGCTACTCAAACACACTCTTCCCAATCCTTCAGCATTTGTGAGGATGTTTTTTTTAATCAACATTTCTAAAATTTTGATCTTCAGTGGTTCAAGAACAAGTTGGTCAGATTAAGTTGACAGCAGGAAT
Source organism: Ameiurus melas (assembly GCA_012411365.1). NCBI lineage: Eukaryota > Metazoa > Chordata > Actinopteri > Siluriformes > Ictaluridae > Ameiurus > Ameiurus melas. Next base: position 22,263,839 of record CM022761.1, read on the forward strand.
CTAGTGCCAAAGAACACACCCTTTTGGTGTGCATATATCCTGTCATCTTGTGTACCCTGTATTGATAACTGATATACAGTGTATTCATATGTGTACAGTTCTGTGAAAAAGCATTTATGATATCTGTGACTTGCTGGATGAGTAGTTACTGTGCTCTTGGAGGAATTTGGGGAGGTCGGTCACTTCTGGGAAGGTTCACTACTATGCCAAGTTTTTCTATTTGGAGATAATGGCTCTCACTGTGGTTCTTTGGAGTCACAGAGACTTTGAAATGGCTTTCTAACCCTTCCCAGACTGATGTATTTCAATCACCTTCTTCCTCCTCATTTCTGGAATTTCTTTCAATTTTGTGTTACTGGGTAAAACCTTTTAACCAAATTCATGCTGTTGAAAAAGTTATATTTACGTGTTGATTTGATTGAACAGGGTTTGCAGTAATCAGACCTGGTTGTGTCTAGTCCATTTTGAATGCAGTTTCATAGATTTGAGGAATTAGTAACTATGGGGGCAAATACATTTTCATTGGTATTGGATACCTTTTTTTGCTTTAATAAATTATGTTTTCTTCAACATGTTTGGGTAGAGAAGAGTCAGTCCATGTGAATGGTGAAAGGTTTTGAAGATGCTTTGAAGATTGAAGATTCAGGGTAACTGACTACTACCAGGAACACACCCAAACAATGGTTTAAAAATTAACACATGTATATAAATTTTCTCACAGGATTAAGATTTTTTTCACCTATGTGTTTCAACTAAATTGGCAGCTTCTGTCCTAGCAGGTGTTGAATATAGTGCAGGTCGGGTCAGACAAGAGTGTGAAGATTTTTGATGCAGCCTTGATGCATGAGTTCCATCTGTAAATTGTTTTGGGGGGAGGGGGGGGTCTGCCAAAGTAGTAAATGTATATCTAAAATGAACGTATCAAGGAACTAAAAACTGGAACTGAGATTCTTCATATCACCAAGTGAATATACTAACGTGTATAAGGAATTATAACACAATTCTATACATTGTAAATACAGTCAACGCAATAGTTTTAATGGTATGAGCCATTGCTGAAGCAATGTAATGCATAATAATGAAGGGACATAAATACACACTCTCTGAATGCATGCTCCAGGGAGTGTTCCTCTATTTATTCCAAACAACACAAATGCACAGAATCTCAAGATGACTCATTGACACACAATCGTGCCACCCTTTTTTTCCGCTTCACTTTAACAGGCCTGGAGTCTAAAACTAGTAGAGCTCATGAAAGACAGACAGATGTAGGTCAGTTCACTTACCGAAGAGATGAGAAAGAGAGACCTCACAGGAGTAACACTTCCCAACGTCTACTGCATTACAACTTTTCAAATCTCAAACTGATGACTGCATTGAGAAGTTTAGAACACTAATGGAAAACACTGCATACAGAAAACATTGACATGGTGAATATAATAAATATAGCTACTGTAATTTGTTTGATGATAGAGCTAATGTACTCTTTGACTAATACCATTAACTAGCCTTGTTCTTTTGATAGCACACTCATTCAGCTGACATTGAACCTCTTCCAACTTCAGATTAGCATTCCACACTTTACATTTCTTATGTATGCAAAAGAGGCTAAGCTGTATGATATGAGATGAATTTGATGAATGAGGCATTGTCATGGCAAAAAAGACACTGGAATTGCATTGAAACTGAACAAAAGCAGAGGTCTGGCCTCAAAAGCTCACTGGGTGTTTTGTAATGAGTTTTTTTGTATTCTGGTGAAGCAGCGGCTGAGACGTGAATGGATCTGAACTGGTGTGTGACAAATAAGCTGTGAATCATGGGAGCAAGCTCATCCATGAGTAATGCGAAAATGTAGGCCAGGCCCATAGGCCAGTGTAGACACTACTGTGTCTGAGGAACGAAGTTCAAACATGTTTATGATTAGTGAGTGAAATATGTGTGGTGACCTTAAATTTCAACTATAAAAAGTTCTAAAAACTAAAAGCTTTCTAAAACTGAAATATGAATATTCTCTTTTTGCAAGGTTAAAGCAAGAATAATGCACTTATTATTATATCACTGAGATTATCAGCATCATCCATGTCAATCTCTGTCTCTTCACCTGAGGAAAAAGTCACTCGGGACGTTCAAACACAAGCTCATTCTCGTCTCTTCACTCAACCGACATCTGCTCACGCAAAAATTGAGTAAATAATCAGTTTAATTTAGTCACTTCTTTTCTTTTGTTTTTTTTTTATTAGGTCACATTGAAAAACTTTGCCCTCTGTCATCTGTACAGTGTGTTAGAGCTTTTCTCTGTTTTAATGATGATCAGTCCAGGAGCATCGCAGACATTTTGATTAGGCTTATGTCAATATCACTACAGCGGATAGCTCTGCAACAACTTGCTCAAAGTGTGCTATTCTTTGTATGAGGAAATGACACTTAGAGAGCAAGGTTGTAGGCAATCTTAGGCAGACTGACTGCATTTACTGCTGCTTTTGTTAAACTGGCTCTTTACCGAACATGATCTTAGGCAGATGCCAAAGCATGGTTAGAATGTTTTCTTGCAGATGTCAAAGTATATTATTGGCAAAATAATTTTGCCAATTTTTTACCGTCTTGGTAAACAATGTTTTTTCATCATTGTCTTAGGCTGTTTTCCAGAATTTAACCAGTCCGACATCTGGTAGATTTCTCACATGAATATTTATTTACATATCAACAATCCTGAAGTCAAGATGCTTGAAACGAAATTATAACGAGTTAAATATGTTTATAATGAAAATGTGTTTTATATATACTGTATATTATATTGTTCAATGTTTATGGACACCTGACCGCTGTACCCATATTTAGTCTCCCTTTTGCTATTATAATAACCTCCACTTTGGGAAGGCTCTCTCTTAAAGTTTGGAAAGTGGCTGTGGGAATATGTGACTGTTTTTGTCACAAGAGCATTAGTGAATTTTGGGCACTGATGTCAGATGAGGAGGTCTGGCACACAGTCAGCATTCCAATTCATCCCAAAAGTGTTCAGCGGGGTTGAGGTCAGGGTTCTTTGCAGGCCACTCGAGTTCTTCCTCTCCAACCTTGAAAACCATGTCTTCATAAACCTTGTTTTGTGCACCGGTACAACATGCTTTAACGGGTTTAGGCCCTTTAGTTCCAGTGACAGGAAATCTGAATGTTACTGCTTACAGCGCTATTCAAAACAATTCTGTGCTTCAAGCTGTGTGGCAACAGTTTGGGGAAGATGTCAGGCGTCCACATACTACTTGCCGCGTAGTGTACATTAGTAAACAAGATTCCTGCCATCTAATTCTGAGCTCAGCAAAGTGGATAAGTAGCTGTGTTGTAATTTCAACACACCAGATCAGACTGGATCCAACATTACTCATTTAACAGTGTCTACCACTGCTGGATTAACTGCACATGTGTTTTTATGACAAAAATACCTTTCACACTGCTCATCCATATCCATCTTCTCTTCAGATTGCAAAACAAACTGTTTAACTGAGAATGAGCAGTTTGGTACACGTATCACATTGGTATAAATTAATCTTGTTGATAGATGTATTGGATGTTCTCAAAGACATATAGTGGCATACTTAAAAATGAGAGCTACAATTACATTGACATTTACATTTATTCATTTAGCAAACGCTTTTATCCAAAGCGACTTACAAATGAGGAAATACAAGCAAAAGAGCTAGTTTTATTTTGTTGATGAAGTGAATGTGTGACACTCTTTAAAACACAGAAGCATGATTTCAATAAATGTAACAATGCCAGAACTGTTCTGAGTTGATTCAATTAGATTTATGAGACACTCATTTCAGCTAGATACATAACCCTCTATTTATACCCTGTTTCCATAAATCATGCATGCTTTATGAAGCTTAGCAGTTCCTTTAACACTAGGGTTGTTGTGGTGTTACCACTCACCCTTACATAATACCTAATAAAATGATTTTTTTTTTGCTCAGCACTGCCTTTCCTTACAGCTACTCCCTCTTTCCGCTTATAATGACAATGTGGTAAATAGCCTACTGACAAAGAAATTTTATGGAAGTTTCACTATCAAAATTATTTTCCTCAAATGTCTTTCCTATGTCTTTATTATTATTATTATTATTATTATTATTATTATTATTATTATTATTATGGCGCACGGTGGTTAGCACGTTTACCTAACACCTCCGGGGTTCGATTCCCACCAGGGCCATGTGTATGCGGAGTTTGTATGTTCTCCAAGTGATGCAGGGGTTTCCTCTGGGTACTCCGGTTTCCTTCCCAGACCAAAGACATGCATGGTTGGCTGATTTGTCGTGTCTAAAGTGTCCATAGTGTGTGAGTGTGTATGTGAGTGTGCCCTGCGATGGGCTGGCACCCTGCCCAAGGTGTACCCCACCTTGTACCCGATGCTTCCTGGAATAGGATTCAGGTTCCCTGTGACCCTGAAAAGGAGTGAAGATGGATGTATTGTTATTATTATTATTATTATTATTATTATTATTATTATTATTATTATTATCAATCATGTAAGTAGTTTTTATGGTCTGTACATTCACATGTTTGAAAAGATTAAGCAGTATTTGACTCTATAAAATAACCAGTCAAAATGACCCCAGGACATAAACGATATACTGTACATCCCATCTGAACTGATATTGGTAAACCTTCCATTATATCTTTTGGAAAAAAAAAACCTTTAAGCCTTTTCGTTAGTTATAAAGACACTCCAGGAAGCTCTCTTTTCTAGCATTTCCTGTCAAAACTGAGTTTAAAATAAAAATAAATAAAATAAAATGTAGATGATGCTTAAACATCAGAGAAGTTACACTTTAGGTGTTTTAGGTAAGTTAGGGAGTTCCTAGCACAGGTACAGTATAGCCTTCATAAATATTATGGCCATGTGACCTACAAATGATCAAGCCATGTGAAAGTTTCAAACCATACCACCCCCAGCCATGACTCAAATATGTGCTATTTTTAGAGGTTTATCTATTTTCTAGTCACAATGCTGAACCGTGAAACTGATCATTCATTTTCGCAAATGAAAAAGGGTAGAAACTGTATTCATTTGTCAGTATCTTAATCAGGCCTGAGAACATCTCCTTTAGTCATGCAGTCATTTTGGCTGTTTCCCAGACTCTGATAAAGCTTGTTCCAACTCCACTCAGAAGGGCTATTGAAGAACACTGTGCAGATTTTTGCCCCAGGTATAGTCATGCGTGTGTAGGCTTATGTTTTAATCAGCAATGCTATATCCGAGACAGGGCGTTTTTGATTCCTCCTCCATGGAGTTGCTGGGTATAGATCTCTGGAATGTTCAGCCCTTAATAAATCAATCTATAAACCTGTCCTAGCAATCTAGTTCTATGTTCTAGCAAGCTATCAGCAGCCACATTAAACATTTGACATTCTCTGAAGGTACAAACTGTAAAATAGACATTACTAAATGTATTACGATGAATGGATGCAGATCAGAAACACCATGTTTATTTGTAAGACATTTCGATATGGATAATGATATCATTTTCACTAAATTACTTACATCAGAGCTTAAAAATAATACATAGATATATGTGATTTTAATACAAAAGCACATAGATATAAAAGCATGCACACATGGACATTGCGTACATATTTGCAAACTATCACACCTTGCCTGAACACACATGATAAAGTGCAGGAAATTCCAAGCTTAATACCCCCAGATCCCATTCTCGCAACCTTTCTATTTAAAGTGTTATAAACACTTCACCAAAAAATGTACCATGGCTTTGTGTATCTTGCTCATCACCCCCCCCCCCCCCCTCCACACACACACACACACACAATTGAGTACAGGAACGGACTTTAAAAAGACTACACAGTGGTGACTGCCATTGCTCTGTTCTTGCTTGGTCTGGAAACAAACAAGCTTGGAGACCTTCCCAAGTGAGTCATTCATTAAGCCAATGACCTCAGAGCACAGATTTGGCTGGAAGAAGTGTTTATCCAGCGTACAGATCAGAACTCTTCCCCGAACTACCATCCACCAGGGAACGCTGAACAGATTCTCCAACTCTTTCTATCTCAGTCCTTACTCAAGCATTTTGCAACTGTCTCTGATTCTTGTCTTTTGCCACCAGTCCTGTACAAATATGACTAACAAACAATTACGACTGTCTAGATGGATCGAGCTTGAAGTGACATCACTTGTTTTGAATGATGCTTCCTGTTTATAGAGAAATGTAATTTGAGTAGGTCTAACTGGAGGTCTGGGTCTTTGTCTTGTCTTTTCAATGCCAAACCTCTAAAAGGTGAGAATTAAACACAATCAAGAACATAAGTCACTTTTTATGTGGGTTTTTTTTTTTTTTTTTGGTTTTGTTGTTTTTATTTTGTGGGGTTTTTTTTTTACCACTCTATGGAGAATTTTATCTGGGCTGAATTGCATGGATTTCTCAACAAAAGGGATTACTGAAATTCATGAGTTATTAACATTTGCATGACCACCCTCAATCCATACTCTTAAATTTCTCAATTATGTCCATTCGCCACAAGCAGCTATTTTGGCTATAAAATACCTATGAAAACAGTCACAAGTATCATGAAAGCTGGATCAACTGCAATTAGTGTGACCAAAAATACAAGATAGACTTCACATCTACTGCCACTCTGACCAAGATAAAGCTATGGTCAGTAGTTATGTTTGCTAGAAAGCTAGCTATCATTACGTAATCTACTGCTAGCAAGATTGTTAGAACTTAGTTACTGAATTAGCTAATATAATGCTTAGTTTAGGTTTGGCTAGCTTGCTAGCAAGCTTGGCAAATTATTAACATTAAAAATACTTTAGAGAGATAACTTAACTAAGCTAACTATTATAGTCTATTAAATTGGTGAAATAGCTATAGCCTGCTGTGTGGCCAGTGTTGTTTTCATCTGTGCACAAATAGACACTGTTGAAGGTATGGAGACGGCTGCGCTTAATTTTTCTGTATCTTAACACTCTGTGGAAAACTTTACTAATATAGGATAAGGATTAAGTAGTCAGACCTCCTCTATGGTGCTGCTGATTCAGAACAATGGTCTCTCGTCAGACTTTTATTTTTGGTTTAATCTCTAATGGCTCCCTGCAGGTTTCCTGTGTAATATTAGGTGATGAGCGAAGATGTCATTTGTTGGTGCATGCAGTTGTTTTGTGAAGATTTCACCCCTACAGCTCATATCCTGTCATTGTGTAAAATCAGTATTTTCCCCTTTGGAAAAATACACACAACACTATGTATGCTCTTTATTCCATCAAATACAACAAAGGATTGAAACGCTATATTATTATACGCACGTGTGTGTGTGTGTGTGTGTGTATGTACAATAAAATATATATTAATATTGTCAGTCATATTCTGTGCCTATTTTTCACTGGCTATGCATAAATACATTATCTCCCATTAGTTAATCTGTGTTGTATGATTTCTCTGTAACTATGGGATTTGGAATTGCAGACTAACTCTTTGTAGCAGATTTTTTTTCTCTATTCGCTTTGATGAGTACCCCAGTGATATATAGCCCCGAGACAGAGGACAAAATAAAGAAAGCTCAAATACATGAATAAATCAATAAATTCACACTTCCCACCAACCAAACTAGTCAGCCCACACACTTCCCTTTGAGCTATCCCATCATCCTCCCCTGAGCTCTATCCATGTGCCTCTTCTCCTCTTTGATGGCCTAGATTTTTGCCTCCTATTCACCCAAGAGAATACAAAGATTTCAGGAAGAAAATGCTACACTCCATACTGCTCAGGTGAAAAAGTGCAGTAGTGATCAGACTTCCAATATAAAGGATGTAGCTCTGTGTGTTTTTAAAAGCCTTGGCAGGCTCTAACTGCTCTTACTGATCGGAGGATGCATAATAGATCAGTCAACTGGCACTCAACAGCATTAAGTAGGTCATCTATTTTTATTTCGTTTTTTATTCAACTCTGATGATTCTGCCCAGCAACAAGATGTTTTACTCTGTGGTTCCAATAAAAAAAAATATATGTAATTTCTTGGAAGGCATATACAATTAGGTGCTATGTAACAGTCAGAGGTAAAGCTGTAACTTAAAGTTTTCCGGTAGTTTCTATGATGGTGCGTTTTAACTGGGAAGTTTCTCGGTAATGTGACAAGCTGCATTTTTGTCTTACCCACCAAGCATCTGACCTTTGGCCTTTATTTAGCCCAAAAATAGTCAAGTCAAATGAGTTTTTACTGCCATTCCTCTGTATAGCTTGTATAAATTGGAACGAAATGTTTCTTCAGGACCATGGTGCAACACAGAACAGTATGCAGGATGACATAAAGTGCAAATACACCACAGTATTAGATGAGTGCAAGACAATAAATGCAGAGAACATGGGCAGTAAACTATTGTGTAATGTAGCAGCACAAGTGTAGCAGCAATATTGACAGTAAAAATGAGTTTCATAATATTAAAGTGACTGATGCTGCTTTGTAAAGTGTGGTGTGCAATGGTACACAGTGAGTCATACTGGGTTAGGTGTTTGACTAGCCCAGGTGAAGGTTTGGAGGCAGTAATCTGTTGAGTAATCTGACTGCCTCAAGGAAGAAATTGTTGCGGAGTTTGCTGGTGGTGGCACGGATGCACGGGTACCTTCAGCCAGATGGCAGGAGGGTGAAGAGTTCATGGTAGGGGTGAGTGGGGTCATCTGTAATACTGGTGGCTTTGCGGATGCAGCGGTTGTTGAGTGAGGTGTCGATGATGGGTAGATGATGGGTAGCCTCCGACGATCCTTTCAGCTGCCCTTACAATTCACTTAATGGTCTTACTATCGGAGGCTGATAGTTCCCGTACCACACAGTGAGACAGCTGGTCAGGAGGCTCTCTTTTGTCCATCTGTAGAAGGTGGTGAGTATGGGAGGGTGGAGTTTGACTCTCTATTTATTGAAAATACTCGTTGAAAATTGGATTTTGTTTAGTCTGTCTGATTTGGTCAAAATTTATCCCAAGATGGACATCTGAATTCATTTGATTCATTCCAAAGTTACACCCTGTTTAGTATGAAATTCCCTCTTTTTGTTTCTTCATTTCCTTTTTTGGTTTTTTTTTTTTTTTTGTTTTTTTTTTTTTTTTTTTTTTTTTTTTTTTTTTACTCAAGACATGCAAGAAAATCTTAAAGTGTTTTTTGTTAATAAAAAAAAAATATGAATATAATATGATGATAAAATAATAGAATGAATATAATATATAATCATAAATTCATGGCTGAAATTAGGTTGAATTCGAGTCTCTGAAACAGCCCAAAAAAGACGGATTTTCACCTTTCACTTTTCAGCCAACATTGTTGAGACTTCAAAATTGTCTTTTCAGCAGCTTTTCATTGCGTTTTGGCTGGGTGGGTACTAACTTCAAGAGAGTGACTGCAAGTGGCTGGTAAGGGAACAACTGTTTATACCTGCCATAATACTGTATATATTATCTTGTGATGAGGATGAGCTTGAGGATAAGCTCTCAGGTCAGTATTGGCATCAGGAAGGGAAAAAAGCTAAATACCATTTTATTTTCCTTCACCCAATAAATGTACTTATCGTTTGCTATTGTAATAAGAATACAAAGAGGTGAAATCATATCAGGGAGTATTGTATCCTATTATAGGGTGGATACGATTCGTCACCCTTTCCTTTGTTGGGTCTGTTACATTGTTTTAATTTCCACATTTACAAATGGAAAAATAATGTTGCCTGTTACAACACAAAAGTGGCATCATAATATAGAAGCATTTCCAGGTCATAATGTTGCATCATCATCACCAACACTGTATTTATATTGTATTTTATATTCATATTAGTTGCATCATTAGGATGAAAACCTTCAGTGTTTTGCAAGAATGTTCTCCACATATTTGAAGCAACTGTGATTTGGTTTTAAGCTTGGTAAACGAGCATGGGCATGTAAAATAGTCTAAAGAGCAAACCTGATCTTTCATGTGCTAGTGAATTCAAGTTTAAGTTCAAGTTCAAGTGATTTGTCATTTCAACCATATACAGCTTATACAGTACACATTGAAACGAAACGATGTTCCTCCAGGACCATGGTGCTACATAAAACAACACATTAACCACATAAGATGACACAGAACTGAATAAGATCTATACATTTTTACATAAAGTGCACATGCAAACGGTTTCTAACACTAGACAGTACAGTACTACTAAAACAGGATAATAGGCACAGTAAGTGACAGTGTAGTGCCGAACAGTATACAGTTTTAATGGGGAAGAGTCCGATATAAAAGAAGATAGGTGTTAAAGAGTAAGAATATAATTTAAAAGGTGCAAATGTAAAAATAATTCAGAGTATTCAGCAGATTAGCTTATACCAAATATGGACATAGCAGTTATTACAGTAGCAAACAGATAAAGTGTATAATAGTGAGAATAAATTAAATATATCTTTTATAAGTACATTAGTAGCAAAAATTTAATAGTCAGTGCAGGAATGTGCAAATATTGAAATGGGAGTGGGATGGTGTTCAGTTCGGTGTGTGTGTATATCAGTCTAATCTCTGAGTACTGAGGAGTCTGATGGCTTGGGGAAAGAAGATGTTACACAGTCTGGCCATGAGGGCCCAAATGCTTCATTACCTTTTTCCAGACTGTGTGTGAGGGGTGTATGTGGTCATCCACAATGCTTGTTGCTTTGCGGATGCAGCATGTTGTGTAAATGTCTATGATGCAGGGAAAAGAGACCCCAATTATCTTCTCAGTTGTCCTCACTCTCTGCTGCAGGGTCTTTCAATCTGATAAGGTACGATTTCTGAACCAGACAGTGATGCAGCTGCTCAGGATGCTCTCAATAGTTCCTCTGTAGAATGTGATGGGCTGAGAGCACAGACAACTGCTCACCAAATTAACAATGTGGAAGTATCACCTTTAACATTCAAATGTTAATTAAATCTGATGAGTAAAGGTCTGCAGGAGGTCTGCAGGAGGTCTCACATCTACTAAAGCCTAAGGAATGTGTATTGAGTGGGTGCTGGGGACTCAGACATCTTGAGCATTAAATAATTTTACTTTAAGTGTAACTAGACATACCAAACACTTCCAAACACTAAGCCACTGTGCCCCCATTTTTAGATTATATTTTTATATATGCTTATCACACAACATGTGAACTGTAAATGCTGGTGCAGGAGTAGATATAAAAGATATATAAAGTCAATTTAGCTGATAAGAACACTGTCATTTATACCTAACTTAAAATGATTGTTCATATGAACCAATACTCATATTTTATTGTCCCAAAGCCACATTTTGCATTACATTCTTATATTGTCTATTTTGTGTGAGTGTAATGCTATGGATTTCTTGCATCATTTAATAGAGTTTTTATTAAGAACCATAAAGCAAGGCTAATATCATTCACTAACATGTATGATTATTCAACATTATTTAAGGGTATGATAATAGATTGTAAATTCCTCAAATTAGGGGAAAAATATTTGTCTCAATAATGTAGTTTACCTCATTAGCTTTTATCAAAACCACAAATTTATGTGGAGAGCAAGACATTAATATATTTTGTGCTGTGACATCTGGGTGTATAAATACATGTACAGCTATGAAATAACATTGAAATGACTGGCTACTGTTAAATGAATCTTAAATGGCATAGTGCTCAAAAGCATCTGACCCCACCCTTGTTTTATTTCACTTCCAATTTTATTACTGTAAAACCAGTTATACAGTTAAAACCACAAGATTCCAAAAAAAAAAGGAAAGAAAATTAAGCCTTAAGGCTTCCGTCAGCATAAACACAAGACACATACTTATATATAAATATGAAACATTTAATATTTGTTCTGTAAAACAATCATTCATGTCAAATACTTGCAGGGTTTGTGTAAACGTGAACCATGAAAATCATTTTAAAAACAAACTTAAAAGTACCACAGACATTAAGTAGTGGAAAATATGCATTTATTGTAAATCTCCTCTTAAGCTGTGTGCCTCGTTATCATTATTTAAAAAAAAGACTATTTCTTTCAGTGCGCTGGGATTATGCTGATCATTGTAGACTTGGAATTTAATACCACCTAGAGATTAGCAAATGAATAATTTAAATGGTATGTGCATTTGGACTGCATTGTAACCAAGCACAAATTTAAAATAGAACCAAAACAATCAATCAAATGAAGCTGAGCCATCATGTATTTATTGTGATCTCCATGGCAACATTTTAATGCACTAATTATATATATAACCATATAACCTCTGGCTGTAATGAAAAGCAAGTTGAATTTTGAGCAAAGCACAATGAAACACAGGCCTGAGCCCTGACCCCCCACACCAGCCATCCTCCATGCATCCTCATGCATTTCTTCAAGCTTTTTGCAGCACTGCATGGCAACAGTCTCAGTGTAAGCAACACATTTCTATTTCTCTCTCTCTGTAGTCACGTCTGGGAGCAGGGTAACCCAAGGCTTTAATTTTGACCCTGTAAATATTTAGGAAGGCTGCTCATAGCTGTAAACCCCATTGTCTATTGTCGGACTTGCAGTAGACCAATCAACTCCAACCGTCCGATCCCATAATGCAACGAGCAAGGGGGCAATTCAGTGTTCCCTCTCCCCCTCAACGGGCTTTAGAGGTACTTTATTCTTCACAAAAAGGAGACGCGCCCATTTTTACAGCAACAGCTGCTGTTCTGCGTGTGCGTTCGTGTAGCGACGGGGCAGGACACGTCGTGATTTCTCGGGATTCTTTCACAAGAGTTCAGTGAAACCAGTTCAGAGCAGTTTGCAGCACTGACCACAACCCGGAGCGGGTCTCGTCCTCTTCTGCAGCGCGGCGCGGGTGGCCGTCTCAAACACCTCCCGCACGCCTTCTTTAGTCTTAGCGGAACACTCCAGATAGTCGTAGGCACCGATGCGCACAGCCATGGCGCGCCCGTCCTCGCCCTTTACCGGCTCCTGCTTCATGCGCGCCAGCTCGTTGCGCACGTTCTCGTCGTTGCGCAAGTCCTTCTTGTTGGCCACCAGTATGATGGGCACGTTAGGACAGAAGTGCTTGACCTCGGGAACCCACTTCTCAGGGATGTTCTCCAGCGAGTCAGGGCTGTCCACTGAGAAGCACATGAGTATGACGTCTGTGTCCGGATAGGAGAGGGGCCGGAGCCGGTCGTAATCCTCCTGGCCGGCCGTGTCCCACAGCGCCAGCTCCACCTGTTTGCTGTCCACCTCGATGTCCGCTACGTAGTTCTCAAACACCGTTGGCACGTACACCTCGGGGAACTCGTCCTTGCTGAACACGATCAGGAGACACGTCTTGCCGCACGCGCCGTCCCCCACCACCACCAGCTTCTTTCGGATAGCAGCCATTGTACTCTTTCAGTCACTCGTTTGGTCCACACAGCAAAGAAAGACAATGTAATCACTATTATAACCTTCCTAGATTTAAATCTAGGCTTCAATTACGCCGCTCTATAATCTTCACGGTCACTTCCTCTCCCCAGGTTTGACCACAGCGTTCTCATGAACAGCTGCTGGGCAGAACTTCTTTATAAAGCAACCTCACTGCTTTCTTAATATAGCACTCCAATGGAAAGCGGCACGATGACTTCATGGTTTCAAACACGTGGTCTGATTGGCTGAGTCAGCAAAGAGGGTGGGGTTTATTCTTTCGCCACGAGGACTAGAAGTGACCGGCCTGTGGTTTATCTTGCGCATGCGTGTTTGCACGCTAACCTAAGATAAAGGTTCTTAAACAAGATAAACATTTCACAAGAACATCACTTTTATAGATAATATATAATACAACTCATTTATCTTTATTAGTTTGATTTAATAATATATTATGCAGTAGCATATTATCTTCATCTAAAATGAAGACAATGAGTAATTTAAGTGATGTTTTTATTACATTGCTGCTACATTTTGTTCATTTATTTTATTTCATTATTTTCTTTATTTCTTTTGTTATTATTTAATTAGTTTTTATTTGTGTTATTTTGTAAAAAATCCCAGTTAGGTTACATGGCACCGTAAATGTGGGGCTCCATGCCCATACAGTATCTTATGCCGTATATGATATGGGTGGAGGACGGTAGGGCCCACAACTACAATTTCATCTATCTAGAACTCCCTAGCTGTGTGTGTGTGTGTGTGTGTGTGTGTGTGTGTGTGTGTGTGTGTATAAGCGACCCAAGAAAGAACCTGGGGAAAAAACAGAGGGAGCTTCTTTTTTGCCTGCTTTTGTTTCTCCAGCAACATAAATTCCCGTCGACCATTAGAAATCTCGCGAGATGTTAGACCAAGGAGACGTCCATCTTAGCGATGACGCGGTGGACAATGAATGGACTGCGCCCTGTGGGGTTACGGCTATTGACTGCCCCCTGTGGCGGTGACGGTATTTACTGCGCCCTGTGGCGGCGACGCCTGTGACGGTGACGGCTATTTCCTGCGCCCTGTGACGGTGACAGCTATTTACTGCGCCCTGTGGCGGTGACGGCTATTGACTGCCCCCTGTGGCGGTGACGGCTATTGACTGCGCTTGTAGGACATGTGTTGGAGTTTCAGAGGGTCTTGTTGTCATAACAAACGGTGGCAATGACATAACAAATGTTCTTTATCATTATAAGTTTGTCAACACAGACGTAATGTATAGCTAGATTAATTTAAAGTCATAATAACCCTTTACTGGCGAGGAAGTATATCAGCTGATAATAGTAAATGAAATGTAAAATGTAATCTGAGCTCTAGTTGTTTTTGAAATAAAAATGATAAATGTAACAATCCTGAGTTTTATTCTTGTATGTTTCATTGGAATCCTGCTGGGCTTCATAGAAAAGAGGGTAGTGAATGTACTGCCTTTAAATTCACAGTTTCTTCCTTGTGTTGGTCTGAGATGATTTTGTGCTTGATTTTGGTATGATTATTTTGACATCAGCTGTTATTGGAAACACTGGCATTTTGAGTAAGTAAGTAACCTACTTATAATTATATGAATGTGTTTTCTCTTTGCTTATTAATGCTTTATTTTCTATCTACATGGAAAATTACAAATGATATATTTTACAAACAGAAATGTATATATTCTATATACCATTAATACAGCATGTTCAGAATACAGTGGCAAGAGAAATATTACAAATAGTTATAAAGGCCCAACGCCGACCAGAGCAAGAAGCTGAAAAGCTCTGCCTCTCAGGCTGATGTCAATGTCTTATACATTTTTGTCAGCTGGCGCCACCTCCAGGAAGAGCTGCAGGAACACTGTGAGTTTGTCAAGGATGCCTGGAAACAGTTTGAAGTGAATGAATGGAAAGTAAATTAAAACACCACTTAGGATGAAGAGGGTCACATATAGGTACTCGAGCTGAGGATTGTCAATGATGGGTGCTAGAACCAGGAACACAGACGCCAGCAGCACCAGGATAGGGATAAAAATGGGTACCTGAGAAAACCATACACAGACATTATTCTTTCATTCATTTTTCTTCTGCTTTTCCTTCATAAACATTATACACAATAACACTCAGACATTAGAAGAAACTGTTTATCTTTGTTCTCACAAAATATCATTCTCAGAACTACTTTTTTTAGTATTTACTCTCAAAAATATACTATTCAAAAATAAATTCAATACAAAAGTGACAGACGGTTGTTGACCTGCACAAATCAAGTAATGCATATATAAATACATGTGCTTAAAAACATTAAACACAATTAGGACCATAAGAAAATGGTTGAAAATAACTGATACTTAATGTATTGGGTCGTTTTTACTTGCTTTCATAACATTTAGCAATATTGGGTAAAGTCTAAGGTCTCCATTAAGTACTGTATAAAATTATCTCAAACGTTTGTTATCTCATTTACATTATAGTATCAGTGGAAAACAGCAAACTATGGATATCCACAAATTTATTAAAAAATTGTTATGGAGAAATTTGTTGTATGTGGGTGAAGAAAGGAAGCTATTAAGAAATAGACCACTTTTTCAGATGAATATACAACTGAGGCTATCAGAGATCTGCAGAGACAGATGTACTGTAAGTGCTGCAGCCAAAGGACGCACACTCACCTGCCACTTTAATAGGAGCACCTATAATCCTGCTCATTCATACAATTATCAAATCAACTAATCATGTTGCAGCATAACAATGCATAAATGCATGCTGATATAGGTCAAGAGCTTTAGTTAATATTCACATCAAACATCAGAATGGGGAAAGAATGTGATCTCAGTGAATGTGACCATACCATGGTTGTTCATGGTAGATAGAAACACAAATAACCGCCCTTTACAACCATGGAGTACAGAAAAGCATCTCAGAATGCACAGGATACCAAACCTTGAAGCAGGTAGGTTAAAATAGCAGAAGACCACATCAGGTTCCACACTGGTCATCCACGAACAGCAATCTGAGACTACAGTGGGTACAGGTTCATCAAAACTGGACAGTTGAATAGTATAAAAACATTGGCTAGTCTTTTTCCTTTCTTCTACTATCCAATTTCAGGGAATTCTTGGCTGACAGACGTGGAGCTCATCTTCTGCTGTTGTAGTCCATTGTTGATAAGGTTCAACATGTTATGTGTTCTCAGATGCTTTTCTGATCATCACAGTTGTGAAGAGTTGCTATAGCCTTACTGTCAGCTCAAACCAGTCTGGCCATTCTCCTCTGACCTCTCTCATCAACGAGACATTTCCATCCACAGAACTGCTGCTCATTGAATGTTTTTGCACCATCCTGTGTAAACTCTAGTGTTTGTCATGCTGGAAAAACACTAAAAAAATCACTAAAAGCAGCCTGTCTGGCACCAGCAAGCATGCCACAGTCTAAGTGCCTAAGAACACTTTCCCCCCCATTCTCATGCCTGATGTGAACATTAACTGAAGCTCTGCACCTGTTAGGCATAATTTTAGGTATCGATCTGCTGCCACATGATTGGCTGATTGAATAATTGCATGAATGAGGAGATGTATAGGTGTTCCTTTATGAAGCAATTATGAGTGTAAATGTGAATGCAAGTATTCTTATAACTTCATTGTTAATAATCGTCTTTAATATACATTGCCTTTAATATACATCCATCTTATATAAGAATGAAAGTATTTTTCATCTATCTCACCTTGTATGCATGTAAAAGATTGGATCTTTTGATTTTGAGATAGAGTAATCCAGATATCGTAACTCCATAAAAGAACCAGGATGTAAAGCTGAAATTCAGAGTGGAATTAAAGGAACAGGTGATAAATAAAACTGATCATTAAATGCATAGACTAAAATAAAAACTGTTTGTGTTGTTGCTGTTTCAAGCTTATGGAGTTTAGCCAAATTGCTTGATATCACTGTATTATCCACATTCAAAACAACTCTTATTATGGACAGACAGCTCTTATCATCATCTTTATTACCACGCATATCAAGATCAGTAATATCATTTACACAACATACTGTTGTATGGTTATATTTTATACTTAAAAAAAAATCTCACTAAATTAATATATTTTAAGAAGCAATAAACCTTTTGATCTGCGTATATTATATGCCACAAAATACATTTTGTGCCCTTTAAGTGGACATAATAATAAATGTATTATGCTTGTACTGTCAGTGATGCTGCAAATGTTTCTTGTTAACCATACCTGAAGAAGTTGATTATTCCCTGGAAGTCTCCAGGAATGAGCACAATGAAAGCGATAATGGTGGTAAAAATGAGAGCTGGAGAGGGCGTTAGGCGTCGCACATGGGCCATGGACAGGATGGTAGGCTGAAATAGCAGCAAAACATTAAGGAAGAAACATCATATGATGTAACATCTTAGGTCAGACATTTGAGGTGTGCTTGATGCATAAGTTAAAATCAGAATGTCATTAAGAGGAAAAGATACATAGCGTCTATACTAAAATACTACTACTACTACTACTACTACTATTATTATTATTATTATTATTATTATTATTATTATTATTATTAATAATAATAATAATAATCATAATAATAATGTTATTCTTAGTGTATTTTTAAAAATGTATGCTAAAGTTTTAATTTACTTTTTACTTACCATGTGACCCTCTCGGGCAGCTACAAAGCAAATTCGTACTCCACTGAAGAGTGCTCCATTCAGTGTTCCAAAGGAAGATAATGCTGCTGCAATAGACATCACCCAGCCCCAGCTGCCCAGCACCTTATTGCTGTTCTCAGAGAAAAGATGGTGATCTTTAGTGGGTAGTTTTTAAATACATGAATTTCATGCTGTTCACATGCATTATGTGTGTTACATGCATTATGTTCTGTGAGTGCAAACTGTGATGACCTACCCCCAAGTAACTGCTACAGCACTGGACATCATCATCTCTCTAGGAGTCATGACAGCCAGATAACTGATATTGACCAGCAAGTAGAGGATGGTAACCATTGGGATGGCAATCATTAATGCCCGGGGGAGATTTACCTTTCACAAATAGATATAATGTAAAATGAAGTATGGTTATTTGTTGATATTTACTAAATAATCATTCATGCACTTCTAGATGTCCCACCAACTTGGATTTCTGTTTCCTCTGGAGCATATCTTTGGTCAACACCCTTTCAACACTTAATACCAAATTGCCTTTACACTTTGACACCTGTATACTGAATTGATTTGTAATCCCACTATCTGGTCAGGTTTGTATAGACTTGTCACTGCTGTGGGGAGATAACAACTAGTCAGGTAGTGGGGGAAAAAACAGCAAGGCCAATGATAAATTAAGTAGCTAAATGTACTTTGTCTGAAAAGATTTAAAACTAGATAAAGTCAACATTGAGTATACTGGGAAAGGTCTTTTTAAAAATGCATTTTGCTTTAATGGAATTAATTTCTGGTAACACTTTGACTACAAAAGATCCCACTCGGCTAGTGTTGTTTCAAATCAGTGGTGCTGGCCACCTCAAATAGACTGATCCAGATTTGTTTTCAGATACCACTGAGGCCAGAGTTAAATATCCCAGTGGTTGCTATAGATATCATATGATTTCTTCCTCATGTTATTTCAGGGAGTTGTTACTTGCTGCTGCTATCCCTCATTAAGGATCTAAATCTACATCCAATTTCTTTAAAGCTTCTTTTTGACAGTATACTATATATTATTAAGAGTGCTATACAAATAAAATGGAATTGAACTGAAATTGAATACTTTGTTGTGGAGTTTTTGAATATCCATGTTTAGCAGGAACTGAGTATACTATATCAAATAGAGGTATGAGAAGATAGAGAAAATATACAGTATAAAATGTACTATGTCAACTAGGTATATTATATCAATACAATATCTCACAAAACTTACCTCTGGTTTTTTCACCTCCTCAAGCACAAAGTTTAAATTGTACCATCCTGAGAAAGACCAGAGTCCCTGATACAGAGCCATTCCAATGGTACTGATTTCCAAAGTTGTACCCTTAAAGGCAATGTCTGGATTTTCAAGGTATCCTAGGCCATTTTGGGCAATGGCAACTATTCCACCAATAACGATCACCATCAGACCAACAACTTTGGCCACCAGGAATATAACCTGAATGGCCATGGCAAAGCGAACATTCAGCATATTAACGGTTGCCAGCACGAAAATGCATGCCACTGCTATACATTTCACCACCAATATAGGTGGCATGCAGCCTGGATAAAAAGGAGCCACGGCATACTGAGCAAAACTCAAGGCTACAGCCGAAATACCTGCTGGCTTCACCACAATTGTAAACGTGTATGCCACAAAGAACGCAGGTAAGGGTCCGAAGATTCTCAGGACATAGATGAACTCTCCTCCGGATTCTCTGAAGATGGTACCAAGCTCTGCATACGTGAGCGCAGCACATAGAGTCACCAGGCCACACACAGCCCAGATGATCAAGCTTGCTCCAGGGCTTCCAACATTGGCCATCACAAACTGAGGGGACATAAATATCCCTGATCCTATCATAGTGCCTGCGACCAGAGCTACGGCACTAATTAACCCTACCTCCCGCTTCAGCTTCAGCCCTTTGTGCTCGCTGTTTGTCATGGTGCTTCCTGGGTGTGAGTGAAAATGAATTATACATCTTGCAGTATAAGAAAATATGTGAATCATGGGTAATGAGATAATAAGAGCAAAGTATTTCTGATTAAATATTAACATTTATGACATTTATGGTGTTCAGCACTGTGCAGAAGTCCTACGACAACCTTGAAAATTATGCTTCAAGGATTTTATCTGTGAAGGAAGCAGTTCTCTCACCTTTGGTTCACGTGAATGGCATGTGGAGCTGTGCTCCAGTACTATAAATAAGTTATATCGCACAAGCAAGAGTGCTAAAATATTAGAATGCTGTGAAATGTGGCCTTGTTCCTAATTCCCAGCCATGCTGATATTCAGTAAAACAGGACAATTGCGAGTGTGATATTGCATATAATATTAACAAGAAATTCATATTGAATAAACGATATTTCAGATACAACATGACTAAATATTTTGTTTATTTTTGCTCCATCTACTAAAATAGGTCTCAAAGCAGGATAGAACTTTGCAATTGCCATGAAATGCACAGACTGACTGAATGAAGTGTAGTAATAGTTATATACTATGTTTATAAATGTAACAGTGAGATCAGCTAACTGTAATCACAAAATTTTTGCCACAAAATTTGTATTGTTAGTTCGAAATTTATGTTGCATAACAAGTCAGAAAATAGGCACTTGTCACGAATGATACAAAAATTAATTTCGGGAGCAGCTTTGATTTGGGTGCTCTATAAAGTGGATAAGTTTTATAGGGACATTCAAGGACATTTTGTCCAAATTAAAGTGAAATATATTTACTCGTTTGTCCTTTGAAGGTTTTGATGTCGGTTCACTGCACCACATGAATACTTCTTTTTTTTTTTTTTACAGTTTAATTTTTATTGAACATTTCTGCTGGACATTTCTACAATTCTACAGAACATTTCTACATTTCTACGTTTCTTTTTTATTAAACATTTTTGCTGACCTTCTGATGTGCATTTCTGTTGAACTGCTAAGCCTATCTAAATCGCCTTTTCTGTTCTGTCCTCCCTACCATTTCCCAAAAATAAAAACAAATTGAGCAACAGCAGTAAATATTCACAGATTGTTTTCTTTTTATACAAAGGAAAACAAAATTGAATCCACAACCCACCCCTCCGGCTCATCATGGCTACCCATTAACTGTCGCTGGTTATAAAGATATTATAAAATTCAACAACAGGCACCAACCTTTAAGTGGGTGGTGTCTGTAACTCCATAAAGTATGCAATTAAGGGATGCCATTTATGAAAAAACTTATCTGTGCAACCATTCATCATATATCTAATTTTCTCGAGTTTCAGAAAAAACATCACGTCCTTTATCCCATGATAGATGGGTATTTAGCAGACTTCCAATGTAACAGTAGGGAACGTCTTGCTATAAGGGATGTGAAAGCAATAACATCCTTTTGTATCGAGCTCAAAGGAATTGAAGCTTGAGGAATCCCAAATATCGCAATCAATGGACATGAATACTTCTGTTTATTTTTTGTCATGAAAAAATAATTTTATTATGGTGGCCACTGTATATGTGAATCAGACAGCTAATACAAGAATACATATTAAAATGATATTGCAATTATAGTTAATACTAGATTTGCAAAAGTTTTTGCAATTATAGACATGACAAATTATCTGATAGAAAAGCAGTAACTGGGCAACTAGCATTTTGATTCATATTAGTTTATTATTATTATTATTTATGTACAGAATAGTCTATTGAGACTTTATTCTTACTTCCCTACTTCTTCCTGACTGTAATTTTATATTAATACAAGAAAATGAATTAAAGTTCAGAGCACTAAATATTCATTTAATAATATTTGATTATTTTCTAATGCATAATACATAATTTGATAAAAGGTTCATAAAAGTTAACTGTTTCTAAAGTATATTTAGTAAATTTATTTAAATATTTACTAAGTATTTACTGTATATGCACTGTATTTACTATAACATACTGTAAAGTATATTTACAGAAGCACAAATGTGTCACGTATCCGGAAACCCGGGACTTCAAGTCCCATCAGCCACTGCACTACACCACCTGACCACATGCACCTGACTCACGTTTTTGTTAATTAGCACCATTGTGTATTTATAGTCCTTGTCTGCACTTTCTCCTGGTCTTTCGTTGTTATAGACTCACGTCACTTCTGTCTCCGTGTTTGTTTCTTGCCACAGTGTTATGCCCAGTTGTCCTAGTGTTTTTGTTTCGTTATTTCGTGTGTTTAAAATAAATGTTTAAAAAATCTGCAATTGCTTCGGCCTCCCTTCGCCAGACGTGACAGAACGAAAGACCGTGACTACGAGGCAGTAGATTTTTTATTTATTTTTTTCCGGATTCAGCAGTTTGCTCCCACCCGCCCTCCCCGATGGGTCTCATGGATTCCCCTATGTTCGCGGACCTCAAGGATTCCCCGCTGTTCAGCTACCTCAGAGTCGCGCAGCCGGTGAGTCCTGTGCAGGAGGTCTCTCCGCCGCCCCGCTATGTGTGTGAGGACGCTCCAGCTCCGGGCGGACTCATGAATTCACCTATGTTCGCCGACCTCAAGGATTCCCCGCTGTTCAGCTACCTCAGAGTCGCGCAGCCGGTGAGTCCTGTGCAGGAGGTCTCTCCGCCGCCCCGCTATGTGTGTGAGG
Organism: Ameiurus melas; assembly: GCA_012411365.1. Lineage (NCBI taxonomy): Eukaryota > Metazoa > Chordata > Actinopteri > Siluriformes > Ictaluridae > Ameiurus > Ameiurus melas. The sequence goes on from CM022761.1 coordinate 22,286,526, forward strand.
ACGCTCCGGCTCCGGGCGGTCTCATGAATTCGCCTATGTTCGCTGACCTCAGGGATTCCCCGCTGTTCAGCTACCTTAAGGTGCCTCAGCCTTCCTGTTCAGCTGTGGTCGTCGCTCAGCCTTCCTGTTCAGCTGGGGTCGTCGCACAGCCTTCCTGTTCAGCTGGGGTCGTCGCACAGCCTTCCTGTTCAGCTGAGGTCGTCGTACAGCCGTCCTGTTCAGCTGAGGTCGTCGCACAGCCTTCCTGTTCAGCTGTGGTCGTCGCACAGCCTTCCTGTTCAGCTGTGGACGCCGCTCAGCATCCCTGCCCGGCTGTGGACGCCGCTCAGCATCCCTGCTCGGCTGTGGACGCCGCTCAGCAGCCCTGCTCGGCTGTGGACGTCGCTCGGCCTTCCTGCTCGGCTGTGGCGCGTCGGCCTTCCTGCCGGCGGGCGTCCCTCGGCCTTCCTGCTCGGCTGTGGACGTCGCTCGGCCTTCCTGCTCGGCTGTGGACGTCGCTCGGCCTTCCTGCTCGGCTGTGGACGTCGCTCGGCCTTCCTGCTCGGCTGTGGACGTCGCTCGGCCTTCCTGCTCGGCTGAGGTCGTCGCTCGGCCTTCCTGCTCGGCTGCGGTCGTCTCTCTGCCATCCTGCTGCGCTGAGGACGTCACTTTGCCTCCACGTTCCGCTGAAGACGTCGCTCCTTTCCCTCGCTGCGCTCAGTGGGTCGCTCCCCTTCCTGCTCCACGGAGTCTCGTTCCCCCTCATGCTCCGCGAGAGCGTGGTTCCTCCCTCGGGCCTCGCGGAGAACCCGCTCCTCTCCCTGGCCTCGCGGAGAACCTCGCTCCCCGTGAGCCTCGCGGAGAACCTCGCTCCCCCGTGAGCCTCGCGGAGAACCTCGCTCCCCGTGAGCCTCGCGGAGAACCTCGCTCCCCGTGAGCCTCGCGGAGAACCTCGCCCCCCGTGAGCCTCGCGGAGAACCTCGCTCCCCGTGAGCCTGCGGAGAACCTCGCTCCCCGTGAGCCTCGCGGAGACCCTCGCTCCCCCGTGCGCCTCGTCAGGTACCGCTCCCCCGCAACCTCGCGGTGAGGCATGCTCCGCTCTCCTGTCCCGTGGGGGATGTCGCCCCTCTTTCATGCTTTGCCAAGGACTTCCACCCGCTTCCTTGTGCCATGGTGGAAGCTGCTCGGCCTCCTGGTTCTGCTGGGGACTTTTGGCCCGGAGGCCGGGACCCGGGGAGGGGGCCGCGCTTTGATTTTGGGCGCTCCAGGTGTAGCGCCCCGGAAGGGGGATCTGTCACGTATCCGGAAAACCGGGACTTCAAGTCCCATCAGCCACTGCACTACACCACCTGACCACATGCACCTGACTCACGTTTTTTGTTAATTAGCACCATTGTGTATTTATAGTCCTTGTCTGCACTTTCTCCTGGTCTTTCGTTGTTATAGACTCACGTCACTTCTGTCTCCGTGTTTGTTTCTTGCCACAGTGTTATGCCCAGTTGTCCTAGTGTTTTTGTTTCGTTATTTCGTGTGTTTAAAATAAATGTTTAAAAAATCTGCAATTGCTTCGGCCTCCCTTCGCCAGACGTGACAAAATGCATATATTTTTTTCATGAAATGAAAATTATATCTGGCAAAAATGTTTATGTAGACTAGAAAGCAATAAGGTTTCTACTTGCATGATAAGCCAAGACTGCATGATTAAAAAAATATAATGATAAAAGGAAACATGCCTACATTTATTACTTCTTCTACAATTAAGATAGACTTTAAATGCTCACCATGCATAATACACTGGTAATAAAATCATGAACATTTTAAGGGTGCAATATTGAATAGAGCAAGAGGCTAAAAAGCTCTGCCTCCCAGTCTGGTGTGATGTTTTACACATTTTTGTCAGCTGGTGCTACCTCCAGGAAGAGCTGCAGGACCACTGTGAGTTTGTCCAGCAGGTGTGGACAAAGTTTGAAGTGAATGAATGGAATATAAATCAAAGCTCCACTTAGGATGAAGAGAGTAACGTACAGGTACCCAATCTGAGGTTTGTCAACGATGGGTGCTAGAACCAGGAACACAGCTACCAGCAGCACCAGGATAGGGATAAAAATGGGTACCTGAGAAGATCATATAAAAACAGAAGGGCTTAAAGATCTTCTTAACATGTATACAAATTGTATTTACACCGAAATTGTTGACAACCCTAAGGAAAATTTTGAATAAATATTGACAAAATACAAATTGTTCTCAGTTCCTAGGAACATTAACCATATCCTGTTTCACTGGCGTGTAAATATGAGGTTGAATGCATGTAAAAAAAAAAAATCCCTTTGTAATCCATTACCATGGGGAATAACCCCAAAAGAAATTCCAACATAAAAATATCAGGTAATTACAATTTTACAAAATGTTCTTAATTGTACTACATTTCCATAATGTATACAAACATAAAAGCAGTTAAAAATGCCATTCCGTGAAATAACAAAACATTTAACTTGTCTGTAATATGTTGGAAATTTGCCTGGAATTGGACCAATGACCGCACTGTCTACACACTGGCTAGACCAATTTGGGAAAAAAAATATGCAAAAATTATTTTGCAGCTTTTGTTTTGTAGAAACATTGCACTATGGTATGTTGTACATTGCATCTTTATATTATTTGCACCTCATCATAAGAATCAAAGAATTCTATTAGGTCATAGTTTAAGGGAGCTTTGGGCATGTGAATATCTCTCACCTTGTATGTATGAGGAAGATCGGAATTTTTCATTTTTAGATAGATTAGTGATGATATGGTAAGTCCATAGAAGATCCAGGATGTGAAGCTGAAGTTCAAATGGAGTGGAATTAGAGGAAGAATAGGTTGATGCAATAAAACTAATTACATCACATTACATGCATAATCTAATTTAAATATTATATTTATATTGTTGATATTTCAAAGATGTGGAGTTCAGCCAAATGATGTAATATTGCTATTTCTCACATGTACAATAACAACTCTTATTATGGACAGGCAGCTCAGAAAATCAATTCTGTCATGTGCTCATCATCAGTCACATGATTATTGTAACAGCAGTACTGTTGTATGCTTATATTTATTGCACATTTATTGCACATTAAATTAATTTCATTATTCAGAAGCAATATTAAGCATTCTGGGTATATTATGAGGCATATAATACATTTTGTACCCTTTAAGTGGACATAATCAGAAATGTATTGAATTATTGTTATCCATACCTGAAGAAGTTGATTATGCCCCGGAAATCTCCAGGAATAAGCACAATGAAGGCAATAATGATGTTAAAGATGAGAGCTGGAAAGGGAGTGAGGCATCGCACATGGGCCATGGACAGGATGCTAGGCTGAAATAGCAACAAAATATAAAGAATTCACCAAAGAAAAACATTTTAGGATATAACATTTTAGTGTTATGCCGCGGCGAACTCGCGGCCGCTGTGCCGGCGCGGACTACACATCCGAGCCACACCCGCGCTCAAGTTTGCCGGAATACTGAGTGCAAACACCTGCATGCCGCCCAAGAGTATTTAAGACCCTATTAACAACAACGCGGCGCGAAGTAATGCTAAAACATTCTCTTTGTTGGCTATCTTTATTGGTTTTGGAACTTCTGCCTCGTTCTCAAATACGATTCTGGATTTACGTTTTGTATTATTGTGCTTGCCTCGGACTTTGTTCTCCATGCTTCACGACTCGTTCTCCTGCCTGCTTATCCTCGGCCCCCGCTTTCCTCCTTCCAGGTAAAGTGACAGATTACTTCACATAGCATGGAGGCAGTGGGCGGTCCGGATTTGGCACAGGTGTGTCCCGAGAAAGATCTATTGCTAAGCGCAAAAGACAAGCAGATTGACTGCCTCATGCAACAACTGGAGCAGCTCCGTGTCACCGAGGGGAAACCCATGGCTCCCGCTGCAGTCGGCTTTCGTTCCGCTTTTTTCCACACACAATCTCCAGCTGCACACGCAGCACTCGCCCCAGTCCCGCTGGTTGTACACTATCTGCCTATGCCGACACCAGAGTGCTATGCCGGTGAGCCCAACTGATGTAAGGCTCTGATGCTGCAGTGTATTTTATTTTTTTAAAATAACCCGGAGATGCCGGAGGAGCGCCGGTTAGCACACTTCATTGAATTACCATGGCAGAATGGGCACGAGGAGGAATGGTCAGACCAGCGCTCACAGAGTTTCTTGCGCGCTTCCAACACGCATTTGATAATTCCCCAGACGGCTGGGAGACTGGGCAGGAGCTCCTCGCAATTGCACAGGGTCCTCGTGATGTGGTGGAATATGCCCTGGAATTCCGCACCGTAGCTGCACGGAGTGGTTGGAATGAGCCGGCACTTAAGACCGCTTTTCGGCAAGGTCTCAACCCCGAGCTGGTCCAGGAACTAGCCTGCCGGGGTGAACAACTGACCCTCAACGAGCTCATCAACCTAGTGATAAGGCTGGACCACCTTCAGCGCACTAATTGCCCCGCGATCTGGAATCCCACACCCACTCAGCCACGGAGCCCATGCAGCTTGGCCAGGCACGGATCTGTGAGGAGGAGTGAGAGAAACGACGCCGAGAGGAACGGTGCTTCTACTGTGGGGAGAGCTCACCAGTTGTTCACCAGTGCCCACAGCGGAGGGCGCGATCAACGGAGGAGGGCCCCATCAACCAACCTCGTTGTCCCCAGGTGAGTGCGTTCCAATTATCTAAAGCTGTTTCTCTAGTGTTACCTGTCTTGCTCAAATGGTCAGACAAATCTTCTGTGCTTTCTGCGCTCATCGACTCAGGGGCAGCGGAAAACTTTGTACATGAGCAGACACCATGCACCCTTGGCCTCCCCAGTCAAGTCCTGCTCCAGCCACGAGAGGTGCATTATCTCAACGGGTCTTCAGTCCCGGTCACCGTGCCACTTGCTTATCATGACCTCCGCACGGTATTTAGCAAGGAGCGTGCAAGCCGTCTACCTCCCCATCGGGCATATGATTGTGCCATAGACCTTCTCCCTGGCGCTAGCCCACCATGGGGTCGAGTGTACCGCTCTCCCAGGCAGAACAGCGGGCCATGGACACCTATATTCAAGTGGCACTGCATCAGGGGTACATTCGGACGTCCACGTCACCCACTCGGCTGCGACTATGTATTGATTATAGGGGGCTCAACCAGGTGACCGTCAAGTACCGTTACCCCCTGCCACTAGTGCCCGCCGCCCTTGAACAGCTGAGATCTGCGTCCTTCTTCACGAAGCTGGACTTACACAGTGCGTACAACCTAATCTGCATCAGGGAGGGCAACGAGTGGAAGACGGCCTTTAGCACCACTTCCAGGCAAAACGAATATTTGGTCATGCCGTATGGGCTTGCTAACGCTCCCTCAATGTTCCAAAACCTGATCAACAACGATCTACTGGGGCACTGCATCGTCGCGTATATCGACAACATATTGATCTACTCGACATCCCTGAAGGAGCACATTAAGCAGGTCGACCAAGTGCTGGCACGTCTGATGGAACACCAGCTGTATGTGAAGGTCGAAAAGTGCGAATTTCATCGACACACCAAGTTTCTGGGGTATGTCATCAGTCCAGAGGGGGTTGCCATGGACCAAAGCAAGGTAAGGGCGGTAGTGGAGTGGCCCACGCCCCGAACAGTCAAGGAGCTACAACGATTCCTGGGCTTTGCAAACTTCTACCGGCGGTTCATCCGCGACTTTAGCAAGATTGCACAACCACTGACTTCACTCCTTAAAGGGAAACCTCAGCACCTTGTCTTGTCTGCTCAGGCCCAGGAGGCCCTGAATGGGCTGAAACGGAGGTTCACCAACGCCCCCATCCTCCGTCACCCGGACCCCTCCAGACCATTTGTCGTGAAGGTCGATGCATCTGAGACGGGAGTGGGGGCCGTCCTGTCTCAGAGGTTAGGGTACAGGCCCAAGTTGCACCCCTTGGCCTTCTTCTCGAGAAAACTGTCTCTGGCAGAACGCAACTATGATGTGGGGAACCGGGAGCTCCTGGCCGTCAAATTGGCCCTCGAAGAGTGGAGACACTGGCTGGAAGGAGATCTACACCGATCACAAAAATCTCGAGTACCTGAGGACGGCTAAGCAGCTCACACCCCACCAAGCACGCTGGTCTCTGTTCTTCTCTTGGTTCCAGTTCACCTTGTCATACAGGCTAGTGACCAAGAATGTGAAGGCGGATGCACTGTCCCGTATCCACTCTCCCAAAGGCCTGGCAGATCGGGAGAAGTACATAGTAAAACCCTCCTGCGTGTTGGGCGCCATCGAATGGGCCCTGGACAGAACCCTAGTTCGCCTCCTGAGATCATGCATCCCCGACGGCTATCCCCCTGGGAAGCAGTTCGTGCCGGAATGCCACCGTCTGGAGCTTTTCACTTGGGCTCATACGATGTGAGCGACTGGACACCCGGGTGCCCACCGCACTTACAATCTGCTCGCCGAGAAATATTGGTGGCCCCACATGCCCAGGGAGATACAGCGTATCGTGTCCTCCTGCTCCACCTGCGCCCGCTCCAAGACACCCCATGCTTTACTCGTCGGGAAATTGATGCCACTTCCCATACCCCCATGGCCATGGTCCCACCTAGCCCTGGATTTTATAACCGATCTGCCGGAATCACAAGGCAACACAGTTATACTCGTGGTCATGGACCGATTTTCTAAGTCCCTATGCTTGATCCCACTTCCGGCCCTCCCCTCTGCCTTCACCACAGTCGAACCGTTGTTCCAGCAGGTGTTCCGCTACTTTGGCCTCCCAGAAGAGATCGTGAGCGACAGGGGGCCGCAATTCATGTCTCGTGTCTGGGCCAGCTTCATGGAGAAACTTGGGGTCACTGTTAAGCTCACCTCCGATTACCACCTGCAGGCTCCTCCCATGGGCGGAGTATGCCCAGAACTCGTTGCGACACTCCGCCACCCAACTAACCCCGTTCCAGTGTGTCTTGGGTTACCAACCGCCGCTCTTCCCCTGGAATGCCACCACCACTGACTCCCCAGCCATGGATGAGTGGTTTCGCCGCAGCGAGCAGGTCTGGGAGCATGCATATCGACAACTGGTACGAACCTCTCGCATCGCCAAGCGGAAAGCGGACAGGCATCGCGGAGCGCACCATGATTATCAGACAGGGGACAGGGTATGGCTTTCTATGAGGAACCTCAAAACACCTCTCCCAGGCAGCAAATTGGGACCCAAGTACGCCGGCCCTTTCCAGATCCTGAAACGGGTAAATGAGGTTACGTACCGCCTAGACCTCCCCAAACACAGCTGCATCGCCCCCTCATTCCATGTCTCCCTCCTCAAGCCATTAACACCGGGCACTTTAGCCACAGCAGTTCCGGAGAATACCTCGCCTGACCCATTAGAGATTGAAGGTCGCCCAGCCTACCGTGTGCAGAAGATCGTGGACTCCAGACGCAGGAGATGGGGGCTTGAGTATCTGGTAGATTGGGAAGGTTACGGCCCAGAGGATCAATGCTGGATCCCATCCCGGGACATTTTGGATGCAAGCTTGCGCGACAACTTCCACGCGGCTCATCCAGACAGACCGGCACCCCGGAGGAGAGGATGGCCTCGGAAGAAGTCGGCTCCCGGAGTGAGCCCTTTGGGGGGGCTCTGTTACGCCATGGTGAACTTGCGGCCGCTGTGCCGGCGCGGACTACACATCCTAGCCACACCCGTGCTCAAGTTTTCCGGAATACTGAGTGCAAACACCTGCGCGTTGCCCAAGGGTATTTAAGACCCTATTAACAACAACGCGGCGCGAAGTAACGCTAAAGCTTTCTCTATGTTGGCTTTTTACCACGCTCTCTACGAAACATTGTATCTTCATTGATTTTGGAACTTCTGCCTTGTTCTCAACTACAATTCTGGATTTACGTTTTGGATTATTGTGTTTGCCTAGGACTTGTTTGTCCTGTCTGCTTATCCTCGGTCCGCACTTGCCTCCTTCCAGGTAATGTGACATTTAAGACAGACTTTTAAAGTGTTCTTGATACAAATATAAATAAGAGAGTTTTAGTTTAGTTATAAAAGGTATAAGTTAATTATTAAAGTTTTTATAAGTACTCACCATGTGACCCTCTCGGGCAGCTACAAAGGCAATTCGTCCCCCACCGAATAACGAACCATTCAGCGTGCCAAAGGAAGATAATGCTGCTGCAATAGACATCAGCCAGCCCCATTTGCCCAGCACTTTATTGCTGTTACCAAAAAGAAGATGGTGATCTTCAGTGGATAATTTTTTTATATCATACTTCTTCATCATATCATTCTGTTCGTGTTACATGCATTATGTTCTGTGATTGCAAATTGTAATGACCTACCCCCAAGTAACTGCTACAGCACTGGACATCATCATCTCTCTAGGAGTCATGATGGCCAGATAACTGATATTGACCAGCAAGTAGACAATGGTAACTATTGGGAGGGCAATCATTAATGCCCGGGGGAGATTTACCTTTCACAAATGGATATAATGTAAAATTCAGTACAAATAATTTTTTTCTAGTATTTACAACTCTTGACAATTTACAAATAAAAATCATTCATGCAGAAATAGATTTCTGTTTCCATTAGAGAATATCTTGACACTTCGTTGTGGAAGGATGCATATTTTCCAGCTAAATATACCATTTGAACCATTTGAGACATTAAAAGATCTACTGTGTGTCAAGTATATCATATCAACACAAAATCTCACACAACTTACCTCTGGATTTTTCACCTCTTCAAGCACAACAATTAAATTAGACCATCCTGAGAAAGACCAGAACCCCTGATACAGAGCCATTCCAATGGGGCTGAGCCCTAAAGTTGTATCCTTAAAGACAATGTCTGTATTCCCAAGGCTTCCCAGGCCATTTTGGGCCATGGTAATTATTCCACCAATAATGATCACCATCAGACCCACCATTTTAGCCACCAGGAATATAACCTGAATGGCCATGGCAAAGCGAACATTCAGCATATTAACGGTAGCCACCACCAAAATGCACACCACTGCTATACATTTTACAACAAACATAGGTGGCATGCAGCCTGGATAAAACGGAGCCACAGCATACTGAGCAAAACTCAAGGCTATAGCCACAATAGATGCTGGCTTCCGCACGATTATTAATGTGTATGCCACAAAGAATGCAGGTAAGGGTCCGTAGATTTTCAGGATGTAGATGAAATCTCCTCCAGATTCTCTGAAGATGGTACCAAGCTCTGCATAAGTGAGCGCAGCACATAGAGTCACCAGGCCACACACAGCCCAGATGATCAAGCTTGCTCCAGGGCTTCCAACATTGGCCATCACAAACTGAGGGGACATAAATATCCCCGATCCTATCATAGTGCCTGCGACCAGAGCTACGGCACTAATTAGCCCTACCTCCCGCTTCAGCTTCAGCCCTTTGTGCTCACTGTTTGTCATGGTGCCCTGTGCGAGTGAAAATGAGCTATACTATATAAGTATGTGAATCATGGGTAATGAGATACCAAGTACAACAGGTTTCTGATTAAATATTAACATTTAAGAATGCTTGGTTTATGGTGCAGAAGTTTTAGGACAACCTTGAAAATTATGTTAATCTATCTGTGTAGTTACTAGCAGTGGTTAACTTGCAGGAGGGAGCTTAAGGGAATTGAGCTCTCTCCCTTTTGGTTAATGTGAGTTCCAGTACTGTAATTTAACATAAATTTTAACTATAGTTATTTAAGGGCATTTATGTAATTTAAGGGCATTGTAAAATGTTGTCAATACACATTTGATCGGTAAAGATAAATGTATTTATTTTTTATTAAGTTTATTTTGCTCATTTAAAGGCCTTACTGTATCACATTTCTTGCCAGAAAAAGAATCTGATAATATTTTGATATTATTTTAATTCTTAAAAACTAACAAACATTAGTACTGAAAACATAACATCTTGCCACCTATGTGTATTTAGAAATCCTAGACCTAGCCCTTAGGAAAACTCAACCAAAAATGATGAAAGCTAAGAAATATAAACACTCACTTTTGAATTTTGTGAAACATTGTTATGGGAACATTAATAACCATCCAATCAAGCACTTAGTACATAAACAGATCTGGTGAATTTACTTAATTACATTTCAGTGATCTCATTTAATAACACAAACAGAATCATACAGTTTCCACCTGTTTATTTTTTTGAGGAAAAATCAACAACATAGGAATTCCTAATAACATAGGAATGTAAGCATATTTCCTAAAAAGTATAATAAAGTTAAGATTATCTTAATAAAGTACTATGAGTATCTAGTGTGATGCTTACTCAACCATTTATAGCTATCATTGTGATGCAGTGCTTTTAAAGACTCAGCCAAAATTTATAACTGATAAAAACTTAAACAGTTTAGGCTGTAACTGAACTTGGTGAAACATTGCTTTGGGAACATTAAGGGTCAAAAATTTACCAAAAGACTAAAATGCTTTGCCTCACAGTCTGACATGGTATTTTATATGATTAAAAAAATATAATGATAAAAGGAAACATGCCTACATTTATTACTTCTTCTACAATTAAGATAGACTTTAAATGCTCACCATGCATAATACACTGGTAATAAAATCATGAAAAAACATTTTAAGGGCGCAATATTGAATAGAGCAAGAGGCTAAAAAGCTCTGCCTCCCAGTCTGGTGTGATGTTTTACACATTTTTGTCAGCTGGTGCTACCTCCAGGAAGAGCTGCAGGACCACTGTGAGTTTGTCCAGCAGGCCTGGACACAGTTTAAAGTGAATGAATGGAATATAAATCAAAGCTCCACTTAGGATGAAGAGGGTGACATACAGGTACTCAAGCTGAGGATTGTCAATGATGGGTGCTAGAACCAGGAACACAGCCGCCAGCAGCACCAGGATAGGGATAAAAATTGGTACCTGAGAAGATCATATAAAAATAGAATAGCAAAGACTTAAATAAATAAATAAATAAAGAGAAAAAGTAGCTTTTTTCTTTGGTAAGATTAAGCTTGTGTCGTGGTGCAGAATGTGTATGTATTCTTTCACGATTTAATTAGCAGATAAAGTATCTTCTTTATTTTCACAGCCGTAACAGTGTAACAATCATGTGAAGCTCTCTCACCGTGTATGCTCGAGGAAGATCAGGAAATTTGATTTTTATGTAGAGTAACCCTGATATCGTAACTCCATAGAAGAACCAGGCTGTAAAGCTGATGATCAAATGAAATTGATTTAGAGCTACAGTACAAAGATATTTTCGTGCATTAAAAAAATAGTCTTCACATACAAAACCCAAATTAACTAAATATTCATAGTGCAGATGCTTCAAAGGCATGCAGCTTGGCCGAGTGTTTTTATATTGCTGTATTGGTAATATTTTTAATAACTCCTATCATGGAGAGATAGCTCCTATCACATTATTTAGTTTACATAACAGCAATAATGTTGTATGCGTACACTTTAGTTTATAACGTGATTGGATGAAAAGGTTGTAAAAACATCACACCATTCAAAACACTCCTTCATGCTCTCTCTGCGTGAATAATGCTTGAATGATAATTATGTATTGAGCTTGTATTGCCAATGAAGGTGCAGGTTACTTGTCATCCAGACCTGAAGAAGTTGACTATGCTCTGAAAATCTCCAGGAATGAGCACAATGAGGGAGATGATGGTAGTGAAGATAAGAGCTGGAGAGGGAGTGAGGCGCCGCACATGGGCCATGGCCAGGATGTTAGGCTGAAAGAGCAACAAAATAAAAAAAAAAAAAAAAAAAAAAAATAAAAAAAAAAATATATATATATATATATATATATATATATATATATTTATTTATATAAATGGTTTACAGTGTTTATAATGGTTTATAATGGTTTAGATATAAGATGGTTTACATTTTTTGGGTCTGTGCATTTATTCAATAAACTTGTACTATAAAACAACATTTTCATAAACTAAAATAAAATGTGAAAATCCAGTTGTTTTTTTTAAATGTCATGGTAGTGCCTCATGTAGCATTGCCTCTTCACAGTTCCAGGGTTTCATCCTGAGCTTGCATTACTGTTATGAATGTTCTCCCAACAAAGATACTGGTAGGTGAACTGGCTACTGTTAATTGTCCATAGGTGTGAATGAGTGGATGTGAATGTAAATGTGGATGTGTTTGTGCATGGTGCCCTTTGATAGAGTGGCATCCCATCCAGGGTGTATTCCCGCCTCATGCTCAGTGTTCCTGGGATAGGATCCATCATCCATCCAACCATCATGACTCTGACCAGTATAAACGGTTATTGAAAAAGAATGAATAAAAACCAAAAACATTGACTACGTTTACATGCACATCAATATTCTGATATTAATGAGAATTTGGTAATATTCTAATTAGTATTCAGTTGTGTATATGCCGCAGTCCGATCGCCCAATTCAGATTAAGAGAATATTCTGATTCCCCAAATTCTGATTCCCACTGCTGGAATATGCCTGTTTTAATCAGAAATTTGTTACATCTTATTTAGAAAATCCACTGAAAGGAGATATATGTGTATGCTCAGTCCTCAAGGAGATGATTAGCTGTAGCCTAGGTATTTAGGCATACTTACAACAACCTTGTATACAGGAATATTCAGATTCCTGTACACATATAAACATCGTATTCTGAATATGGCTGCAACTCGAATATAGACCTTAAATAGAATTTCATGTGCATGTAAATGTAGTCATTGCTTCAGAACCTAACCTAAATACTAAAGTAGACTTGGCTGCATGACAACATTCTAAAGAGTGAGAACTGTCTTAACAGACTTTCCAAAATTTAACATTGAGTGTGTTACCTGAAAAACAGGCTGCTGTAGTTAAAAGGATGAAGGTAAAATATATATATTTTTTCTTGTCCTTACCATATGACCCTCTCGGGCAGCTACAAAGCAAACTCGTCCTCCACTGAAGAACGAGCCATTCAGAGAGCCAAAGGATGACAGTGCTGCTGCAATAGACATCAGCCAGCCCCAATTGCCCAGGACCTTATTGCTGTTTTCAGAGACAAAATGCTGCGCAATCACTGACAGCAACCTACTCAGTGTGCCATGCCATTTTTCTATGTGCAGAGATAAAAATAAATAAATAAATAAATAAAAAAAACTTACCCCCAAGTAACTGCCACAGCACTGGATACCATCATCTCTCTTGGAGTCATGGCAGCCAGATAACTGATATTGACCAGCAAGTAGAGGAGTGTTACTATCGGGATGGCAATCATTAATGCCCGGAGGAGATTTACCTTTCACATATGGATATACATAATTTAGAAATCAGTACATCTTTTACCAAAATTATAATCACTAACTGACTTCCAGGTACCCTTGAAATAAGTTTCTGCTTCCTTAAATCATGATAGAATATAATTTTGCTATATAAATGCATATTTGTAACAATTAATTATTCTGTATAAACAGATCCTCAACACAAAATATCTCACATGTCAAATATCTCTGGCTTTTTAAATTTCTCAGTCACAAAGTTTACATTAGACCAGCCTGTGAAAGACCAGAGTCTCTGATACACAACCATTCCAATGGGACTGAGGACTGAATCCAATGGGATTCTATTTTAAATATAATAGATTCTTCCCTTAGCAATGGCTATGTACCTAAATCAATTAAATTAGCAGTTTAAAATCATTAATTTTAGCAGTTTTAATCATTAAACCATTGATTAAAAACCCTGACCTTGACCCATCTCAATTGTCCAGCTATAGACCTATATCAAATCTCCCCTTCCTCTCTAAGATTTTAGAAAAGGTTGTAGCAAAGCAGTTATGCTCATACTTAGATAGAAACAACATTCATGAAATGTATCAGTCAGGATTTAGACCGCATCATAGCACAGAGACAGCGTTAGTTAAAGTGGTAAATGACCTTTTACTGACCTCTGATCAGGGTTGTGTCTCGCTGCTTGTGTTATTCGACCTTAGTGCAGCTTTTGATACTATAGATCAAACTATTCTCCTTGATAGATTAGAAAATGTTGTTGGTATTAAGGGAACAGTCCTCTCCTGGCTCAGGTCTTATCTGAGCGATCGTTATCAGTTTGTAGATGTAAATGGTGCTTTCTCCATGTGTACTGAGGTTACTTTTGGAGTTCCACAGGGTTCTGTTTTAGGCCCACTGCTTTTTACTTTATATATGTTACCCCTAGGACAAATTATTCGTAAACATGGAATTAGCTTCCACTGTTATGCTGATGATACACAGTTGTATGTTTCAGCGAAGCCAAAGGACAGACAGAAGCTTAGTGAAGTTGAGGATTGTGTAAAGGACATTAGACGTTGGATGTCAACTAACTTCCTTTTACTTAATTCTGATAAAACAGAAATACTATTATTAGGACCACGTGTAGCTAGAAGTAATCATTCTGATTACAAAGTAACTCTGGATGGTCTTTCTGTTTCATCAAGTACAGCAGTTAAAGACCTTGGAGTGATTATTGACTCCAGCTTATCATTTGATGCTCATGTAGATAATATTACTAGGATAGCTTTCTTTCATCTCACAAATATTTCTAAGATCAGAAACATATTGTCACTTCATGATGCGGAAATACTGGTTCATGCATTCGTCACCTCTAGATTAGATTACTGTAATGCCTTACTGTCTGGATGTTCCAGTAGGAATATAAATAAACTCCAGTTAGTCCAGAATGCAGCTGTCAGAGTCCTAACTAGAACTAGAAGATACGACCATATCGCACCAATATTATCAACACTACACTGGCTCCCGGTAAAATCTCGCATCAACTTTAAAATACTTTTATTAACCTATAAAGCACTAAACGGTCTCGCGCCATAATATCTAAGCGACCTTTTGGTTTTATATGATCCTCCACGCCTACTTAGATCAAAAGATGCAGGCTATTTGACGGTACCTCGAATAGTGAAGGCTACAGCAGGGGGAAGAGCTTTCACTTATAGAGGCCCACAGTTATGGAACAGTCTTCCTATTAGTGTTCGGGACTCAGACCCAGTCTCCGTGTATAAGTCTAGGCTTAAAACGTATTTATTTACTCAAGCCTACCCTGACTAGATTCTATCGTTCTAATTCACATTCATAATAATCTTTTTTCTCCCTCTCTCCTTTTGCCGAGCCCCACACGAATTTGTGGAGATATTGGAGATCCAGATCCTTTCTGCCTCTGGATGGAGCTCAAATCTTCTCTATTTCCGGACTTCTGGGACTACGGCTGCACCTAAGACCTTACAGACTTCGTATAAATCCATTAATAACTTTTCCACATTATCTGTTGTTACCCAAATGAGGATGGGTTCCCTTCTGAGTCAGGTTCCTCTCAAGGTTTCTTCCTGTTAAACATCTTAGGGAGTTTTTCCTTGCCACCGTTGCCACTCAGTGGCTTGCTCAGTTGGGATAAATTCACACTTTCATTATCTGTATACCATGTTTTTATTTCTGTAAAGCTGCTTTGAGACAATGTCTATTGTAAAAAGCGCTATACAAATAAAGTTTAATTGAATTGAACTGAGCCATAACTTTGTGCCATCAAAGGCAATGTCCAAATTGCCAAGGATTTCCAGGCCACTCTGGACTGTGGCCACCATTCCCCAATCACAATTACTATCAGAGCCACCACTTTCGGGAAGATAACCTGAATGGCCATGTTATACGCGAACATTCAGTGTACTGATGATAGCCACCATCAAAATGCACACCACTGCTATACATTTGACCACCAATGTATGTGGAATGCATCCTGGATAAAAAGGAGCCACAGCATACTGAGCAAAATTCAGGGTCATGGCTGGGATACCTGATGGCCTCACTACGATCATGAATGTCACAAAGAATGCAGGTAAGGGTTCGTAGATTCTCAGGACATAGATGAATTCTCTGAAGATGGTGCCAAGCTCTGTATAAGTAAGCGCAGCACTTAGAGAAACCAGGCCACACAACCCAGATGATCAAGCAATGTTGGACATTACAAACTGAGGAGACATAAAGATCCCTGAACCTATCATAGTGCCAGCAGCCAGAGATACGGCACTAATAAACCCTACCCCCCGCTTCAGATTCGGCCCTTTATATTATCTTCTTTTCATGATCCAAGTGAAAATGAGCTAACGTTTGCAATGAAAGGACAAAAAAACAAGACACTAAGACACTAAGTCCAATATATTTCTGCTTAAATATTAACATTTATGGCAGCTTGCAAAAAGTATTATAAAAAAAAAGTTTTATAGCAAATTAGAATAAATGCAATCGACAACATTAGAAGAACATGTTTGTTTCCCATCATCATTTTAAGACACACCACCATGTATTTAACTACCATCACATCTGATTAAAATTAATTAGACTCTGATAAGCCAACCCTGTAGTGCTAGTGATGTGTCGGGGTAATTATAAATAAAACAACTATGCTATAACACTGATACATAGAGAAAAATGTCATTGTAGGGTTTTTTTTATCACAAACAATTTGCTTCAGTTTATTTCACTTTTATAAATACAGCACTTTTGAAAATACACTGTCAGAAAACAGCTTTGTATAAATCTAAACAACCCAGATTATACAACCTTTGACAGTTACAACAATCTTTTTCGTAGTCTTGTAGAAATTACTTCACAAATATTGTAGAAATGACTGTGTAAGACAGTTGGGAATTTGTTTGTAGAAAGCAAATCAGAAGCAACAACAATGTCTTACAGAATGGCCCTCATTAATTCAAGTTGTGACAGTCAAATCATAAAAAATGTGTGTATGCAAATTGTAGTGGAATTTTTCATATTCAGCAGTTTCATATTCGGCATAACTGTATGCTCAACTAATCAATATTATATTATACCAAGTATAATACAATACAAGTATAATACAATATTATAGCAAGTATAATAACTGGAACAGTATAATCAAAAAGCATTAAAATCGAGTAACATCAATAATCACATTGCACAGTGGGAACCTCATACATGGGGTTTAGTATCAACATGTACACTGGCTAATATGTCTTTATCAAGAAGATTTATGCTACTACTGTATTGTGGAAAATTCCTTCATCACACCCTTCAGTAGATGTTACTTCCATTGTCATATTTTTGTGAATTCACCATCTCATGAACATTTCCAGGTGATACTGACACAGATGCTGGAACACCTGGAAGCAACTGTTTGCCATGCTGATAATATCCTAAAGTTTGTGGAGTTACCCCCATCTTCCCATTTAATAGTAATGTTGTCCAAGTAGGGTTCTTTAGTTGTGTAGGGTTCTGTAGTTGTGAAAGCCTTAGTATAATGAAGACAAGATACTGCAACACTAAGCAAAATTAACCTGAAAAGCTAAGTATGCAACATTTTCTAGTTTCTCATAGTTTCAGTGTGTGAAATTACATATTCACTCATGTCAATCCAGTTGCTCAAATTTGTGTTCGCTTCTATACAATTTTAATTCATAAGCATCATTGAGTCTAAATTCAAGATGTTTTGTTCTTAGATGTTTTGTATGTCTAAAGTAGAGCTGGTGAAATGTAAATGGTCTGCAAATATATAGTACATTTTAACCTTAGCGGTTCTACTGTTTCTCATTCACCCATTCACACCAATGGAAGCAGAGCTGCCATGCAAGGTGTTAGCCTGCAATCAGGAGAAACTTGGGGTTCGGTGGCTTTCCCAAGGACACTTCAGCATGTGGAGACACGTGGGCCAGGAATCGACCCACCAACTCTACAATTAGTGGACAACCTGCTCTACCATCTGAGCCACAGCCGCCACAAAACCACAATGAAAAGTACAATGAAATCTGTCTGCTGAAATCTGTGAGACACAAAAGGGGCTTTATCATGAACGTTACAACCAAAATGGTAAGGAAGTGCTCAAGGACAATAGAATAATGAATGCTGAGAAACATAAAGAGAAGTCAAACTGTTGTAAATTTCACTGATAAGCAGACATGTAGACAGAACAGCCCATTTTTGACCTGAGAATCACAGTTCCACACCACAATGTGGTAATAGATCATCTGTCACACCCTTAAATGGTAAAACATGATTTACATCTGCACCACTGTTAAAGCCACCTTTTCTTATTTTGCATTGTTTCACTGTGTGGATTACATGCAGCAAGACTGCTGTTACTGCTGTTGTCTTCCTCGTTAGGTTTCTTTATCATTCTTTATCAAGATAACAATTACCTCAGGACGCTTAAGCTCTTCAGTCACAGAGTTCAGGTTATTCCAGCCATCGTAGGACCACAGACACTGATAGAAAGCCATTCCAATCACACCAATGCTTTGGTTGGTCCCCTCAAATGCATTTTGAAGATTACTGGTGTTTCCTTGAATAAGCAACACCACACCACAGATGGAAATAACCAGCAGTGTAAGGAATTTAACTGCCATGAGGATTGTGGTGACAGCTATGGAGAAGCGTACATTCAGGCAGTTCACTATGACTAAGATTAAGAGGCCAGCAGCAGCTACAGACTTCACCACCACATCCGGAGGTGCACAGCTTTCATAGAAGGGTGCGACAGCGTTCTGGGCAAAGCTGAGAGCCAGTCCAGTCATACTGGTTGGTCTCACAACCAGCACAGAGGTGAAGGCAAAAATAAAAGCCATCAGGTTGCCAGAAGTGCGTATTATGTAGATGTATTCACCTCCAGATTCACGGATTACTGTTCCTAGCTCAGCGTAACTCAGTGATGCAAGCATTGCCAACAGTCCACAGCAGGCCCATATCACCAAGCTAGCCCCAGGACTTCCGATGTTCAGCAATACAGTCTGCGGGGACATGAAGATCCCTGAGCCGATCATGACCCCGGCAATGAGAGACACTCCTCCTGTCAGTCCCACCTCTGACTTTAGCTGAAGTTTCTTAGATATGCTGTCCATGTCTATATGTGTATCAACAAATGGATTTCCAGTGCATATACTTTTCACAGACACTGCAGGGTGGTGTGCACTGTGCCTCACCTGCAATTAAGTCAGTTAATAATTACAGGATTGAGGCCGCATTTAAACTTAACCCTCTATTCAGTATTACCTACAGAGTAAGAGAAGCTAGGTTTATGTCCAGACACTCATTTAACATCTTGTGTAATATTTTTCTCCTTAGGTCACAAGTATTAGAAAATTAGGGATGTTTACACATGGCTTTTCTGTTTGACAAGCTCTTGCTTCTAATTATCTTATCAGCATCAAAATGATTTCATTTTTACACGGTATCCAGTTTAGTGAAACTATTAAAACCTTATTTTACCTCATAAGGTTACACGCTTCACAGTAACATTTAAGCCTGATCAAGACTGAGCAAATAATGTAACAATGAGCGGGGTTAAAAATATCTATCTAGATATATGACTAAAAAATTCAGTGAATCACAAAATAATAAATACTTGCATTGCACTGTTCTTATTTTTTTTTTTTTTTAAGATAACACATTAAAAAATATATTTTTTTTGTTAGCTTTATGTTTGAAATGTTTGCTACTGTTCTTCTCAGCATTCTCGTCAGTTCCAGTCTGTAGGCTTTCTATTGCTTTAACTTTAATCTCATGGATTGAGGCTGGCACTTAACCTTGAAGGTTTCAAGTGCTGTCTTTAGAAAAGCCCCGTTTCCATTAAACTTAACTGCCAAATTTTTATACATGTAGCATATAATTATAATTTGAGGACAAAATAAGGTTTTAATATGACATGGTAGTTAACAAACAAGGAATAACTGTCATCTTGTAATGACATACCGGTCTAGAAGATGTCATCATATAGCTAGTTTATCAATTCAGCCATTTAAAGTCTGGCTTTTTTGTGATCAAAATACTAGGTATTCAATTGAAAGCAGAGGAATTTCTTGCAGTCCAGACTGACTTTAATATAATTGTCATAATGAGTTGGTAATTATCAGCGCTTATTAAAGTAAAGCCATTTCTAATAATGGACTTCTTTAAAAGTGAAGTATCTCACAGACAGACCTGGTCCACTCACCTACCTACACAAATCACTCACTTACATTTAATAGGTGGAGTTATTACTGGCATCTTGTGCAAAATGTCCTCAGGGGGATCTAACCACATTGAGAGCAATTCAAATGCCAGGGCTGTACAGTGGTGTGCTGGATACACTGTCAAGATAGTGCATCCATTCAGTGTCCACATCGAGTTGGAATCAGACCATCATCCAGAGAAAGTAGCAGTGCAAAAAAGGTCTTGCTACCCATCTCAAGGCCAGAAGAAAACTTTTTTGGCCTTGTTGCTGCATCCTGCCAAGTGGGTAAAATCAGCAGTAAAGGAGGAAAGTCATATATCAGGTGATGAGGCGATCCATGGGCTAGAGCATCCTATGCCAGAGGGCTATCTACCTGTGCCTACATGTGTTTTCTACATGTGTCTACATGTGCCTGGATAAACTTCTCCCAGATCTGGGCTACCACAAAATTGTAGAAAAACGTCCCTGGATGTATGTTGACCAGCACTATGTCATCTCAACAAACGAGAACATGGTGAAGTCTGGCAATTGGCCAGAAGGACTTCAGATCCAGATGGACAGCTCTCAATTCAGGTTGGTTGATGCACCTTAAACCAGGAGGCCACCTGCCCCAGTACCCCTCTGACACCAGACAGCTCCTATCATGTGCGGGAAGCATGAATGGTGTTGATCTCTCTTGTAGAAAACAGCTCCGAACTTACTTCTGATAAAAATGCCCTTTACTTCCAGCAGGCAGGTAAGTTCTGCAGGGCTGATAGCACATTTCTGGTGGAATGGATTGTACCAACCAGACCTGAAGTTGAATATAAAGTTTTTAGAGTGTATTCACATATACTGGCCCAGATGCCAGTTCATGCCATACCTGATGCAATATCATAAGTTTACATCATAGAATCATCAGTGCAGCTGTACTCAGTACTGCACACATCTGGATGTAGCACTTCATCCAGTGAAACCACCAGTAATGCAACAAAACACATCAACAGCAGGCATATCTGTACAAAATGCATAATATTAGCTGGAAGACACACCATGGAGCCTGGGCATTGGTGAACTGGTGGTCTATCAAGAATGGTGGAGTTCAATGTGGTGACTCAGACTGCTTTCTAGGCTTCTTGCTTATGTGTTGTCACTGAGACTCAACATACAATGGGAAGTACAAATTAACCGAGAAATTAATTTAAAGGGACACCAAAATTTGAAAAAAAATCACCCCTTTTAAAACTAATTCAGCTAAGACTGCCTACGGTTGAAGAGTTTGTACTAGCATTTCTTTTTCTTAGATTTGAGCTTTTCAGCCTTTATCGTTTTTGGTGTTCATTGATAGAACAATATAATTTATTTATTTATTTATTTATTTATTTTTTAATGACTCAATTATGGCCCTTCAAGGACTCACAAAAATGCTGATGTATTCCACACAGAATGACTTTTCCCCTCCTCTAAAGGGACAAATGGACCTAAATCATGCCAGAAAAAATCCTTCACAATATGTCTTCCACCCATTTTTTCTTTAATATGTCAATAATCTGCATAACATATGATAGTCACCTCAGGATGCTTAAGATTTTAATGTTTGGTTCCCTCAAATGCATTCTGAAGATTACTGGTATTTCCTTGAATAAACAACACTACAGCAAGAATGGAAATAACTGCCAGTGCAAGGAATTTAACTGCTATGAGGATTGTGTTCACAACTACAGAAGAGGGTTGGGGAAGAGGGTTGGGGAACAGGGTTGGAGGTTCACAGTCTTCAAAGAAGGGTGTGACAGTGGCCTGAGCAAAGCTGAGAGCCAGTCAGTTAATAATTATAGGCTTCAGGCTACATTTAAACGCAACCCTCTATTCATTATTACATACCGCATAAGAGAAGCTATGTTTTTAACTCTGGCTACTCATTTAACATTTTGTGTTGTATTTTCCCCTTTGAGCAGTATTTAAAGTTAAAGTGTTGACAAGCGCTAGTTATTGAATATTAAATTGAATCATTGATCAAATCCTTGATTTATTTATTTTTGACAACATAATAATACTTGCCACTCTATTAAAACCTTACTTTACTTTATAAGGTTACACTATAACATCTAGCTAACAACCTAATATGAATCAAGATTTTAAAAAGTAGTAAAAACATCAAACAATGTTTAAACCTGGTAGACATACACTACTGTGCAAAGGTTTTAGACACCTTATTTCTTTAGTACAAACATTGTTATAGATTTTTTTTTATGACATTTACGTTATCAAGTCAGTTCAAAAAATATTTTAGACTCCCCACATTAGTTTTCTTGCACAAAATTAAATGTTACAGAAAAATGTTTGTATGTCATTAAATAAAGCAGCGTCTTATGTAAGAGAGACTTTTCAGACAAAAAACATAATGAAGGCTGCTGGGTTTTGCTGCAAAAATAAGAAGCAAGTGCGACAGTCAAAGTCTTCAGAAGAACCGTGTCTGGTTCTGCAAGATGCTCAATAAAACTTACAGCTCATTTCCTCATAAAACTACACTAATTGTTCCAGAGACTACAATATATATATATATATATATATATATATATATATATATATATATATATATATATATATATATATATATATATATATATTTTTTTATTTTTTACACCAATTATTGACTTTGATTCATTTACTACTGTTTACTGCTCTTTATTGTATTTTTTTAATGTAGAAACATTTCATTTAATTATTTTGAAGATCGATGGATATTTTGAAGGCAGCTTTGCTCATGCTTTGACATTTAAATATTTATGAGACACATTTAGAATGTTAATGAATGTTGTCCCTGCTGCCACTTTTGTAGCAAATATGGTCAATTTGGTCACCCATTTGTGACAGCAGATCCACTTGCTCAATAAGCTGCCAGTGTGTTTTGACACTCAGTAAAACAGTCGGTGGAAAGAAAAGTGTTGCTGATCATGTTTAGGCCACAAGTAAAGCTCTCTGGCATAGTTTCTGAATTCTGCAGAAAGTGGGGGGGGGAGCAAAGTAATGAAGTAGTGAGTAGTGAGGCAGTGAGAACAGTCGTGGGCCAGAGAATCCTATCCTTGAGGGCTAAATATAAGATGAATGGATAGACGTTTCGGCAAGGCATCGATGACATGCAAACAGCCAAAATAACTAACATCTATTTTCTAAAGAAGGTGAATGTGCTTGCATGGCCTAGTCAATCTCCTGACTTTGACATTGTGAGTCCATCTTTGGGACCCTATTGACCTTGGGAATTGAAGACCATTTGCAAAGAGGAATGGGCCAAAACTGAACCACAGTGCTACAAGAATCTATTTACCTCTTACCTTAGATACCTTAGATATATTTTGCAATAAAGTATTTATTTTGGTATTCCCTACCTATTTTTATTTTTTAATTTTTTTACACATATTTATGAATACATACATCATTTTTATTCATATTTATAAGTACAAAGTCAAAATACATTATGTCTGAAAATTTTAATTGAATACATGCACGGAAGTATATTCCATCCATCCATTTTCTATACCACTTATCTTTCAAGGTCGTGGGGGAACCTGGAGTCCATCTCAGGGAGCATCGGGCAAAAGGCAGGGTACACCCTGGAAAGTGTGCCAATCCATCATGGGGCACAATCACATTCACAAACCCATACATACACTATGGACACTTTGGACATGCTAATCAGCCTACCATGCATGTCTTTGGACTTGGGGAGGAAACCAGAGTACCCAGATAAAACATGCAAAGAACATGGGGAGAACATGCAAACTCCGCACACACAGGGCAGTAGCGGGAATTGAACCCCAGCCCTGGCAGTGTGAGGTAAACATACTAACAACTAAGCCACCGTGCGCCCAGTGGAAGTATATTAAAGTGCACCAATTATGGTTTTGAAACGTGCCTAATTTTGTTTTAAAGATCTCATACAATAGATTTATATGCATCCAAGGTCAAAAAAACACTTTAATATGCTCATAATTTAAGTTGTAGCATTACCTTTTTTCCCCAGTGTCACAAACGATTCGTTCCATGATTCCATGACTTCCATGACTCGTACAAACTTACGTAGGTTTGTACAGGAAGTAAAGTCTGGAATTACTAATGACTCATTTCAGCTGTTCAGAATCGCTTCCTTCTTTTGGGAGTCAATAACTCCATTTGTCATGCGCTTTGATTTTTGAAACTTTGCAGACTTTTTACATTCACAAACAGCTCTATAACACACTACATGAAATTTGACATACCATAATAGGTGCACTTTAAATAAAAATGTAAAAACAAAAAAACAAAAAAAAACTATCTGAATATTAATTCCCCCTCACTGTAATTGGGAAGATTGTATCGATTATGGTTTCAACTCTGCTTTAATCTGTCACATTAGGCTGTATTAACACAAGAAGATAATTCTGTCTGAGGTTTATTTTCTGTGATGGAAAATATGTACTTTCTAGCCTATAATGTTCTTTGTTAATCAGCAATAGTTTCCAAAACAAATCCTGGGGTACCACTGGTCCATATCTTTTGAGTATTTTCTTGCTTGAAAAGCACTTTTTCAGGTGTGTTACAACAGTCTACATAATACAATTTGCTGGACACTACTATACAGAATATTTTAATTTTGATGGCTATATTTGAAATTTGACTCTTTATGACGAGGCTTGTGAGAGTGTCATCATGGAACAGAATACTGCCATCAGGATAGAAATATTTCATAATAGGATAAAGGTCAGAATATCTTCATACTGATTTGCATTGATGCTCCCCTCGAAGGGGAGAAGTGGGCTTTAACCATGCCAGCAAAATGCAAATAGTAAAAAAAGTTTCAGTCATATTTTTTTTCTTTAATTTGTCATTCCTTTGTGATAGATGTGATAGTTACCTCAGGACGCTTAAGCTCTTCAGTGACTGAATTCAGAGTGCTCCAGCCATCGTAGGCCCACAGACACTGATAGAAAGACAGTCCAATCACACCAATGCTATAGTTGGTCCCCTCAAATGCATTTTGAAGATTACCAGTGTTTCCTTGAATAAGCAAAACAACACCACCGATGGAAATAACCAGCAGTGCAAGGAGTTTAGCTGCCATGAGGACAATGGTGATAGCCATGGAAGAACGCACATTCAGGCAGTTCACTATGGCCAAGAGCACAAGGCCACAAGCAGCTACACACTTCACTACCAGGGTTGGAGGCACACAGTTATAATAGAATGGTGAAACAGCATTCTGGGCAAAGCTAAGCGCCTGTCCACTCATGCTGCTTGGCCTCACAACCAAGAGGGATGTGAAGGCAAAAATAAAGGCCATCAGGTTGCCAGAAGTGCGTAGTATGTAGATGTATTCACCTCCAGATTCACGGATCACGGTTCCCAGCTCGGCATAGCTCAGTGTTGCTAGCATTGACAAAATGCCACATCCGGCCCAGACCACCAAACTAGCTCCAGGACTACCGATGTTCTGCAGCACAGTCTGTGGGGACATGAAGATCCCTGAGCCGATCATGACCCCTGCGATTAGGGACACTCCACCCATCAGTCCCACCTGTGATTTTAGTTGAAGTTTCCTAGTAGTGATGTCCATGACTCTTGTCCATGTATTATTGAATGGCCTTTCCGACTGATGTACTTTTTACTGACATCTACCACTTCCTCAGTTAATAATTACAGGCTTAAGGTCACATTTCACAAACTCTATTCATTATTATCTACTCTAAAGGATAAGCTATATTTGTTTCTCTCGTCACTCATTTAACTATTTGTGTTATATGTTTCTCCTTTGATCAGTACTTAAAGTTAAAGTCTTACAAAAGTACAAAGATTTACATGTCTTTTCTCTTTGACTAGCTTGTTATCAAAGCACCCGTCCCATCAGTGGCAAAATCCTTGATTTGTTTTTTTAACAAGATAATCATACTAATCTAAACTATTAAAACATTATATTACTTCATTAGTTTACACAATAACATCTTAACCTGATATGACTCAAGACTAAAAAAAATTGTTATCTATTAGATATTTTACAGTGAGAGATATGTTTAGAACTACAGAAGAGTATAATATGGCCAAATGTTTGTGGACACTTGACCATCACACCCATATGTGCCCATTTCAAAACCATGGGCATTATCATGGTATTACAGTCTCTAGAATTTACACAGAATGGTCCAAAAAATGGTACAAAAAATCAACCAAGTTCTTTGTGCAGAATTTGATCACAGAGGTCAGAGGAGACTAGTCAGAATCTTTCAGGCTGACAGGAAGGCTTTGGTAACTCAAATAACCACTTTTTATGACTGTGATGAGCAGAAAAGCATCTCAGAATTCACAACACTTTAAACTTTGATGCAGTTTGGCTACAACAGCAGAAGGCCACATCAGGTTTTACTCCTGTCAGCCAATAAAGGGAATAGGAGGTTACTGTGGGAACTGGCTCACCGAAACTGGGCAGTTAAAGATTGAAAAAACTTCACCCTGTCTTCAAGTGCCCATTAGTCCATCTGCCCCAAGGTTCGACATATTGGGCATCTTACCGGCAGAACTGCCAAAGACTATCACTCATTGCTATTAGAAGAAGAAGTCTTTATTTGTCACATATACCTTACAGTGAAATTCTTTCTTCACATGTCCCAGCTTATAAGGAAGCTGAGGTCAGAGCACATGATACACTGCCCCTGGAGTAGAAAGTGTTACGGGCTATGCCCAAGTGCCCAATAGTGGCGGTTTAGTGGTGTTGGGGCTTGAACAGGGGCCCAACCTTCTAATCAGTAACCACTGAGCCACCACTTCCCTAAATATTTTGCACTATTTTGTGTAAACTTTACAGAGAGTTGTGCAGGAAAATCCCAGAAGATAATGAAATATTGAAACCAGCCCCGCTGGTACCAACAATCATGGTCAAAGTATCTGAGGTCACATTTTTCCGCATTCTGTTTGATGTGAACATTAACTGAAGCTCTTGATCTGCATCTGTATGAGTTTATGCATTGCACTGCTGTCACATGATTGACAGACTGGATAATTGCATGAATGAGCAAGGCCTAGTGTTCCTAATAAAGTGGCCAGCGAGTGTTTACATATGTCTGTGGTTCTCCTCAGCAGTCTCGTCAGTTCCAGTCCTTCTGTTGCTTTAACTTTAATTTGACAAATACAGGCTGAAACCATAACCATCATGATTTGCAGACTTCCTAAACATCAAATTTAATCAAGAGCTATCTTTAGAAATGCTACAGTATTTCTATTAAAAAATTAGGACCAACAATCACTGTAGCATATAATTATATCTTGAGGACCAAATTAAGCTTTTCTACGACAAGGCTAAAAAGTAGAAAATCTTATCTGTAATTACTTTTAAATGATAATATCTCAACTGTAATAGTTGTAGGGAAGAAAAAAAAATAGTTTATTAGATTTCAGTATCTTGTAATGGCAGATTTATCATATGTCACGTTTACTAATCCAGCAGTTCAAAACCAGCATGGTATCTTATGTGATGGCACTTTTAAGCACGAAAGGCATGGAATTCTGAGCAATCCACACTGACTTTCAACTTTTCAGCCACAATTAGTTGACAATCAGAAGTGCTAATCAATGTAAAGACATTTGCACTGGCTTGTAACTCATTACCTCTTTATTATTATTAGTATTAGTATTATTGTTGAAAGTATGTATGCTCTGACTGTTGGCCCTCACTTTAGTTTTAAATTAATCTGAAATCATATTCATGAACTTAGATGAATAAAGTTTTCCTTGCTGCTATTTTGGTAGCTAATATTACTAAGTCAGAACAAGTAATGCATTTTCAGTTTAGTTGCAGATAAAACATTCCACTGAAGCCTGAATACTACAGAAATAAGCATATAAACTGGTGTTAGTGGAGGCATGGTCAAGCCCATTTTCACCATCCATTTGTGACAGCAGATCCACTTGGTGAGGAAGCTACCAGTGTGTTTGACAATCAGTGAAAACAGCAGGTCAAAAAAGGTCTTGCTGACCAACCCAAGGCCACAAATAAGGCTCTTTGGCCAGGGAGAACCACAACTGGCAAATGGTTAACTTGACACAGTCAAGGTGGTCCACATATGCCTGGACAAACCTTTCCAAAATCTGGGCTACCAGCAAGGTGTATATACCACACCCCTGGATATATGCTCCCTCTTGACAGTGCATCTGCCACAACACTGCATAACCCTGGCAGTAGAATTGCTCTCAGAGAGACCAGATGTGATTAGGCTCACCCATTGAGCATGGTGAAAACAGTTCCTTGTCCTCATACCAATCTGTTTCCTGATATAACTAACTGTCACAATGTTGTCTCAGTGGACAAGAACATGGCAAAGTTTAAGAACCATCATAAAGGCCCAGATGGACTGCCCTCAACTCCAACTGAATGATGCACCGTAAACCAGGTGGCCACCTGACAAACTTCTTAGCCTATGGGGGAAGAATACATGGTGATTATCCCTCTCTGTTGAAGAACAGTCCCAGTGGAACTCATTCTGCTAGAAATCCCTTTCACTGGCAGCAGGGTAATGATTGCATTCTTCTGAGACAAGGACATATTTCAGTCTGTGGAATTTAGGGTACAATTGTAGGCTGATATAGGGGAATATAGTGATATCACTGGTAATATATGCCACAAACTGGTATTATGTGATGGTTAGCATTCTTAGTGAGTGAAACCTCATGCTGCTGAACTATGTGGTCTGCTTTGATTTTAGGGAGATCTCAAATGCATTTGTAGCATATGTTAAATATGTACTATATAGATGATGTTGTAATTCAGATATCAGAAGATTAAAGATACGTAGAAGTTAGTGGATTGAAACAATAACAGTGACAGCATAATTGATAAGGTAAATATTGAATGATTTATATACAATTTAGAGTGAGTGAAATTAAACATGTACAATGCATATATAATACCCTAGGGTGCACCCTTTAAGTTAAGCCTAAAATAAAATATATACATACACGGAATATAACAAGACTTAAATAAAATAAAATCACATACAGTATTAAAATGTCTTTTTCAATGTCTCTGCAATTTCATTTACTTTGAATGAAAGGCACTCCTCTAGAGTATTTTCAGTTATAGTCCTTTGCAGAAAAAACAAAATAATACAAAATAAAAATACCGTCCTTCAAGACACAGTGGTTCTGGTTGGGTGGCTCGCCATCAAACTGTTGAAAAATTGTTGTAAAACTTCTTCCCACGGAATCAAGAAACCTGATCTGTATAAACAGTGTCCGAATAAAACAAAATTAAATCTATGTACAAAACCTATACATATTGCCACAGTTTAAATTATAAATTACAGCCAATATCCTTTTAATACAATTGAAAAAAAATACCTTTTGTATTTAATGTCTGCCTGATTTTTACACAACTCAAACAAAATGGAGTAAAAGCTATGTGCATTGAAGCACGCGTTAACAACTAACACTTGACATAACTGAATATAACTCACATTTATACAATGCAATTTAACAATTTAATAACTCAGAAGTAATGTGACTCAAAACACTTTTGGCATTAAATTCGAACTGACACATTATTTACATGGCTAAATGTAAGAGAAGAAAATAACCAAGGAATGCAACATGCTGCGTCAGAGTTGTATTAGCTTAGCATAGCACTCCGCACTTAACTAACTCACCGGAGTTAGAATTAATTCATTCTTAGAATTAACTCGCCAATTAGGGAGTACAGTAAACCACTTGCAAGCAGTATAAGCATATATAAAATATTAATATAGAGCAGATATTTAAGTAAATTATAAACCAGAAATACAGAAAAATGTAAAAGAAACTTACTGATGGTGAGGATTCTTGTCTCGCGAGGAAGGGTCAGGCGTGGTGTAGACGAGGGCCTTAAATTTTTAAGAGAGAACCGTCCGAGAGAACCGCCTGTGAGGAGCCATTTATAAGAATGGCTGAGTCACATTGCACCTGCGCTGTGAGATCAAGGTCGTCGCTCTAAATTGTTTTGTCTCTCTCAAACTTTCTTTACCTAACTGTAAATTTTTGAGAAGCTTTTTTAACCTCATAGTAACTGTTTGGGAAGCCTTTTTAAACATCATTGTAACTCACTGAGAAGCTTTTGTAAACATCATTGGAAAATTCTGAGAAGCTTTTGTAAACTTCATTGTAAATCTGGATAAGCCCTTTTTATCCTATTGGTATTTATATCATCGTATTTCTAAATATATTGGTTATTCACTATGTAAATTCAGTATATATACTGGAGCTTAAGCTCCAGGTAATCAGATCACTTCTGAGAGTTCTCATACGTGTGGATCTCGTGTGGTGGACCGAAATAAAAACTGGACCCTTGCTTTTCCTCACTCACGGCTGGTGTTCTTTTTTTCTATCTCCAACTGGGTTTACAGATGTGAGTATTTGCTTCTATGTTGAATTTTAAGTGTTTCTGGGTAATAGGCTAAATTCGGGCCAGCAATACCTAACTACAGTTTTTCCTTTAATTTTGTCACTCCAATATATAGCATAAGATACTTACCTCTGGATGCCTAAGCTCTACACTAACTAAATTTAGAACACTCCATCCATCATAGGCCCACAGACACTGATAGAAAACCATTCCAATCACACCAATGCTATAGTTGGTCCCCTCAAATGCATTCTAAATGCACACAAGCAGCTGCACATTTCAATAACAGGGTTGGAGGCACACAGTTATAATAGAATGGTGCAACAGTGTTCTGCGCAAAGCTAAGCACCAATCCACACATGCTTCTTGGCCTCACAACCAAGAGGGATGTGAAGGCAAAAACAAAGGCCATCAGGTTGCCGGAAGTGCATAGAACGTATTTGCCTCCAGATTCACGGATCACTGTTCTCAGTTCAGCATAGCTCAGTGCTCCCAGCATTGATAACACGCCACCAGCAGCACAGATCACCAAGCTAGCTGCAGGACTCCCGATGTTCCGCAGCACAGTCTGTGGGGACATGAAGGTCCTTGACACAAACATGACCCCTGCGATGAGGGAGACTCCACCCATCACTTTAGCTGAAGTTTTCTAGGTTTGTTGGCTATGTCTCTAGATGTACAACAGAATAGTCTTATTGTATATATACATTATAAATAGTGCACGCTACCCCACCTACTACTACATCAGTTAATAATTACAGGCTTAAGGCCACATTTCAATTCAATCATCTATTTAGTATTATCCACTGCATAGGAGAAGCTACGTTTATATCTCTGGCCACTCATTTAACTTTTTCTGTCCTATTTTCCCTTTTGGTCTAGACTCATGGTTAAAGTGTTATAAAAGAACAGATGTTCAAACAGTTTTCTTTTTCTTTTATTGAATAACTACATTAATCAGTCAGAAACGCTGAGAAAGTTGTTGCTTTTTACAGGTCAATCTGACCTAATGTCAGGGTTCTTGTGACTTTATTGTACTTCACACCCGCAGTCACTTAATTTAACAGTTTAGAATCATATAAGAGGATGTATCTACAAACCTGCAATCTGAGACACTCATGAATATATTTGATACGCTCAAAGAAATACACTTTACAGCTGGCCATTTCATCATTCTCCTCAGTTCCAGACTGAAGTATGACTCTTCAGTTCTCATACAATTCTCATGGATCTACAATTCTCATGGATTCAAACTGGCTCTAATCAGTGGGCAGTCATAAAGTGGGTGGTATATTAACCTTCAGGATTTGTAGCTTTGTAGTACTGCAATACTACTTATAGTCTTGTTAAACACCTACATTTTAAGTAACTCCACACCAGAGCTAAAGACCTAATCAAAGATAGATATATCAGGATCATTTCACAAATTATCACAGATTTTCAATCAAACATCTAAAAAAAACATATGAATTTATATCATGTTTAATACATAAGACATTTGACTTTTGAATGATCATTATTAAACTGTAAAATTGTAGATCAGCATGAAATGAACTAACTTGAAGTCAGTATCTTGTAATGACTTGCTCTTCCAGAAGATGCCCTCGTACTACTAGTTTACAGATTCAGCAGTCAGAATCATTAGTATTGATCTATGCAGGTGGGATCAAACTTGCAGGTGCTGAGGGCATGGAATTGTTTGAGATAGACATTTTAAGTGGGGGAAAATGCTTGATTCACATTTAAATATTCAAAGTCAATATCATCAATAATTGTAGCATATCCTGTAAGTACAGATGAGAAAGTTCTGCAGATCCACCTGGGTCTGTCCCAGTAAAACCATAAATAACAGAAATGCACATTTATTTATTAAAGTGGTAAAAAATTCATCACACGTTTTATTTGTAAGTAAATTCACCACCCATCTTATTTTTAAATATGCACCCTTATATTACCAGCCTTATAAAATGCGACTGATTTAGACCTTCACGTCTTTTATTATTAATTGCCTTCCTCGTACCCTTTTCCCCTGTACGGTGCCACAGGTTACACACACCTTATAAACCTCATCATGTTTATATTGCACAGCACAGTTTGCAGAGGCAAAGCAGCCACAGTGTGGCTCCTCGCCCAACATCAGTGCTTGACATCATTGATGTACTTTTGTTCACCTTTAGGGCGTGATGTTAAATCGCCCTACCTTAGTATTGATACAAGAATGCATTGCTGAAATACAGGCTCACATCCTGTTTATCTTCATTGCTGTCAACTTTATTGGGGCGTCATTAGTTATGAATATAAAAAAGTAATTTGATCATTTTTGTGAGAATTAAAATATCAGAAGTAAAATATTCTTCTGATGTTAAGAAACAATATTTACCATAAGACATGATTTAACTTGTTGAATAGCAAATTATAGCTTTTCAATCCTTATAGGCATTTTCTTAATCCAACATATTGAAATGTTTTACTGAGACACAGTGCCAAGCTCACCCTCAAGTTCAACATTGCATTCCAGTGGCTTTTCCATCTTCAAAAAATATATACTTTTTTTTTTTTTACATTAATGATTTATGACTTAGAGCACAGTGGCTTACTGGTTAGCATGTCTGCCTCGCACCTCCAGGGTTGGGGGTATGAATCTTGCCTCTGGCCTGTATGTGTTGAATTTACATGTTCTTCCGTGCTTCGGGAGTTTCCTCTCAGTACTCTGGTTTCCTCCCCAGAGCAGAGACATGTGTTATAAGCTGATTTGCGTTTTTTAATTGTCTGTAGTGTGTGAATGTGTTTACAATTGTGCCCTGCTATGGGTTGGCACCCCATCCTGTGTGTTTCCCTGCCTTGTGCCCTGAGTTCCCTGGCATAAGCTCCAGGCGCTCTGCAGTAAGCGGTATGGAAAATCGGGGGATGGATGGACCTATATTGGACACTAAACTAAAATGATTGAATATTAAACTGAACTGACTGGATGCTAAACTTAGCTCAATCAATTGATATATATTGCACAGTCATGGGCTGGATGAGAAGTAACTACAAATATTCCATTTTAATAATACTTAAGAAAAGTATAAATATGTCAATTTCAAATTTGACAGCTGGTTTAGTGATTAGTAATTAATCAACTACCTGTAAAAATGCTGCAGTTGTGCTAACTTTAGTTTTATATTTTGCATTTGTTCTGGCTTATATACAAAGTAACCCGTTCAGTTTACTGTAGATATTACAAACTAGGCCTGACATCCAGGATGTGTTTTGCAATCCTGTCTATCACTGTACTTCACACTGATTAAATTACTGTATGGATGGGATTACATTTATTGGCCAGTCACAGCCTGCTATAGAGCTCAAACACATAATGAAGGTGTGACGTGACATAAATGAAATGTTCAAACACATGCACATGAGGGTCACAAAGACATGTTATAACACAGAGCGAGAGAGAGAGGGAGAGACTTAGACACTCTTTCATATTTCTCTGTCTATAGCAATATTCACTGAGTTACCGATGTATTACAGTTTACATGAACTATATAGGATTCTTTTATTTTCAACTAGAAAACAAACTCCATTTATGGTTTATTTTCTGTGCTGGAATCTAATCCGTAATCTAAGTCTTCCTATAATCTATTTTAGTCATTTGCTTTATTGTATTTGAAATGTGATTAGAGAGATATATATAAAAGAATTAACTAGGCATATGTGCTGTA
The DNA here is from genome assembly GCA_012411365.1 of Ameiurus melas. Taxonomy (NCBI): domain Eukaryota; kingdom Metazoa; phylum Chordata; class Actinopteri; order Siluriformes; family Ictaluridae; genus Ameiurus; species Ameiurus melas. The sequence goes on from CM022761.1 coordinate 22,320,573, forward strand.
TAGGCCAAATGCAGATTATCTATCTGTTTAATCTATTGCTATAACTGGCATTTTAAATGTTCCAGGATACTATTTATCGCACTGCCCAGCATTTTAAGTGTATAATGCTTAAATGGAATTCTGGCTCAGAGTCATATCAAACCCCACATCACTGAGCTGACAGAGCTTTAGTGTGGCATGAGGCAGACGCAGACATCAGATCAACAACCAGCTGCTCCCAATTACATTCAAGTAAAGCTTGTGCAGGATCCCTCATTAAGAATGAAAACCCAAAGCCACATGGCAACCTGTGGGAATCATGGAGCAATATGAAAGCCTCTTCACCACAATTGTTGTCATACTGACACATGCAAGACTTAGATGTGTAGCGTAAAACCGCCTTTTTTCTGTGACTCCAAACATATGTGCATGCCTACTATGTGGTCATATTTTTTTAAATGCTGTACCATGGAATATTGTTCAGAATTGTGAATATATCAGTTATACAGTATCTACTTTACCTGTTACTTGAATCAAGAATGGATTCTGCTTTCTGAACTAACTATTTTGTCCAGACAAAGAGCACAAAATTGATTCCACATTTACAGTTCAGTCAGCAGAAACTTCCAGACAGGAACCCATACCATAAACGATGATGTAATCATGCTGACCACAGAGGGAAAAGACACTGATTTCGTCAGGCTACATGGGAAATGATATTACTTCAGCTGTGCAATCATCATTTCCTACAAGTTCCACGAAAAATACGAAGCCTTGTAAAAATCTTCGTTCAGCTACATTTTTCATTGGTTGTCAGGTGGTAATTATGCTTAACCCAGAGCCTCGCTGAGTTTATCTTGAAATGCCTTCAATCATAGCTCAATTCCTTGGGCAGAAATCATCTGTTACTGTGCTGCAGCACTGTTCCAAATACCAAGGAGAAAATAAACAGATTAGTGAGTGAAATAATACAGTATATGGATGCAGTAATGATAGTGGCTCTAAGTAGGAAATAACTCAGTCATGGGTTTAAATAGTTGGATAACTCTTCTTTGACTTGGCCACAGTGGGTACCATTTTAGACTAAAATGATTAAGAAAAAAACATATTTTAATATCAGATGCTTTTAAATCGGAGTTTACCAACAGAGAGAGTGATAAAGATGTTGGACTTTCAGGTAGTTTTAAATGGCGATTTTTACAGGAATATTGGTTCTCAAGAGATTCTAATGTGGCAGTAGTAAAAACCAAACATGTATGGAGGTTTAATTTACTGTTAGTGTAAGGGGATCCGAACAGATGAACTCTGAATCATTGTTTGAGTTTAAAAAAAATCCTCATAAAAAACAGCGAATTAACATATAAATACAAAATTTTCTCCAAGCAGTGTAATGCCAGTCTATGTTTTTGTCTTTTATCTAGTTTCCTTTGATAGATATGCTTTGCACTGAGAGTATGCTAAGCAAATTAGATACTGATAATAGATCAACCACTCACATTGTCTATAAGGACAGCGCACCATTTTTGACCTTAATGCACTTCCTATGCTACCACTCAAGTCTTGGCTTCTACCCTTCCCCTTGATGAGTCTATCTGGTTACGATTAACTTCCTCACTGGATCTCTTCACACCTCATATAAGGACTTCCAAATCACACTTCCAGGATACCAGGGATTTTCAACATTTTTGCAGCTAGAAAACTTTAACCGTAAAGTAAATTTCCTGGATCCCCTAAGTTCAAATTTATTTTATGAATATAACTATTCAAATGTTATGCTCCTTAATTAAATGTGTACTGACTATTTATCAAAATCATATATCTTTTTATTCTGAAAATTTAAGAAACAGAGCACATTAGGTCCCAAGTCAGCATTATGTTTTGGGGTTAATCCAAACCCATTCATTGCAAGTGACCAGTCAAACAAGCCAATAATTAGAGGAAATCAATCATAAATACAACCCCCGGGGGTTCCAAGACTACTGTTCTAGACACAATCCAGTTACATTTTGACCAAAATATAAGACCTCTGAAAAAGACCTGCACAGTACAGCATTGCAATATAGTTGTATACTTTGGAGTTCTTTAGGGATCCGGCTAGCATAAAGCAGAACCTGCCAAGAACTCCAGCCCAAGTTCTCAAAGTCGTTTCCCCTTCCTCCTCTCCCTCCCACCACTCTTCTAAATGAATGATTTAGGAAACAACTGAAGTTTGTGAAAATACCATATCAGAAACTTCACCTTCCTCCCAGTTCACTTCCTATTAATTCCAATCTCTCCTCTCTCATTTTTTTTTCTTGTGTTGAATTGGCTGCTCCCACCACCTCTGTGTCTCCTCCCTACTATTCAACAATTCCTACCCAAGACTCTTCAGGGTGCCTGCCTGTCTAGCTCACAGCAGAAGCACAGAAGCCAGTCAGAACTCCAGCCCAAGTTCTCAAAGTTCTCCCTCCCATTACAGTTCCACAATCACTCTTCAAGCCATTTAGTAGAAAACGTGGTCTGTACTAGCAAACTATGCTTTAATAAGGTGCCTCATAATGTTTTTCAGCCAAAAAGCTTAACCGCAGTCACCAGATAAGATGGCTACTCGTAGAGGGGAGGAATGTGTCAGATGCCACAACCTCACATGAACACAGCTGGCTGACAGACTCCTAACATATTCCACGATCTTATTTCATGCAGCACACAAACACACAAAACATTCATGCTTGTCTTCAGTGATGTCACTGGAATAGCATACAAAATTCGACCCTATGTCCATATTCCGTCCTGTCCACTACTGTCTGCAAATGAATATGTCTGGGGTTGCCATTACTTGAGGACTCCATCCAAATACTTTTCTTGATGGTGGAACAAGCTAGCATCTGTGATTCTAATACACTCACATGCTCCGTATGTTCCCTGCTGCTCTATGCCTTAGTATGTGACTGTTACATTTAGTTGCATGTTGTGTGATATTGGCCTTCTGTCCTTTTCATTTTATTTTTATCCTTGAATTGTATGTACTGTGCACTTACAGTATCATTTAGCTCTGGCAGTGCACTGAAGATTCTTTTATGCCTTAACTTATTGCACTACTCAAAGTGGTGTGTTGCACAGTATTGGGATTCTCTTTATTATTTTATATTGCTGAATTGTACTTTGCACCATGTTTATCTGCACTAGATAACTGTGCCTTGTAGGTCTTGGCAGCACATTTGCTTTCTCTTTTGTCACCTCCAACGGGAAGGGGAAGTGTCCACTGCTCCTGAAACTCCGGCTACAAACCCCAATTCAGATATTGCTCAAATGCAATTTTGCTTTGACACTTCACATTCCTGTTGAAATGATACACATGTTTGTTAATTACTGTATATGGACTTTTGCTGTGAAAGAATCAATAACACCATGATCTACATTTTATGAACAGTAATAAAAGACAGTGTTTGTGAGTCATTCCATTACAGTAATAAATTAGCCTTCATCTCAAAGACATCATTTACGTCATCATCATTTACTCTAAATGATGTTCATGATTAGTAAAGTAATTAAATAATTTTATTTTTATAACACATTTAAACACAGAAAAGCTGACCATTGTGCTGAACAGAGTAAGAAAACTCAGCTAGAGACCAAAAGAAGGCCAGATGCAGAGCTTTTGCTAGTTTCGTCAGCCATTACAGGCACTTCTGTGCCAAGATCTGTGGGTGCAGGAGGGGAGCCAGCAGTGATATGCCAATGAGCAGTTGAGTGTTATGAAAATAAAATAGCACACATGAATTATGATCAAGGCTGAGTTTCCCTTAAGCATAACAAAGTTAAGGTCATCCTAATTGGGAGGGAGTGTGTTCATTGAAATGCAACCATTAAGAATGACCTTTGTTCTGTGATGCTTTTGGGAAACTCACCCCTGTTTTTATTATCCATTGTAGCGGTAGTGAAATACAGGCCATGCATTGGATAAGTACCTGGATATGTATGACTTTGTTCACCCAACAGTACAAATTAGATATATTTCTTAATGTCACATATCTAGAAATCTAGATATGTGACACCTTGATTGAAACCACCTTGCAGTACAAGTATATCATGTTTCTAACCATTAACACTGCAAAATATCTTTCCTGTAAAAAAAAAAAAAAATAAAAAATCATATCAATCTGTCTGCTGTATAAAGTACCTCAAATTTGAAAATTTCATTTTTGCATTCATAAAAAAAAATCATCATTATCAAATTAAACAATCTACTAATCTAATCTAACAGTCAGAATACCTAACCCAGAGTCCTGGCACTCTCATATATACAGTTATGATTCACGTCCTCAGTCAGTCATATTACCATCTTCCTTGGAATCTTTGGAACTAATAAAGAATTTCTTCATTTCTAACAGCACTAACAGAATAGAAGATTTAAAAGCATTACATTATTATTAGTGTTTCAGTGTTATATATTCTAATATATAGTTTTGAATAAGTAAACCATCACTTTAGTTATCATGGCACTGAACTGCAACAGTAAAGTGATTTTAAAACCTTTATAAAGCGGTCTTTTCCAATGTTTAAAGCTTATATTAGATATTGCTGCGTATACAGTTTAGTATCTTCAAACAACATTTATGTTCCATAATTAAGGTAATTCAATGGGATTACCCATCCATTTTATTTGTCACCACTAACCTGCTACCAACAATGTGATGTCAACAAACTATGCAGGTAAAGACTTAAAAAAAAAAAAAAAAAAAGATTGTAAACTGGTTGGAGTTATCTAGATTTCAGCATAAGTGCCTCCTAAAATGTTCTACAATCTTCATCTAAAGCCAACTTTACACTGTATAACTTTCGGTCTGATTTTACTGTCACATCACAAGTCATAAAATAATTCTCTGGTCATTGATCTTAGAACCCAGAATGTGATGTGTTCAGATGTGGCTGATTTAGTGCCACTGCAATCAAAGACAGGGGATGACAACTTTCCTGCAGTGTCAGAAATATATCATTAAAATCTCAGAGTCTGACCTCTGCTATGATGCTCATCTTAAAGCCACCAATACTTTCAAGTTTAAGGTTTATTTGTCATGTGCACAAAATGCCGGTCACAGTTGTATATTCAAATGCTTGTTGTGAGCCTCAGGTACTCTACAACGGTGCAATAGAAAATAAACAGGTGCAACTAAAAAAAATTTGAATATCGTGGAAAAGTTCAATTTTTTCCATAATTGAATTCAAAAAGTGGAACTTTTCATATATTCTAGATTCATAAGTCCTATTTTCAGATGAAAGTAAATTTTGCATTTAATTTGGAAATCAAGGTCCCAGAGTCTGGAGGAAGAGCGGAGAGGCACAGAATCCACATTGGTTGAAGCCCAGTGTGAAGTTTCCACAGTCAGTGATGATTTGGGGTGCCATGTCATCTGCTGGTGTTGGTCCACTGTGTTTTTTCAAGCAAGAGACAATGCAGCATCTACCAGGAGATTTTACAGAACTTCACTTTCCCACCCGCGGACAAGCTTTATGGAGATGCTGATTTCCTTTTCCAGCAAGACTTAGCACCTGCCCACAGTGCCAAAACTACTAATAACTGGTTTGCTGACCATGGTATTACTGTTCTTGATTAGCTAGCCAACTCGCCTGTCCCAAACCCCATAGAGAATCTATGAGAGACACCCCCCACGCAATAAAATAACATTCTTTGTTCCAAAGTGAATCAGCATTTTGAACCAATGAGTTCAATGAATCATTCATGACTCAGTGATTCACTCATCTCATGACTCATGACTCATGACTTGACGCCACCTACTGGCGATTTTGGTTTCATATTTAAAAGTATCATTTCATTTTGTCAATAACTTAGATCAAATTAAAATTTTTGAAACATGAAGTTTCTATTATTCTAACTGAACTGTTTTATTACATTTAAGAATTTCATATAAAAGCTGACACAAACACATTTAATAAGGTTATTTAATGCACTTAAAGCAACTTTAATAAATCTGCCAAAAATCAACATGACACCTTATTGTCTTTATAGAGCCGAACACCAAAAAATAATAGAACTCTCTGTTATCAAGTATTTTTAAGCAAAACTGTATTCTTTCTTTATCTTTTGTTTTGTTTTGTTTTTTCGTTTTTGGCACTGACACTTAGGTGCTGCTTATCCATTACCTTAGTTATTTTCAAAGTGGAGCAAGGGGGCGCCTGGGGGGCCTCAACAATTTGGTGTGAAAAAAAAATTCTCACTCTCAGACAACCACACACACACACACAATCAATTCCTAATATAATGTAATGTAAAGATGTAAAATGTCATTATTAATAATAAAAAGGGGGGATATTTTCATAAATCTGTATTTTTAATGTGTTTTAAAGACATCTTGCAAAAGTGGGGCCTCGGTCAAATGTTAATGCCATTTGGGGGGCCTTGCCCTGGAAAAGTTTGGGAACCATTGCATTACCGCACTGCTTATTTTGGTGCTCTGTCCAAGAATCACATTTTCAGGCAATCGCGTGTTAGGTGTCACGTGCTCACTCTGCGCAGATGCGGGATTCGAGTCTTAAAGAAAAAGTGCTTACGTTAAATTTTAGAATTTGAATTTTGTATTGGTGATTAAAGTGGTGCCCCTGGGCACCTGCCCAACTGCCCATATGGTTAATGTGCCTGTGGCAGTAATTTGTGCAAAAGAAGCCCTGACCAAGTATTGAATACATAAATTAACGTAGCATATGTTTCAGAAGGTCGACATTTCTGTATTATAAATTCTTTATTCTAATATTTTTGAGATACTGGATTATTAATTTCCATGAGCTGTAAGCCATAATCATCAAGATGAAAACAAAAAAAAAAAGCTTGAAATATTTCACTTTATGTGTAATGAATCTAGAATAGTTCATCCATCCATCCATCCATCCATCCATCTTCTGCTGCTTATTCCTTCTTCAGGGTAGCGGGGAACCTGGAGCCTATCCTAGGAGGCATCAGGCACAAGGCGGGGTACTCAATTTTTCAAAGTTTTTTAGATGCACCTGTATACATAAGAAGATAAGCCAAAGTATGTGAACACGAGTGCAAAAAGTAATAAAATAAATAGTAGTTGTGTGCAGTGTGTAGTGTCTGAATAGTCATCTGTAGACATAGAAGAGTAAGCTATAATAAGCAGATGAAGCATCAGTTCAAATGTGAAAAATGTACCATAAATGAAATGTAGTATATGTAGTCTGTACAGGCTAAAAATGCTGGGTTATTTTTTTCTACCCAAACGCTGGGTTGAAACTTTGGATCATTTAATTGGCTTATTTTCTCAGTTGGGTGCATGGTGGCTTAGTGTTTAGCATGTTTGCCTCACAAACGATTCTGTGACACTGTGTGAACCGGGTACTCCGGTTTCCTCTCCTAGTCCAAAGACCTACATGATTGTGAAAAAAATGTCTGGGTGTGAATGGGTGTGTGAATGTTTGTGCGATTGTTCCCTGTGATTGGATTGGCAATCTGTCCAGAGTGTACCCTGCCTCGTGCCCGATGCTCCCTGGGATAAGCTTCAGGTTCCCTGCGACCCTGTAGGATAATCAGTATAGAAAAATGCTGGGTCATTTTCACTGACAGTTGAATCAATGCACCCCTCCCCCACCATAACACCTCAGCACATCTCCTTGGGTGAAAACAACTTGCGGAATATTTGAATTCGCCTCAGGTGGAGGTAGCGGTTTACACACGGACAGACTGTTAGATTTATTTTGAGAAATATTTATCCATAAAACCATTACTGTACACTACAAAAGCAAAAAATGTGCGATAACAATCCAGTTTACATGACACTAAATGCACTGCTATCTTCGTTAGCTTTAGCTTACTTGTCTGTAATGCCCACTGGATCGTAAGTTGGTTAATCGTTTTTTTTTTGATGTTTTAAATGCCTCCTTTGATCAAAATCTGACATTTTGTCTTAAATATATAACTTATTTGAATCATTTACTTCCAAGTTTATATATCAACACCACTGTTGCAGCTCTTGCAATACATTTCTGAACACCTTCTTGTGTATAAATAAAGGAGCTGCCATGTTCACATATTTGTTTATAATGTGATATATTTGACATTTTCAAAGGGTAAAAATAGCCCTGAAAATATTAACCCATTTATGAAATAAAAGTAACCCAGCGTCTTTGTGTTGAAAAACTTGATGCATTAGTTTAGCCCAAAAGGTGTTCTGTCCTATATTTACCCAGATTTTTTTTTTTGTGTGTGTGTGTGTGTGTGTGTGTGTGATTGTAGCAGCCCAAAACGCTTGATTTTGCTGCAGCATTTTTCAAAATTTGTGATGCAACTTGTTGTGTTTTTTAAAATGTATTTAAAATCTAGGTGTGTGTATATAATATTATATATAATGTATTTATTACTTGAGAACTACTTGAATTGGCAAAATTACAATTGCACAAAATTGTTTTGCACAGCCTTACCCAGTGATGTTTGTTGGTAAATGAGATTGTTTAGCTCTATTCATGTTCGATGCACGTGAATCAGAGAGGGTTTTTGGCTGAATGCGTGTTACATGAAGCGTCTTCACCCAAATCTGCGGAAAGTGTGCAGTAATTTTGTAATCCTCTAGGGATTGGATTAGGTGCAATTTATGATACATCTACAAACACAGTAGTGGCAATGGCAAAACATAAACAAAACATGCTAATACACATGCTAATAGACATGATCTAATGAGCTTCCACATTTGCCTCACACCTCCAGGGTTGGAGGTTCAATTTCCATCGTGGCCCTGTGTGTGCGGAGTTTGCATGTTCTCCCCGTGCCTTCCTCCGGGTACTCTCGTTTCCTCCCCCAGTCCAAAGACATGCATGGTAGGCTGATTGGCATGTCCAAAGTGTCCGTAGTGTATGAATGGGTGTGTGAATGTATATGTGATTGTGCCCTGCGATGGATTGGCACCCTGTCCAGGGTGTACCCCGTCTTGTGCCCGATGCTCCCTGGGAAAGGCTCCAGGTTCCTCACGACCCTGAAAAGCATAAAGCCGTATAGAAGCTGGATGGAAACATGGATAGTGAGCTTCCTAGATCACTTTGAAAAAATTTTATAAATTTTCAGCCCAGTCGTTCTGACTGATGAGCTACTCAGGTCTATCATTACAGGATCATCTCCTAATCACACACATTGTGGCAAGTAAAAATCTTAAAAGACTCATGTAATCTCGGTGTAAAACTTAACAACCTAATGAACAAGCATGAGGATATGTTTTGATAGAGACGACAAAGCACCTCTATAAGTCGCACATGATAAGCAAAATGCCATACATGTAAATACAATACAGTATACAGTGTTGGAGGATGTGACCATATTTGTCAGTGGGCGGAGCCCTGTCTGCACTCACCTTGGGTGAGTGGGGAAGGTGGGCGGAGTCTTGCGTCTCTCTCACCGAGTCTGCGCTTTATTAGTGCTCTTGTCGGTGTTTGATACTTTCTGACTTTAGCTCTCCTCCGTACTAGAAGTTCAGTCTCTCCGTGAATCGACGTGAAAACCCGGTGTCGCTGACCGCTGTGTGAAAATGAGGCTTCGCCGTGAAACCGCGCTTGTTGTGTGCCTCTGCTTGTGGATACCTGTTGCCCAGTCGGTGAGTTGGAAGTGAATTAAAGCGATGCCTTGAACGATCTCTTGTAACAGATTTCGTTTCATTGTTGTCTGTGATGCGTTGTTTTCACACGTGGCACATACAGCATGGTTCCGCGCTCGAGCTCAGTGTTGTGACGCTCTGAATTGTTCTACGTTTTTTTTGGGAGGGGGGGGGGGTTGTTTGGGTCTTTTTTTCTTTTTCATTGAAAAGTGAAAAGTTATAAGAAAACTTGAACCGGGACCCTCATGATATGTGTGTTTTAGAAACCATTTAGTTTGTGTTTGTATCCGTGTTTACTCTGAACAGGTAAGTGTTTTAGGAAGAGCAGTCGGCACGCGCAGATCAGTTAGGCCACGCTGCTCAGAAAACAAACCTGCACTTCTTTATTGTTTCACACCTTTTACATGTGATCTGTTCAGCCTCTGAATGCCATGAGCCTGAACCTCCCAATCATCTTCCCTGATCACTTTAAGAGCCTGGATAATCAGATCTTTACATGCATGTTAGATTCCTGTGTTATCTCATATCTTCATGGGGAAAAGCTGAGATTCAGTATCCCAGTAAATCAGTTTGATTGCAATCTCTGATGTCTTTTTCCTTGTGTGGTAAACTGCACTGCCCTCACCTTGCAAGCATTTGCAAATGACTTCTCAATCAGGAATGCTGCAAATGGAAGGTTTGAATGGCTTGGGGGGGCTTTTATGGATGGTTATTGCTTTCAGGCAAGCCTTAATTAGACTGCTCCTACTCTTACTTGTAGATGTAAATGGATTTTCACTTGGCGTCTGCTCTGTTGAGATTTCAAACAAATTGCTTTGCCATATTGTCCCACCATGGTTGCCGGGGAATGTAATTATGCTAAGCACGAGCTTACAGCTATTTTTAGAATTGCAGCCCATTTTGGTTGCTTCCCTTCTTCGGTTACTGCATTTGAATTCAAGGAGTGCAGAGATTTCTTCCTTTTGTAACGTTGTCCCATATTTACACTTGGGTTTGTCTTAAATAACATGCAATTCATGAATTACAGGGTTAGTATGATGGAGGGGGCATAAGGAATATACAGGACTCTGTAGAAAACTACTGTAAGTCTCTAAGCCTCGTCAGAGTGACTATGTAAATTGTATGTCTCTGTAAACCCCCTACAATAGTATGAGAGAGTGGTAGGTTGTGCTTGTCAGGAAAAAAAAAATAGGAACTACCTTTCGTCTCTTGTTTTACATGACCGTTTCCTGAGATCCGGGATTAGCAGCTCCTTTGTGACGTACAGTAGCTGAGTGAAGTGTATTTTAACAATGAGTAGGCCACCAGGTTTTATCTGCAGCAAACATTAAGGAACATAAAGACAAATAGAACACACCCAGGCACTCCATTATTCAGACCATTAGTTCCTCTTGTCTGTCATGCGCTCTCAGCATGTTTGGTTTTCTTGGCCTCTAGGATTGTTTTTTTTTTCTTAGTTGCCATGAAAGCAGAGGCTGTTTTTAAAGAGTTGGGGCTCTCTGGTACGAAATGAGAAGGTTTGCGAGTGAAGATCATACACCCATTTGCTCTCAAGGACAGGTACTTCAACCACTGTGGGGTTTCTTTTTCCTCCCCTCTCTTTCTCTCTTTTTATATATAGCTGTTTTCTCTGTCTCATTATGATCTTGCTCTTTCGTATGTCTTTATAATAACTTGTCTAGATATTGATTGTACTATAGTTAAAGTAATCCATTGGTTGGGAGAGTTTAATTTTATACACATCCTCTAAACTATGTTTCTTACACAACCCAAATAACAGATTTTTCTACCTGGTTGTGTGCAGTGGTTGCTGTCATAACAAAGTAGTTGCTGTGACTACAGACTGGTTCACATGGCCGTGTCATGTTGCCTGACTCATTGAGCCTACGTCTGAGAGCACCGCTGTACGCACACAGGATATTGCTAATGCAAGTCTTTATTTGAAGGAACGTCTTTTGTTGCTGTTTGTACAGCACGAACTCGCACCCTTTTTTAATTACAGCAATGAGATGCCCTGTGTTTGTATAAGGCCTCCTCAGACACCTCTCCCCTCCACCATCCCCTATAAAGGTGGACCGGTGTATCTCTTGCTGATTAATTAACATAAGTAAAACAGACTCCTAAGCACTCTGATGAAATGTAAGTGAATCACCATCACTGCCTTTTTTGTTTTGTTTTGTTCTTCACACCTTCTCTGAGGTTTCTGCCTTTTATTCACTATGATCATTGATTGGCAGCCTTTTTGAGTGGTTATTGTTCATACCATTCAGAAAATCCTGGTGAATGATTTGGCCCATCTTCCTTCAGCAGTGAGCATGTGCTAATTTAGACATGTATTTGAATGACCCATCACTACAGTGAATGTGAAAATCCAAATTATTAAGCATGTGGAAACCAAGTATATCACAGATATTGAAAAAAATATTTACAGTGGCTTGTGATCTGTTGCACATTGTACTTTTCTAAGAAGTTTGTCCATTTGCCTGTTGAATATCTGAAAAGACATTCTTCTTAAGCTCATGACTAATCACGGGTCTGGACAAATCATACATTTTATTATTGGATGAATAGAAGCGCCATTGTGCTGCTCAGTCCCATGTCTTGGTTACCAAGGAACCTAAGAGAATAGGGTAGAAAATGGTACTTAATGTAATGTAGTAATTTGCTGTGAGCTAGTTAGATAGTTTTGTATTAATAAGGTAACTGGTATGGTCATGTAGCATATTTGCACAGTCAAATGATAATGGTGAACAGTGAGTCCTTGTTTGACATTTCAGCTGTAAGATTTGGTGTTCTCTCCTTGCATTACACGTGTTGTACTACTTTTCTCTTGTATGCTAGCTAGATATATATATATATATATATATATATATAATATATATATATATATATATATATATATATATATATATATATATACACACACACACACTACAGTTTATTAGACAGATATGGCTAGATGCCTCGGCAAATGTGTATAGTGCAGTACGATTAAGAAAATATAGCTGTTATAATTACATCAAGGATGCCAATGTCAAGCATATTGAACATGCATACCAAATAATACATTTGTTTTGCGTAAGTCAGAATGGAGTGGGGTTTATATATGGGTTTTTTTTTCCTCCCAATGGGCAACTATGAATAAAAACAAACCAAAAAACTAGGTGTGTGTATATATATATATATATATATATATATATAAATAAATAAAGGAAAAAAAATTCACTGCTATTGCCTTATCCACACACTTTCTTCCTCATGCCTGTGCAGTAAGGATAATATACCTTTTGTGGTATAGGTCTGTTTGAAGAAAATCCCAGCTCTGAATTCAAGTCATCGATATGCCTCGGCCTGTTTGTCACATGCCTGAAAGCACCAGCTATGGTTATTGGAGCATGGCCACTGAATATTCCTCGGTGTACTTGTCACGCCCAGCTTTGTGTAAGATGTTTTCATGCTTTGCGATTCTCTAACCAGTCAAAGCTTGCGTGACATTTACAGGTGTGCATCATGTGGTCAATGTTTTTTCTCTTCTTTTTTTCCATTGTCCTGGACCATCAGTGACATGGGACCTGGGGGGGGGGGATTTCCATCAGTGGTGGACATGAATGCTTTCACTTGAATGTGTGATCACGCCAGTTGTGATGGTTGTCTGTGAAGTATTTAGGTTTCAACTAGGCATTTCTCATGAATCCTTGACCTCATCAGCAGGTTGTAAACACCTGATGGTTCCTCAGGGGAGTTTAACATTCTGCTAGATGTTTGTTCTTGCTGAAGTTTCTTTTTTTTATGTATTTGGCATAAAGCACCACCAATTTGGACAGGTGTTGAAAACTTCCTGTCAGCGTATTCAATATAACCTCAATCCTCACATTCCATGTGTAGGGGAGTGAAGCCCTTGTACCCTGCAGTCTGTATTTGTAGTTTTTTGCTTAGAAAGAAGAGTGCATTTTTCATATATAACATTTATTTACAGTTACCGCCAATGCAAAACACACATTTAGTGATGCACTGTAAAATCTCAGAATAGCGTAACATTGTTTTGAATAACTGCATGGCTGAACTGTTTTCAAAGGACCTTGTTACTATGTATGTTTGCTTTCACTGCATTAGGTGTCTCTGACAGTTTAATGGAGGAATATGAAATAAAGGTTAATCTTGGTACCATATCCATGTGAAATAAGGCTGGTTGTTGTCTAGTGGTATAAACATGTATGACAGTAACAGGATTGTTACGTCGTGCAACTTGTTTTTCCTCTCACCCTTTGTCCTGGATTAAATAACTGTTATGGGATGTACATGAAGTCAATTATAGGGGCCAGCTTGTGAGGAACATGATCTTCGAATGTAAACCCGTAAGGACTTCCTTTTGACGCCTAGCCTGAGAATGGCCTGTGTTTATATAGGTCGTGTCATGACCATAGATGCTGAGAGTACCAAGCGGTGAAAGATTGCGTGTCCCTGTCTGATCAGCAGCGTCTGGAAGATCTCAGCCAACAGGAGTCACAGCAGGGTTCTGTCTGTTGGAGTATGATCGTCCTGAACCTTTATAGGTGGCAAACAAGACTTAATATTTTAATTAAAATGTTTTATTTTTCTCAGGATTTCAGTATCGAAATGCCTGTATTCATATCGGGCATTAATGTGATGTGAATCTCTTATCCAGCCCACCCCCCACCCTCATTGTCTGCTGAGAGTGAATTGGTGGCTTTCAGTGTGTGATGGAGGAAATTGTATATGAATTGTATATTACTCGTTATTTTCTGGAATGCCAGCATGTGTGCAGTTAATCTTCAGTCTGCAACCCATCCACAAATCCTGTCCATACATGTTCTTATCTCCTGATGTATATTATCACAGCGTCATGGATTGAATTCAGGAAAACCGATTGCAATCCTCTTGGCAGAGCATAAAGTCGGGAAATCGGCACATTCTGTCAAATGTGTCTGCCCCCTCACTCTTCCCCAAATAGTACTTAACTTAACCCAGGGCCGAGAAAACTTAGAGGTGGGATGTCACACATGTATGTGAGTGTTTAGTGCAGGGGCCTGCGCTGGCTCTGGGCTATTTATACACTGCTTTAGCCTCTCAACAACTCGTTGCTACCCCAGTAAACAAGTGACTTTGCATAGTCGTTTACTGTAATTCAGTTCAGCGGTGTCCGATATGCATGATGGGATTGTGTATGCGCCATTGTATTGTAAGTCAGGGCCTGAATGGAGTGTAAATATTACATATGTCAATACCTTGCACTAAATACCTACAACAAACTGTTACCTAAAGTCTGACAATGAATCATGCCATTTGATTTGCATATAAACAGCAATGGCATGCTTTTCCTTCATTGTCATGGGAAAAGCTGCATGTGTTCATGAAGGCACACATGCTTTTTCTGTTTTCTGAGTTTTGCACCTTGCTTTAAAAATGCCTGCACCAAATGACTGGCTCAACTGGCCAAAAAAACTGTTCACGATCAAGTCTGTGAGACCTCTCGGATAAGCATGATTATACTGTGGACTTGTAACGAGGAGCCTGGGGACTACTAGAACACCCCCAGTGTTCTAAGCGTCTTTCTTAATTGTACAATCATACAGCTGTTGGGGCTTGTTGGCTGACCAAAGTAGATTTTGATGAAACCTGAACTTGAATGCCAAATGGTAGCAGGAGGGGAGATATAGACTAGCTTTATTAACTCATGAAAGATTTTTATGATCTTTTCTTCTTTTTTTAAATTTATTTATATATATTTTTTTAAAATCCCATTGGATCAGCCAAAGCACCTGAAGTTGTATGCATTTTTGTAATGTGAAGCTGCCCCACTGGCCTTCATTTTGATTGGCCACTGGGATGAATCTTTGTGTAAAGTGATAGCCTGAGGCCTGTGGCTCAGTGACTTGCTGGAGACTTACTTTTCAAGCGAGAATCACTTGAGTAATGTGAAATGATTGAACTCGAGCAACTTCGTAGTGAGCCTTCGTTCATGGGAGTAGTGTTTTTCAAAGTTGGGTCTGTTTTAAAAAAAATAATAATAATAATAAATTGTGGTGAAAATCACACATCACTGTTATCAAAGCTGTATTTCTTATCGAGTTCTTAGTTATTAATTGAACTAATCCATTTAACTGATCACTTTTCAATAAATGGACCAAGTGTGTTCTGTCGGTATAAGTTTTAGGAACCTCTATGGCTCCAGTCAATAGCCAGAATAGTATTGTACACATTATAAAATAAAGAGCCTAATATTTTAATCGTTCATTAAATGGCTACTCCATATCTGTGCTGAAGGGGTCCTTGGATTTTTATTTATTTATTATTCTGCAGGTGCCTGGTTGCAAAAAGTTTAAGCTCGCCTTTCTTAGCGTTGAATTTTCAATACATATCCTAATGTGCTGTTAATGTATCAATTGAGATGTATTACACTGTTGCTAAAATGACTAAAATTTTCTCTAGAGAAAAGGTTAAATCTAGAACCTTAAGGTCTATAATTTGTCCCTCACAGTGCCCTACATTTAGAAAGCTTAAATTCCTTATCTGTCCAAAGAACTTTTTTTTTTTTTTTTTTTTTTTTTTATTAAGGCTATTCATGTATTTGGTTTCAGTGTCACAGACACCATGTTGTGCTTACTAAGCTGCCTGTTTAACAGTGGACGGCTTTCTTTTTCTCAATTGAATCGCAATCTGTACCCACCCTTTTATTCTTTTATCATTCTTATTTATTTATTTTTTTTATTACTCTGCATAATATTTATTTAACTGGAACTTCAACTGCCTTATGCAATATTTCTCATTTATGATACTGTCTTCTGAATGTTGCTTAAGATTTCCCTTCCTTTTTAAAAAAAAAAATCAGTTGGAACTGTTGAACAGGAAAGCAGTCAATTGGATTCTTTATCTGACTGCAGATCTGAGTTAGCAAACCATAAACTGTTTTTATTGTCTCACTCCAATTTCCTTCAACGCAAGAAAATCATGAGCAATTGACCAGAGGCTTAACAGCTTTATTTAAAGGAAGCATAACTTCAACATACTATCTTTCACAGGCAAGAAAAATTTTATGTGGAACAACTGCTGGCAGACCACTTTAGCTAAACTGGCTCCATGGAGTCTATGGCTCATATTCAGCAACAAGGTTTGAGGGGTCAGAGGGCAATGAGCATCATATAAAGCTACCGGACCAGAGGATGGTGTGGACAGCAAGAACAGAGGCTTTAGGGCTTTCTTTTGGGAGCTCTTTTGATCTTAATACCTTGAAAATCTACTGCATGTACTGGTTAAATTCAATCTTGTACCAATTGTGTATGAAATGAACTGAAGTGAAACAAAGTAAAATCGGATATAATAAGGGACTACTATAGGCTACACTCTTAAAGTGAACAAACGTGTACAATAACCGTATGCTATCATACACTATGGTCAGTTGTATGTGGATACTTGACCATTACACCCATATGGTTCTTCCCTAAAGTTGGAAGCGCACACAAACCCGTTCCAGCATGAAAATTTGTGTGCAGAAAACAAGGTCCATAACATAGCTTGTCCAGATTGATGTGGAATAATTAGTGTCCTGCACAGCAACCTGATCTCAACCCCACTGAACACCTTTTGGGACGAACTGGACCACTGACTGCATGCCAGGCCTACTCACCCATTATCAGCGTCTGATCTCACTTAATGCTTATGTGGGTGAATGGGCAAATCCCAACAGCGATGCTCCATTATCTAGGTGAAAGCCTTCCCAGAAGAGTAGAGGTTATTCTAACAGCACAGGGCCGTTACATCTGGAATGGGATGTTCAACAAGCATGTATGGGTGTGATTGATTGGGTGTCCACCTACTTTTGGCCATATAGTATATACAGAAGGTGTGTGGTGGTAAAGAGGAGATAAACTGTTGTGGTTGTAATGATAAAACTGTGAGAAAACTAAGCTAAACATTCTGTCTTTGTTCTTTTTCATCAGTATGCAGCTCCAGAAGATCAAGATGGATCAGGAGATGATGATGAGTTCTCTGGGTCATGGTCAGGAGATGATGATGAGTTCTCAGGGTCAGGAGATGATGATGAGTTCTCTGGGTCAGGGTCAGGAGATGATGGTAGGAGATTTTTCTCATTACAAGGTTTTAATGAATTTATGATTAAAGAACAGATTTAGCCTGTTACTTTCTACACCTAAACATGATTTCTTAATCTATGTCAGCTTAAATAAGTTAAGGTGTAGTTTAGTTTCTTCTCAGTTAACAGTTAGTCTCTTAACTTTTGGGAATCCAATTCTATACAATTGCTTTATTTTAACGTCTTGTATTTTATTTAAAAGAAAAAAAAGGTGTGTGTGTGTGTATATACACTATCTATGGGTGTATATAGTCGATGCAAGTTAGTTGTGGGTCTTACTAACATTACTTCTGCATTTTAATTTGGAGGCATCTGGCCTGTCATTGAGCCTGAAGTGACAACCCTGGCAAATCCTGACACTACAAAGATGGCCTGGTTCACAGATGCCCCTGTTGGTCTTCCAGAACATTCTGTTACTCAGTTTTTTACCTTTGACAATGAGTCTGAAGCACCTGGCCACATCACTGATGCTCCTTTGCCCCACACCACCCAAATCACTGAGACTCAACCCTATCCAGTCATCAAATCTTTTGGCTCCGAGAAAGATCAGAAAGTTGAGACTACAACAATCAGCGAAGTGGCACAGCAAGTGACAACTGTACCTCCAGCTGTGAAACCACCAGTGGTGCCAACGCATGTGGAAGAATACACAACCACACCATATTCCGAGGACAACAATGGAGAATCATCTGTTGTAGACCAAGATGAAGATGAAACTACAGTTCTTGTTGAAACTGTGACAACTGGAGCACCTGAAATGGAGACCACACCACTGCTTCTGACAACAACATTGGCTAGTAATTTAGCTGATACTGAAGCTTCAGGTGATGCTGTTGAATCCACTACTGTTCAAGTCATTTTTGGTAATGATATAGAAAAAAACATCATTCCAGAGAAGCGTGACCCAAACCTGGAGAAACCAGCAATGGTAAGAGGACTATTGTATTGTATTAACATGTTGTAGAGGGCAAAAGTAACTTATTAACCATATATACAGGTTAATGTACATACTATATAAAGCATGCCCATTAAGAAAAAAAATCCAAAATATCTCACACAATTACGTTCCTTTGGCAGAATGATGACTTTAAATTTGAGAATGAAATCCCTAAGTCGGAGCTACCTGGGTCCGAGTCTGATTTTGCTCGAGGTGGCGCTTCTGACAACGATAGCTTACTGGAACGGAAAGAGGTCCTGGCAGGTATGTGTTCTATTAAACCCACATTGTTCCATTACTGTGATATTGGTATTTGGATCCAGTGGAACATGTTGGCTTTTTCAGCTTTTAAAAAGCTTCATTTATAATGCAGGAGTCAGTTCATTTTCTCATTCAACATTTATTCCATACTTCCATCGGTGTCATAGTACATAACTTTAAGAGGATGAGGTCATTTCAAAAGATGAGGACTAATCTTTTCCATGTTGTCTTCACAGGTGTCATTGCAGGTGGTGTGGTGGGCTTGGCTTTTGCCATCATGCTTGTTACTCTTATGGTCTACCGCATGAAGAAGAAGGATGAGGGTAGTTATTCACTAGACGAGCACAAGCACCCCAATGGAGGCTACCAGAAACCACAGAAACAGGAAGAGTTCCTGGCATAAATACTCTTGAACATATTGTCTGTCTCTTGATTCTATGCTTGACTGCCACTTAAAACTTCCGAACTCACCAGATTCCACATGCTTGGTGACCCTTTTTTTTTGTTGTTTTTGTTTTATGTCCAAGTTGGATTTGCAACACATTGGATTTGTGCCTGAATTTGTTGGTTGATCCCCAGGAAAGGTTTGCTTGTGTTTCGTTAGCTTTTTTTTTCTTCTTCCTTTCTAATGGATTCTCACACTGTGGATTGAGACTGTCTTCATGAGCCCTAGTTCTGAGTGAGGGACTGTGGAGCTGGCTTTTTTTTTTGAGTGTGTGTTAGGGCTCTGCTTTCTGCCAGTGCTGGGGAACCACAGCAAACGTGAACCGGCTTCTCATTTCCATCGTGCCTTACTTCCTGTCCCAGCGAACTGAAGCACACACTGTGCAGTAGTGAGAGAGCCTCACCAGTTGTTTGTTGCCTTGGTAACAGATAGTTGCCATAGGGACGGAAAATATGGATTGCACTTTTGACACGCAAACATTACAATCCTCAATTACAATCACTATTTGCTTGGAACTGATTGTGTTTCTGCTTCGCCTGGGCTCTTACTTTCATTTGTTGAAATTATGTTCCACGGTATTTTATCACTCGTGCGTGGAAGGAGAGCTGCCTCGCTTAACAAGTGGAATTCCTTTCATTTTTTCCTCCTCGTTTTGTAATGGCTCCGAAGATGGCATGTCCGAACAAGCAAGGCAGTATTGGTATTGGGGATATTGTACGAATTGGTGACATGACTGTCCTCTTATTGCTGTATTTCCTAGGGGGCTAAATAAGTTCTGATGTTCTGTATACCTTAAATTCTTAAATACACTGTATGGAATTTCTGAAAAGTACACAAATCTAGTCTTGTTTTGTTTTTTTGCTACTCCAGCTCTATGTACATATGCTAGTGGACCAAATTGACAGCTTGAAAACCTTTACTGAGATAAAAGATGGCTAATGTATATTACCAGGTCATTTGAGACCTATTTGTATAAGTGTGTACATGTTTCTCTGTTTTTAGTTATCACGTGTATTAAAGGACTGCTCGGCTGCGATGAGCTTACTGGAAAGCGTCATAATCAATCTTGTTTAATCATATGCACCCCAATTCTGCCTAACCAAAATTGTCTATTGTGAAAGAAATATGTGTAATAATGGCTCCCTGGAAAATATCCAGCTGAGTGTGTTTAAAATAATTTTCTAACCAATGTCGTTAAATAAGAAGAAAAACATTTTATCGAAGCTGTTCTTTTGTCTAAATGCTAATCTCATGTCAAGGATTTAGCTGCTTAATGTGGCCGAGCAGAGTAACGACGTATTACTACTGAAGTGTCACGCTCGGTGTATTACTGAACCTGTGCGTGCCATGTGACGTGTACAGCTTTCTTTTGTTTTCAGCTGTTTCTTTATGTCTGATGGTATTTTTACAAATGGACAAATATTTTGATGCTTTGGGTACCTAATTCCAGGCTTCAGGTTAGCTCAACTATTTGTCCATAATGGAATTTTTCGAACGAGGAAGTGGCAAAAGTAAGTGAAAGTACACTCGCAGAAAGAGTAAAACGTTTGTGCCTTTGCAGAATCGCTGGCCACGCCTCAGAGAGAGCTGCCCTTTGTGTTTTGTTGCTGTGCAAAAGAAAATTAGACCTACTTTGTCATAGTTTGTACAAATATCTCTCTATTTATTATGCACAGTTGTTTTTCTATGTTTAATAAAAGGGAGTCCATTTTCAGCATTGTGTAACTTGGAGTTTGTTCTGCACAGTTGAATGATTGAATGAGACCTGTAAGCCTTGTGTAGTGAAAAGAGGCTTGGAACTCTTTGTATGAAACTTCTGCCTTTTTCCTTTTTTCCCTCACTGTTGTTGAGCAAATGTTTATATATATAAAAAAATCCTTAAGTTTACAAAATGTTTTTATGATTCAATCATTTGGCAGATTTTTGAGACGGAGGACAGTGGCTAAAATCTGTTTAGTATTAAATGTCAGGTACAGCTGTTATTGTGTCCTAAGAGGCAGTCAAGTACTAATATGCAAATATCTGACTATACTTTTAACACACTTTACCAGGAAAAAAGGGGTTGGGCATATATGCCTGAGGGTGTTCCGAGTTTGTGTTTTCATGAGGATAAAAGTATAGGTATGTGTGACTTTTTTTTTTTTTTCTCCCCTAAAGTTTTGAGTGAGACTAAGGATCTTCTAGTGAAATTTCCCATACACATGGCTAAATGCTGCCTGACTGTTCAAAATGGAAACCGCAGTATCTTGTTAGCTTATAGCTTGTTCATGGCAAACATTTAGGTTACTTTGTCTTGATCACAGCAACACACCTGGCTCAATAATAGAGAGACATACTATGTAAAAACTTGCTATGCACTGAGTCAGATGTGATATTTGCTCATAAGGAAGTAAAAAAAAAAAAAACTCATGGCTTTTGCCTTGCTGTATCATGGAAACTTTTAAAGTTCAATTGCAACATATACAAAAATCAACATTGAAGAAGCTTGCTCATAATGCTGTTGCACGTCAGGCTATTATTCATTGTACGTAAGCAGCTTAAATGACGGGTCAGGTCATGCTAGAATGAGTCATTAGGCAATGGAAGTGATTTAAGCACCTCTGGCACTCGCTACTTGCTATAACATGTTACAGTATAGACTGATGGGACTGACATTTTCTTTAAGAAATCAAGTTAATGCTGCAAATCTCTGATCTCTTTAAAAGATAATAGCTCTGAGAGCATGAAGCATTCCATGATTATAGTGTCTTCCTTTTATTTTGTTTTAATTGATGAGTGAATCTTATTGTCTGACATATGATAGGGTTACAGATTATACACACAAATAAGGAGTCAAGCTTATTACAGTCTGATACGAACTATAATGTAGTAGTATTTCAAGCCAGACATTTACCCGAGAGTCTGGTACATTTTATCAATAAACATGGCCATTATGAGTCACGAAGTTCAAAAGTTTATTTTATTGCTGGTTACTGGCTCATGGAAAACAGCCAATCAGGTTATAACTTTCACACCTTTTGAGATTATGGCGAGGAAAAGTGCACAAAAGACATCAGACACTCCAGAGCTTAATAATGTGCTGACTAGTATCACGAGCCTTAGTATTTAAGGCTTATGTTTTAACATGGATTTGTTTAAACACTTTGACATTTGCTTGTTGATGAAAACTTTAGCTCAATATAATCCCTTAATGTCCTACCAGAATTTAAATTCACCACTCCTGGAATCAAGCGGTTAACCACGACACAGCTGTATTGCAAAAGGTTCCCATCATTACTTTTTACATGAATACCTAGAAGGGTGTTCCAGGTTGGGAACTGAAAAGGTGTGTGATTTCAGGTAAATCTCTGACATGTCAAGACTAGTCGCAAAATGCCAAGGAAGCTGTTCCCTCCTTCCACATTGTTCTGCTCTATCTCATCAGTGTGACTAATTTCCCCTTGGGTGCTGCAGGCCTGTGGGCTACAGCTTAAACTGAGGAGAAAAGCCAAATACAGAGCGAGAGAACAAGAGCGTGCTTTCACAAAGACCTCACACATTGCTAAAAGCCCATCAAGCTGTGGGATGCTGGGGAGAGGGACGCGTCAGAAGAGGAAGTCCGTGTTTTTTCAAAGCCCTCTCAGACTTTCATGTCTATGACAAAATATTTCTACTGCCAATCTCTCAACCATCTATCAGTTGACAGCTGGGCTGCAGTAGGCATAAACACAGCATAAACATCCTATTATCTAACCAACTCCACACTCCTCTGGCTCCTGATATACTCCATATGGTGCAGGACTGGCCAGAGAGAAATGGACAACTTCCTGTCATCACTGGCGTTCTGAAGTTCTATGTTATTCCTTTTGGGAATTAATAAAACGTTTGGTGCCGAAGTCATAAATTGGCAGGTTACTAATATAAAAAAAAAAAAAAACTGGCCAGATGATTGAAGTTACATGATATTGTACAATTGCTCTTTAAAATCAGTTACCAAGTACCAGAACCATGCTTCACTATAGCTCTTCTAATTGTTTCAATGTTTATTTCATATGACCAGGTTTGAACCTGCATGAGCAGGATATCATGAATGCATGGACGTTTGAAGTAATAGATCATGCGTGTAGAAACTAAAACAATAGAGACAATATAAACACCTACACTACATTCATTTGTGCTGTGTAGCAGTTGACTTAAGAGAAATATTTAACGACTTGATTTTTTAAACCATTTCACTTTCATTTGTAGTTAAGAGCCTTACAACCACCGGCTTTGAACATAAACAGGCTTCAGTTATCATGTAGGAATATTCAGCTCAGACACCCCCTGAGCACAGGCAGTAAAAGCACCAGGTTGCTTTGAAAGAGTGTAAGACTTTGCAAGTGTTATATGTATAATGTAGTTCTGACATATTAACAAAGGATGTTGGGCAGGGAAGATTGGAGGTGGGGGTGGGGGGGGGGCGCATACTGACACTGGTATACATATGGAAACCTGCAAATGTATTCAGCTTAATTTATTAATGAACTGATTTCTCAGTTGTTGTTTGATGCCCATTTTTTTTATTCATCTTGAAGTTTACTGGTGTGTTAAATCTTAAAGCTTACTGTGCTTCGGAGGAACCGTAGTCTGCTGCAGGCTATGGGAAAGCCCAATACACACACACACACACTCACACACACGTCTGTCATATTGGCCCAAATAGACCCAGCACAGCAGGGGCCTCTTCCTAATGAGGAACTCGTGCACTCTGGTTGTCGCATTAAATCGTAAAGCAGACTTTTAGCCCCTCTTTATTACTTCCTTTTATCCCATATAGCATTCGTAGAGGTACACCTCAAGCTCCACTGTCCACTATCTAACAGCAGCCAGGCCAGTGTGTTTATATGCAGTCTGCATGTTTATGTGGGATTGTGTATGAGTCCCACACATTTTCCTGTCAGTGAGTAGGGGATCTGTGTATCACTTGTGCATATCCGTAGTCTGGGTTGTCTGTGAATCATTGTGGCCTTTTTATGAATCACTTGTGAAAGTAGTGGGCCGTGAGAGCCTCCGTGCACTGTCATGCTCATGTTCATGTTCATGATCATCACTATATGTTTATTAGAATCTAGTTCATTATAAGCACAATTTAACTTTGTCAGATCTGGGTGGTCAAATACACAGCTTTGATTTTCAGGTGATGGCTAATATGACTTTTGTTAGCTACAACAATTACAGTGCTGTGAAAAAGTATTTCATTTCGTCTACTTTTGTGATACTCAATACTATCTTATACTAAATAGTTTTAGATTTTCAAACAAAATGCAACATAAAACAAAGGCAACCTGTGTAAACATGAAATACAGCTTTTAATCTTTTTTTTTTTTTTACTGAAGCAAAAATGGTTTTCCAACACCTACAGTGAGGGGAAAAAAGTATTTGATCCCCTGCTGATTTTGTACGTTTGCCCACTGACAAAGAAATTATCAGTCTGTAATTTTAATGGTAGGTTTATTTGAACAGTGAAAGACCGAATAACAACAAAAAAATCCAGAAAAACGCATGTCAAAAATTTTATAAATTGATTTGCATTTTAATGAGGGAAATAAGTATTTGACCCCCTCTCAATCAGAAAGATTTCTGGCTCCCAGGTGTCTTTTATACAGGTAACGAGCAGAGATTAGGAGCACACTCTTAAAGGGAGTGTTCCTAATCTCAGCTTGTTGCCTGTATAAAAGACACCTGTCCACAGAAGCAATCAATCAATCTGATTCCAAACTCTCCATCATGGCCATGACCAAAGAGCTCTCCAAGGATGTCAGGGACAAGATTGTAGACCTACACATGTCTGGAATGGGCTACAAGACCATTGCCAAGCAGCTTGGTGAGAAGGTGACAACAGTTGGTGCGATTATTCGCAAATGGAAGAAACACAAAATAACTGTCAATCTCCCTCGGCCTGGAGCTCCATGCAAGATCTCACCTTGTGGAGTTGCAATGATCATGAGATCACTGAGGAATCAACCCAGAACTACACGGGAGGATCTTGTCAATGATCTCAAGGCAGCTGGGACCATAGTCACCAAGAAAACAATTGGTAACACACTACACCGTGAAGGACTGAAATCCTGTAGTGCCCGCAAGGTCCCCCTGCTCAAGACAGCACATATACATGCCCGTCTGAAGTTTGCCAATGAACATCTGAATGATTCAGAGGACAACTGGGTGAAAGTGTTGTGGTCAGATGAGACCAAAATGGAGCTCTTTGTCATCAACTCAACTTGCCGTGTTTGGAGGAGGAGGAGGAATGCTGCCTATGACCCCAAGAATACCATCCCCACCATCAAACATGGAGGTGGAAATATTATGCTTTGGGGGTGTTTTTCTGCTAAGGGGACAGGACAACTTCAAGGCATCAAAGGGAAGCTCAATGGGGCCATGTACCGTCAAATCTTGGGTGAGAACCTCCTTCCCTCAGCCAGAGCATTGAAAATGGGTCATGGATGGGTATTCCAGCATGACAATGACCCAAAACACATGGCCAAGGGAACAAAGGAGTGGCTCAAGAAGAAGCACATTAAGGCCCTGGAGTGGCCTAGCCAGTCTCCAGACCTTAATCCCATAGAAAATTTGTGGAGGGAGCTGAAGGTTCGAGTTGCCAAACGTCAGCCTCGAAACCTTAATGACTTGGAGAAGATCTGCAAAGAGGAGTGGGACAAAATCCCTCCTGAGATGTGTGCAAACCTGGTGGCCAACTACAAGAAACGTCTGACCTCTGTGACTGCCAACAAGGGTTTTGCCACCAAGTACTAAGTCATGTTTTGCAGAGGGGTCAAATACATATTTCCCTCATTAAAATGCAAATCAATTTATCACATTTTTGACATGCGATTTTCTGGATTTTTTTAGTTGTTATTCTGTCTCTCACTGTTCAAATAAATCTACCATTAAAATTATAGACTGATAATTTTTTTGTCAGTGGGCAAACGTACAAAATCAGCAGGGGATCAAATACTTTTTTCCCTCACTGTATCACCAATGTGAAAAACTAATCGCCCCCTTAAACTTAAAATCTGGTTCTGTCAACTTTAGCAGCAATAACTGTAACCAATCTCTTCCGATAACTGGAGATCAGTCTTTCATTTACTTCTAGGACTAGGATTTACTCCTATGATTTGGCTCATTGTCTGCTGCATAATCTAGTTGTGCTTGAGTTTCAATTTATGGACTGAAGACCAGACATTCTGCTTTAGAATCATGAGAGCAGAATTCATGTTTCCCTCTATTATTGCAAGTTGCCCAGGGTCTGAAGCAGCAGAGTATCCCCACACCATCACACTTCCACCACCATGCTTGACTGTACGTATGATGTTCTTTTTGTGGAATTCTTTGGCAAAATTCAGATGAGCTTTAATGAACTTCTGGGTTAGCAACGGTTTTCGCCTCGCCATGGATGCCATTTTTGCCCAGTGTATTTCTGATAGCGGAGTCATAAACAGTGACCTTCATTGATGCAAGAGAGGTCTGTAGGTCTTTTGATGTTGTCCTTGGCTCTTTTATGACTTCCTGGATGAGTAGTTACTGTGCACTTGGAGGAATTTTGGGAAAGTCTGCCACTTCTGGGAAGCTTCACTACTGTGCCAAGTTTTTCCATTTGGAGATAATGGCTCTCACTGTGGTTCTTTGGAGTCCCAGAGCCTTTGAAATAGCTTTGTAACCCTTCCCAGACTGATGTATTTCAATCACCTTCTTCCTCATTTTTGGAATTTCTTTCAACTTTGGCATAGTGTATTACTGGGTAAGACTTTTTAACCCACTTCATGCTGTTGAAAGAAAGTTCTATTTAAGCATTGATTTGATTGAACAGGGTTTGCAGCAATCAGGCCTGGTTGTGTCTAATCCAGCTGAACCGCATTATGACTGCAGTTTCATAGATTTGGGGAACCATGGGGGCAAATACATTTTCACACAGACCCAGTTGGTATTGGATAACTTATTTGCTTCAATAAATAACATTATGATTTAAAAACAGCGTGTTTACTCAGGTTGCCTTTGTTTTATCTTAGATTGTGTTTTAATTTCCGAAACAATTTAGTATGAGATCTATACAAAAATCAGAAGAAATCAGGATGGGGCAAATGCATTTTCACAGCACTGTACATCACTTCTATTTTCTGAGGTAGGAGAGTATGATTCGGTCAAGTAGTCCATTATATTGGACGTGGTTTATTTGGTATCATTTTACATCTAATTAGAATGTTATTACTTCTGTAATAAAAGTACTGTCAATGATCTAACCATACAGACTTAAACACGAAGACTAAAAAGGCTACAGAGCTAAACATACAGTACTGCTTTACACAGATTAATGAAAGTTTTCCTTTGCATTTATCCCCCTGTAGAGAACTGTTTCTAAGCATCATTTCACTTAGCAATTTGAGGTTCCTCTTGTGACAACTAGCTAGCTCTATGTTTAGCTAACACTCCTATCACCATCTTCTATTAGCATTTAGCTAAGATGAAGCAGTTTAAACCAGTTTAGTCCTGTATAAACCAGAAGTACTCATTCAGTGAAAATGATCAGGATAGCCTATATAAATAATAAAGAACACTAATATGTACTTTCATTAATGTACATATTACAATCAAATGATCCATAAAAATAAATGTAATCTGATTACTCACATTTCCAAATAGTCTAACCTGTATGTCATGCATAGCATAGATATATTGGCTTGAAAAAACACCTGTTAAAACAGACTTATGGTCTGTTTTTCAGAGCTTCCTTGTAAGTTTAACTAACATTGCCAAAGAATTGCATCAGTGGTTGAGTGTAAATAAGTAATCTTTGGTGTCATGGTGTAATTTACTTGTTTTCATCTTTATTATGCTTATAAAACATATATAATTGTATGCTGATTAACTCACTGGTTTAACTTTCTATTCAGAGCACTCATGCCAGTCATCAAAGTTTGTGTTTATGAAACACTAATCTTCTGAAATAACTCTCCCACATCGAAATGACAGCCAAGAACTGTCTTGCCTAGCAACGCCTTCCAACCAGAGACTTTCAAAGTTCATCTCACTGTTGCCTGAGGCCTCTCTGATCTGGAACAAAGGCCAGCTGAATATATTCTCAAGAAATACTGGCAGAAGAATTTGCTCTGCCTTAACATATGTGCACTTATAGACTTACTGTATGGATGTGCCTTGGGTAATTTTTGAGTTTAGTTATAGTCCACATTTCTCACCAGAAATCTACTAAATGAGGGAGCACCCACATATATTCTTGTAAATCCAAAGTCCTGTAAAAGACACCAATCATGCTCGTCTGTTTTGTTCAGTAGGAAATCAGATTACCCAGTTTTTTGTTCAATTTACCCTAAATGTAGTTCATGAGCCACAGTAATATCTGCTAGTGTAGATGTCACAATAGGTGACATCTAAATTACTTATTTATATTTTAAGTTCAAAGTGGAATCCTGTTACCATCAACAATAGCTTACAATTATGGCTTAATGCCTCATAGAGACAATGGATTCTTGTTTGTCCAAATTTTTGTTCAGCTGAACTCATAACATACACTGTAATATTTTGGTTATATTAACCCTAATTTGTATAGCCATATTGTTTCTAAAAGCACACCAAAAGGTCTGTGTGATATTACTGAAGTAATGAGTGCAGTTAATTAATGTTTTGGCATATATTGTTGGGGGGTGAACCCCGTCCAGGGTGTCCCCTGCCACATGCCCCAAGTTCCCTGGGATGGGCTTCAGGTTCCCTGCGACTTTGTGTAGGATAAGCAGTACAGAAAATGGATGGATATATTCATGGAAGGGACTTTAGGTGAGACAGTCTTCCATTACTGGTAGCTCCAGGGTTAAACTAAATAAGCAAATATCAGACACCAAACATGCCTTGGATGATTAGATGTAATACGGTAATTGGGGGAAATATGTACATTTGAATTTTTGCCACACATTATTTCCGAATATCCCAAACTTTGAAAGCACATAGTTCATAGATTAGTTTACAACTTGTATGCACATAAGTGGGGCAAGCAAAGGATGTATGAGGATAGAGAGAGAGGCAAGATTAGACAACAAACATTTGTAAAAGCCTGCAGGACAAAACACTGGAGTGAAATGCATGGTTACGGTCAGAAACAAGTGAGGGGTAATGTGCTGAATTATAATTTTTTTTGCCTGCAAATCGGCATGATACAAAATACAGTATGTGCACAAAGGTATGCAGTTTAATATTTAAATAAATAAAGTCAAATACATATTAGGCAACTAAGAATATGCTCCATCTTATATGTTAAGCCTAATTGGATAAAGATGGTGTTCAGCATCCAGTGTAGTGTGAAGTAAATCCTGATAACATGTCTGCGAGGAGTGGGGTTAACTAAACAATAGCAGGAGATCTGTCTCACTCCTGGTATTTATCTACATTCAACCCAGAATCCCACAGGAGCCACATGCCAGGCATTCCTATGTCAACTCTCTCCTTCCCTCCCATCAAACCCACATTAATATCATGTAGATGGGGGAGCTCCAAGCATCAATTTACAAACTATCCATAGCATAATACAACACAGATGACGGTCATTATTTATTTCTGCTTTTTAATTTTCTGTAAACATTTTTCTGTGAAAAACTATGAATTGGTAATTATTTGAAGTGCTCTTAAAGGTGTCTTATGGGGCTTGTTGTTAAGTACCGATACCACACAGTAGCATAAAAGACATGTACTATATGGCCAAAAGTTTGTGGACACTTGACCATTACGTCTAAACTGTATGTGGTTCTTTCCCAAACTCTTGCCATAAAGTTGAAGGTACACAATTGTACAGTTTCTCTTTGGAAGCAGTAGCATTACAATTTCCCTTCACTGGAATTAAGGTGCACCGAACCTGTTCCAGCATGACAATGTCCCTGTGCACAAAGTGAGCTCCATTAAGACATGGTTTGCCAAAGTTGTGTGGAGGAACTTGAGTGTCTTGCACAGAGCCCTGACCACAACCCCACTGAACACTTTGGGATGAACAGGTAAGGAGACTGTGCCCTCCTCACCAAACATCAGTGCCTGACCTCACCAATGTTCTTGTGACTGAATGAGCACAAATCCAAACAGAAAAGATCTAGTGGAAACAAATTATAATGGCAAAGGAGGACTAAATCTTCAATGAGATGTTCAAAAAGCACATAAGAGGGTGATGGTCGGGTGTCCACATACTTTTGGCTATATAGTGCAGCACTTTTGGCTGGTATAATTGAGCTAGTGGGGAAAGGCAGATACGTACATGTTCCAATCAAGGCACATCTTGCTAAAAGGACTGACACGGCATGAAGCCAGTAAAGCATTATTGGAACACTTAAAGAATTTAGACATCATGAATGCAGCTTCCTATGCTGTGTGTGTGTACAGTAATGTTTGCCTCAAATCATTCTTATAAGACATTGTGATATAATACCTTGCTCAACCTAATGAGTTACAGTATTTACTTTTTATTAGATATTTATCCCTCCTATCTAATCTATGGCCAGCCATCACTACTAAGCCTAGTGTGCCACTGCTGAATAATCAAGGGTACAACAGCTCTGCTTTGAGTCATTATCTTGCTATATTTGAATGCTAACAGGTTTAACTGATCAGCTTTACAATGAGTTGTGATAATTATCAAATCATAAAATTAACACATTTAAATCCAATTAACACAATTTTCCACTTATCTTAATTGTAATTGGTAAGTCACAACATGTCTCGTAGCCAAAGTTTTCTCCTTTATTTACGTAATGAACCCACGGTATATTTTTGCTTCTGGCCTACCTATAGTATACACACATCTATGTACTGTATGCATGTGGATTTCTAGTAAGTGACTATATGGAGTAGTTTATTCATAATGGATTTATTGATCCTCTGTTCTTTACAGACACAGAACAATATGCTTTATTGTGAATATGTAACATGAAGAGGCAGAGAAGAAGTATTCTGGCAAGCCCATGAGAGAATGTAGATTTAATTCAGAAAGCAGCAGGAAGAAACGTGATTGAAAATGAGAAGAAAGTCGGCTGTTCGAGACAGACAGGAAACTGCAGGTGAGGGATAAAGTTCCACAAGGAAAGGAGGAGGAGGAGGAGAGAGGAAGAAGGAGTGATGGAGAAAGGTTTTGTAGCTCAGTAATGATTAGATGTCTCTCAACCTCATTTTCCTCTCTGACTCCCAGCCCCAGCTGGATCAAATAGATCAAGAGGAGCTTTCACACACAGCTGGACAAACAGGCAATAAAAGGCACACATTACAATTATTAAGAACATAAATTTATGCCAAAGATAATATGTATAAAATAGATAAAAGTCTTATTTGTTAGATTGGAATATCATTGTCAGTCACAAATTGGTATTTATTGTGTCCTTTGACCAGTTTCGAACAAAGTGTCATGCTGATAATGTATTGTACACGTGTATGCCCCCAGGGTTCTGCTGTTTGTTTGATTGATTGATTGTTATAATGTTTTCCAACCACATTTAAACCTAACAGGTAAAACAAGTGGTTTCATTTCTAGTATCTGTTCTCAGTAATTACATAATATCTTTCAAGAAAAGGTTCTGCTTGTCTACTGCATTGAGATTTTCTTCCTTCACTTATTTCTTCTTATTATTCACATATGAATTTTGGTAATAATGCACAGTTCATTCTTGCAAGCATGTTATACAATTCATTAGAATTTATCTATCTATCTATCTATCTATCTATCTATCTATCTATCTATCTATCTATCTATCTATCTATCTATTATCTATCTATCTCTCTCTCTCTCTCTCTCTCTCTCTCTCTCTCTCTCTCTCTCTCTCTCTCTATATATATATATATATATATATATATATATATATATATATATATATATATATATATATATATATTACTAGTAGTTCCTTTTACTTTAAGCTGGCCAGCTGTTTCCAGGGTACATGTTACACAATGTTTAAACATGGACCTGAGTGATTTCATTTTGCCGAACATTTGGAGTTAGACACTTTGTCCGGATCCCACTTTTATCCTCGAACGGTGTTCACATGTCATCATTAGACCGTGTCGCTCTTGGACCTTCCTCCTCAACTGGTGCTTTTATGAAGAAAATGCACACACACAAGTCTGACTTGATCAAAAGGGAAAAGATTTCCACATCCTCGCTGGCCTCCATTAACGAGGCCTGGAAATGGGCACAGGATTTATTGGTCACTTTATAGAAAGGAGTTGGGCTGCCGTTGAGTCTGCAGGCCCTTCAGAGACATGCATAAAATGCCCTCATGGCCTGAGTTATAGCACAGACCTTTTAACAGGCTATCGTGTTGCAAAAAAGGCATGTGAAGCAATAATCACTTTTGGACTTTTTCAGGGATGACACATCTTACTGTTGCTCTATTTCTCAGGCTAGCACATTATGAGATATGGAGGAGGGTACTTAAAGGTCAACTGTATTTTGAAATAGATATGTGTGGCCTTTCCCACTTTTAAGCAATTCAAGCACATCATTTTTGGTATTTTGCAGTGCTTGACAAATACTTTCCAGTCAAAAAAAATTACAGTCAAATACTATTAATCACTACGTTTTTACAGCATTGACCTTGTCTCATTCTTATTCTCTCTTATTCCTGACTCTTCCTCTTATCTTCCTCTAATCATGCACACAGCATGCTTTCCTATGTCATAAATAACCAGCCTTTTTAATTTTAATAAACAAGCGTAATTAATGCTGCCGTGTATTGCTTTAACGGCTGGGTAATGGGGCTTTGAAGCAGGTTGTTCTGGGTACCAGATGGCCACACTGAAAGGGTCAGAAAGAGAAAATATCAAAGGCCCTGGACTGCAATTTATTGTGTGGGCTGTGATCTCACATTGCCTCCTGAGTGGAATTTCACTGGTGTGTTTTTTGTTTTTTTTGGTGTTTTTTTTACTGGTGTTTGCTAGTTCTCCACATGCACACCTCTACTCACTGTTTAACATGAGAACACTGTGACTAGATGATATTTACCTCATTCCTAGCTCTATATTAATCTGCTAAACTTACAAATGTCTAAATGTGGTCTGCATATGTCTTTCTGTATTCATGCACATGGGTTTGTATATGTGTCTGTCTGTCTGTCCGATAAAGGAAATGTCATTGAGACTTCTTGTGGTTGCAAATGTTTGCCAGTTAAATTGAGTGAGCTGGAAAATAAGAGAGTCGCTTTACCTTCAGGGTTGACGGAGAGTACACGAAACGGCTCATTTTCAGTGAAGTGAAAAGCAGCCTGAAGTATATAAATCAAGACTTTTGTAAGAGTTACTGAAGGCCAAATAGAAATGGAGAATGGGGGGGGGAGGGACGTCTTCCAAAAATATACTGTAGACAAAGGCAAGTCTAGCTGAATCTTTTCACCTTTCAGCTTACAGTAAGAGAGTTTTGAGCTACACTGAGATTTGCAATACAACATGACTATACAACTGGAATACCACACCTGTCAGCTATCATGCTATCAGAATCCATCACAAACACATTGTCTTTGTTCTGAAAACAGGAAAAAAATCTTTGCCAAGAGTAATGCTGTATGGTCTTGCTTTACACAAATTTCTGCAATCCTAAAAATCGCTTATTACAGAGGACTGTGAGAAAATCGGCTTATGGTGAACAACATTCTTTCCACTCTGACTAGAACCTTTCAGTCTGGCTCATTAAGTATGTCCACATAACCATCGTGACGTGACATTTATTTAGTAATGAGACATGGTATTGCAGTGAGGATGGCCAGACAGTGATGTAATGCTACTGCAACAACCTCTAGCTCAAAAACAGAATATTATAATCGAATACCCTGGCAGTTATATCAGTAACTGTCAGTAAACCTGAACCTTCTACTAAGGAAACATAGCATTGTCTGTGAATCTGCTTATTCTTCACATAACAGGCTCAGACACTCGGTAAGCCGAGGTCGAAGAGTCATAGGCTGTGAGTTGGGGTTTTTATAAACAGACTGCTAGATACACAGTTAAGTATGGAAGTATGGAATGGTCAATTGTTCTGTGTCTATTAAATTCTTGGCTGTTGAAGGAGGTAGGAAACAGGCTTCTATAGCACATACACTTACTGTCCATTTTAATAGGAACACCTGTAGGAAAGCATCTCAGAATGCACACCACATCAAACCGTGAGGTGGATGGGCTACAACAGCAGAAGACCGCATTGGGTTCCACTCCTGTCAGCCAAGAACAGGAGTCTGAAGCTATCATGGGCCCATACTCATCAAAACTACCTGTTCATATTCTTGTTCTTGACTGACAGGAGTGCAACCTGATGTGGTCTTCTTATGTTGTAGCCCATCCGCCTCAAGGTTTGATGTGTTATGCATTCTGAGATGCTTTTCAGCTCAAAACATTTGGAAAGAGTGATTATTTGAGTTACTATACGTCATTCTTCTCTGATGTTTCTTAACAACAAGGTGTTTCAGCCTGCAGTCCCTCTGCTCACAAGATGCTTTTTATTTTCCACACCATTCTGTGTAAACTCTAGAGACTGTTGTGTGTGAAAATTCCAGGAGATCAGCAGTTTCTGAAACACTCAAACCAGCCCATCTGCTACCAGCAAACATGCCACGGTTCAAGTCTCAGAGATCACACTTTTTCTTCATTCTGATGTTTGATCTGAACATTAACTGAAGCTCTTGACCTATATCAGCATGATTTTATGTATTGTACTGCTGCCACATGACTGGATAACTGCATAAATGAACAGGTGTACATGTGTTCCTTTTAAAGTGGACAGTGAATATATACTGTATGTACATTATATATACTGGTTGTATAAATATATACAGTCCAAAGTTTGGTGTATAAAAGTATAGCACAATATACAAGACTGCACAGTGCCAAAATGAATAGGTTGTGCATACTACATAGAGGGTTTAGCAGTCGCAGCTCCATAGACGCTAAATAGCATCCTGTTTGCTCCACTAATCCATAAAACTCCTGTAGGAAAGTTAATATAGTGTGGAAAAATGTGCAGGAAAGGCAGTGGGTGGGCTCATGAGAGGAGAGGATGGGGTTCCACATTCAATACATACATTAAGCATAATCCACTTTTTTTACTTTACTTTGTAACACCTAATTCAATAGATCTGAATGTATGTTTTTAGATCATTTACAGTGCCATTATATGACAGATATGCAGATGCCTGATAGGCATATCAGCTAGGCAAATGGGGAACACAAAAAGCCTCCTTTAATTCTTATGTTTTTAAAATCTGGATACTAAATCTCTAGAGCTCTTTTTCACCATGAAGTTCCAAAGTTCCAACATCACCAAAGTGTCCATATGTGAATGTGTTTTTGACACATTTATTGTCACATATAAATAAATTATATTGAAAGAATGAAAATATAAACCTAAAAGGCAGTGATAGCGTAGTGTCAAGACGTTGGACTACTGAATGGAAGGTCGTGAGGTCACATCCCAGCACTGCCAAGCTGCCAAAATCAAAATCAAATCTTTGACATCCATGTATGGGATACAGCAGCAGGTTAGAATGAAGTCAGAGAATGACTGGAATGTGTGTGTGTGTGTGTTTGAGATTAGAGGAGCTGTATCCCCTTTTACGAACTTTCAAGCACCGCCAGCATTGGAACAGAGATGAGAATGGAATGTGGGAGCTCAGAATAACGTTTTCCTAGGATTACACACACACACACACACAAACACACACACGCATGCTACATCTAAGTAAAACCCTTTTTGGAAACCTAAAAGTCTTAACTATCCAAGGAACCCATGAGGAATCCTTTTTTTTTTTAAGTATAAACAGAGATAATCTTCTACAAAACTGCAGTAAGACCGCATCATTGTGCTCCTTCTTTCCCCAATTAATCCAGCTGTGAAATGGGTGTGTTTCCATATACTGTAGGAAAGGCCTAAAACCCCAGAAATGCTATGGCTACTATGAGGAAGCTTCTTTCTCAACGTTCTTCATCACTCAAATGTGACAACATGAAATATGAATAATGGAAAGCTTTTAGGACACTGAAAAATAAAATAACGGTGTAAATGAAGGATTACTTCAACATAACAACCATGTCTTCTCCAGCACTTCGTGGTGTGAATTTGCCATGTTAATCTCAGGTGTCAGAGCACTAAAATTTATGGGTGCTAGAAAAGTAAAGGTGGGTGGCTGAGTCCAGCTCTGACTGTTCCCTGTTAAATTTCACAAGTTCATGGTGCCTGGACAGAATGGATATTATCATGGCACCAGCAGACAGGTTGAAAGAGAAAGTTTACGGAGCTATCAAACAGCACACACAAGGGTTAAGAGAAGGACATGATGTCTGTGCACTCATCTTATACTACATCCATATGTGTCATATAATCGTATTGTCATGCTCATGGAATGTAAATATATTATTGAGATGTATGGTGTTATTACAGGCACATGCATATCAATGCTGAAAGTTCCAACACTTTCAGAAATAAAGAAAACCTTGTTGCTGGCATGGTACCATCAAGGATGCATGATTTCGTCCTTTACCATGTATCCTTTACCTGGAAATGTGCTCCCCCACCCTTTTAATTAGCTTTTAGAGCCAAGCATTAATGGTACATCAGTGGTTATTATGTATTAAATTAAGTTTAAATGTTTAATATATTCTTATTTCCAAGAAAAAACACAGATACTGAAGATACAAAAAAAAATGTACTCTTAATTGTACCACCTTAGTGACAACAAAAATTCAAGCTTGGTACCTTTATTTCTGAGAGTCATGTATCACACAGAAGGCCGTCTGGATCAAAATGAGAAATAACATGACATCAATCAGAGACAACTTTTCGAAGAAAGTCAAAAGAAATGTTCATCTCATAATGTATTGTAAATGGTTATGACATACCCTGACTTTATACCTCACAGTCCAGTAACACTCAAACGACAACATGCAAAGTGCTGCAAATGAGTCACTTATTACTACTACAACTTCCACTACAACTACAAACCTTCAACACTGACGACCTACAAAATAACACTTCTTAATATTCCCTTCTTCTTATGAGAGAGAGGGCTGCTCATCAAAGTCATCTGAGATCTAACCCTTTCTTGCCCCACTGAAGTGTGGGAAAAGGAGAATGAACAGATGCTTTGTGGAGCAGATCACTTTCCTTTCCCTCATCAATGGCAGACTTATGCTCGCCTGCTCCAGGGTTTCAGCGCTTCTGCCAACTCTCAAAGGAGCTTTCATGTCTCCGACCGATGAAAAGAACGGAAGCCAACAGATCTTCGTCCTCGATTTGATGTAGTCTTAAGCAAATATACTACATGTCCTTGGAGGAAAGTGAAGACTGTTTCACACTCACATCTTCTACAGATATCTCAGAGATAAAAGGTGTCTTTTCTTTCCGAGAGTTCTCGGATATACATACCACCCTTCTTTGGCAAATTCAACGGTCCGTCCCTAACAGGATACTAAGCCTTGGTATTTTTAAAATGTCACCAAATCAAATCCTTACACACTCTTAACTAACTACAACTAGCCTGCGTTTAGACCAAAATTGCTAAAAGCATAGACTGTAGTTGTTGCACTCCATTATGTCCTGGATTTGTTTTCATGGTATTGGTTAATTTTCGGCCACTGTGCAAACCGTTTACAAAGTCCAATGAATATTTATTGCCACCATCGCTGATTTTGACCTATATTTTTCATCACATCCATTTATACTTTTATATTCTACACGCTTTAACATCCACTCAAGTGTGTGCTGTGGTGTGTGCATAACCCTATCACAGCACTCTATTGCCATCTGGTGGTCCTGCCTTGAAAATTTCATCATTTACAATGCAAGGTGATTGGCTGTTGGGATGTATTCGAGCAAATTATACTGTGTACTTATATTTAGGTGAGTGACAAAGCTTCCTTCATTGAGATGCATGAAACATCTTGTGCTCATGCATCAGTGGGCAGCTGAACGCACTTGTATGAGAGCATTCTTTCATATACGTGATGTCTTTGGCTAATGTCAAGCTGATTGACAGGGAAGAAAGTAATACCATCTGTCCCATCTACAGATTAAATAATTATACTCCCTTCTGGTCTGGATTGGTTTTCATATCTCCTGACTATGGTTGTTCTTGGTAACACTGAGAACATAAAAAAGTGGCTAATATTTTATCCTAAACATTGTACATTAGTGTATGCAGCGAGATTTTGCTTTCACCTATAAAGAAAACATTACTGACACAAAACCTTAAGTCATTTGATTACCGTGGTGGGCTTCTGAGTTCAAAGCAGCAAATTTGACTTGCACACCACCATGCTTCAGAAATAAAATGGTATGACTCATTCACAGTTCCTTTCTCAACACTTTAATATTCCATCACTATGGTATGTGTTAATCTGTCCATAACTCTACAGGCTTTATTATGGCTTTATTATGGCTATTATGGCAGTTACTGTTTGCTTAGAGATTAACGCGGTCGCACATTGAGTAGCATTGATGCTTCCAGGGTCCCCGGAACGATCCTGTGCTCTGATTACCGTCTGTGTATCTCAGGAGATGTCCTGTTTGTTCTGGGAGTTTACGCCCACCTCCCAGAACATCCTAGTTACTCTAAATTGCCCCAGGTATGAATGTTTCCTAGGTGTGAATGTCTGTGTATGGTTTCCTGCAATGGATTAGCGTCTCATCCAAGGATGGATCGCACCTGGTGCTACTGGTATTGGCTCCAAATCCAACATAGCCCTGACCAAGATAAAGCATTGACTGAAGATGAATTAATAAACGTGTAGGAGCATTGGGGTCTGTGAGAGACCAAAAGAAATGTGGACAATCTGGGTGTCCTCGAGGACTGGACTGAAAAACCCTGCTGTATGGTGACCTTTGAGATATCTTCACCTACTTTTTAATGCTTCTGATCTGTCCAAACATTTTTCTTAATAACATAAGCTCTTCTCCATACCTTCATACTAACTCCCTTTGTAATCCACTGCTAATTTACTAGTGTGTTCATGCTTTTTAATAATGCACACTGATGATTTTCACAAGCCAAATGCTGAGAATACTCGGGGTATTTATTACATTCATGACATTTCTTATGTCCTCTGCATGTTAGGAGATAATAACAACAGACACTTTATGCAAATGTCACATGAGCAATCAACTCTTGATCTGTTGTTAGTTTTGTTGTTAATGTCCAATTATATGAGTAATGTAAAAGGCAGAGTGCACATAAAAATGTCAAATAAAGCTGACGTTCTCCATTATAACAGTATGACAAGCTCAATTATTTAGCACAAGAATACTTATTTAGGTGAGATCTTGCTGAATATTATCACCAACACTTTTTTTTTGTAATTAAGTTTGAACAGAAAACTTTATTTCAGCCATCAAAGGTTCACGATCCTTTATTCTCCCACACTAATGATCTCATATTGGGCGAGTGCTGTAATGAATTCTCCAGTGCCCAGAGAACAGAACAGCGTGGTTAGTGTGGTGACAGCCTTTCAGGCAGTAATTTGCTATTAACACACACACTCTCCTGAGGAACATTATATAACATTCTTTATACTGCTTTTCCACCATCTGACTTTAATAAAAGAAGTTTTAAGTAACTGTTTAAGATGTTCTTATGTATTTTTGGAGTCAATGAGGTCCTCTTTTTAGAGCTCCTGGAAAGAAATGCATATTTTTTCCCCCCTCTCTGAACTGTGTTTTCTAATCTCAAATGATCTTCTTCTATCTTCTTATAACATTTTTGAACATGCCCTATTTACTGAACAGTATTACAGTATAATTACTTTGCAGTATATTTACTTCATATAATTAAAGTACAGCATACAGTTATATACTGTATCTCTACTTAAAATGATGTATGAAATCACTAGTGCTCTCTGTGATGAATTGGCATCCCATCCAGGGTGAATTCTCCCGCATTGTGCCCAGTGTTCCCAGGCTAGTGTCCAGATTCACCACAACCCTGACCCAGGGTAAAGTGGTTAAGTGTTGAAGATGAATGAAAGCACACAGCAGTCCACTGCTAAAAGACCTTTCTCCTGGTCAGGGTTGATCTGGAGCATAATCTGGAAACTAACACACTCAGCTAGGGACAGTTTAGGTAGGTAGGTAGGTAGATAGATAGATAGATAGATAGATAGATAGATAGATAGATAGATAGATAGATAGATAGATAGATAGATAGATAGATAGCAATAAATAAATAAATAACAAGGCTATGGGCAGTGAATATGTGTATTAGCTATCAAGTAGAACAGTATGAATGTCAAATACACTATGTTATCATGGAAAAACTTGAATTGGTGTGTGTGTGTGTGTGTGTGTGTGTGTGTGTGTGTGTGTGTGTGTGTGTGTGTGTGTGTGTGTGTGTGTGTGTGTGTGTGTGTGTGTGTGTATGTATAGCCATTGTATATTCAACAGTACCCAGATTATGCAGTCCACCCCGAGTAGCCAATGCGTATGCATGGATGTTTTTGGGAGGTGGGAAGAAACCAGAGAACCTGAAAGAAACCCACACATACATGGTTAGCACACGCAGCTCTGAGGTTGCAGTGTTGCCCACTGTGCCGTCCAGTTTCTTTCCATAGCCACAACATTTCATTCATGTGCTGCTGATGCAGTGTTTTATAAGAACATGTGACATCTGGTTGTTGATGGTTCTGATGAGATGAGTTTCCATAGCGATCAGGCTGCAAAACGAAGAAGAAATACAGTCAGGAAGCCCATCTGTTGTCTGTGACGGGATCCCCTTTGAGGAGGCTTGTTGGTGCTCCCGGGTCCCCCTTCATCAAGCTAGTTTAATTCGGATCTGATGATGATGATGATGATGATGATGATGATGAATGCATGACTCATATTCTCCGCCCCTAACTCATGTGGCGTCCGTTTAAACTTGGCGAGTCCATCGCAGGAGGCAGTGCCGTGTAATCAGCAGCAGTGAAGCTCGCTCTGTGACATTGTTAGACCTTTTCTTTTCTTTTTTGATATCTCACATCCCTGTGCGTTTTGTGAGCAGTTCAAACCGCCGCGGTTCTTGTTCACGCTTTTATAGCTTTGCACTTTGTTGGACTTGGATAGGACTTGCACATGTGCCCACGGCTGGCGTAGTTAAAGAGAGGCGGTTTGTAAAGAGGGGGGTTTTCACTTCTGATTCGCATCTCTTAAATAAAAACAAACAAACACGCAAAGGATCATCCAAAGTGGAGCTGGTGAGTAGCTATTCGACTTCATTTTACTCGACTTATTCGAGACAGTAGTAGTTTCCTGCAAACTGTCTCCCTGCTGATGTTTAGTGGAGGATAGACTTTCATAGCACATTAGTGAGAAACTACATCTGGATTGCTGCTGAGTTGGAGACAGCTATTCATGTTTACGACTTTTATTCGAATTAATCGCATGCATGTTTCAAATGCATCCGACAAATGACTTTGTATTGACCTGTTGGTAATGTAGTTCTATTAGATGCTTCACACAGCCTATTGAAATGAATGTATAGAGCATGTGGAATTGGGGAACATGTAGAGAGCTTATATAATACATATATACTATCAAAGCACATTGTGTTGGTTATACATTTTTTCCCCCATAAGGATATTGATTTAATTTTTCCAATTTGTTAGGCTTCATGTTCACAGGCTTATTCGAGTCTCTTTTTGGAAGTTGGTTGTTACTGATAAATCCTGGTCTCTTGGTCAATTTTTAATCAAACAGGTTTGGAAAAATCATCGTGTGCATGTGTGTGTGTGTGTGGTGTGGTGTTTAGTTGTTGTGTACTTATTAAAACCTTTAGGGTGGTCAGTGAAAATAAAAACACATCTGTAAAAGGCAAAACACCTGATTAGAAGAAACCAGTAGGTTGTAGATGTGTCACTTTCTTTAGAAATACACTGGAAAGTAATTACCGAAATTTGGCAGGGATGTGTGGCATTCCCTGCTGAAAACAGAAACAATAGAAAGCCTCATAGTATTTGGAATGGTTTCAGTGGTTATAATGGGAATTGTATTGGTTATAATGGGAATTGTAATGGTCCCTGTGGGTCTCTACAGGTAATTGGTGCCTTCTATTGGTGCTATGCTTTGTCTAGTGGATACGTTAAGGACCTACGTCCTTAATATAATACATCCTTAATATAATGTGTCTTACTATGAAATGGAAACCATTTGGTAATTGTATTAATGGTTAACAGCTGATGGTTTATAGTGGAAACCATTAGAATTTCTGTGATGGTTTATATTGTTTAGTTTTTTCAGCGGAGATGTGTCAGTCATCTCTCCTTTGATATGATAAAATGAAATGATCTTGTTTAGGGAAATGTAAATACATTATTAGATAAAAAAATAAATAAGTAAATAAATGAGTGTTTTCGTTAGCTAATGTGCTAATCCACCATGAACATCAGTCTGTTTATGGTCTGTATTTTCTCTTCCCCTTGGTCACAGTGCTTCCT
Organism: Ameiurus melas; assembly: GCA_012411365.1. Classification (NCBI taxonomy): domain Eukaryota; kingdom Metazoa; phylum Chordata; class Actinopteri; order Siluriformes; family Ictaluridae; genus Ameiurus; species Ameiurus melas. The sequence goes on from CM022761.1 coordinate 22,363,337, forward strand.
ACAGTTTACTTTGGTGGTGTGTTGATTCCTTTATACTCAACTGTATTACAGTATACTGTGTTGTACACATCTGGTTTGACCAGTTATCTAAACATTGTATTGAAATGAAACGCAACGTTTTTTGTCAAAGACGAGCTGTTTTCAGTTTTGCTATGTTGACGAGGTACATCTTATTGCACAGGCTCCATCTCACTGTATGATTATGGTAGTATGTACATTAGTTTATATTTTTGAATTTTCTTATATCACCGGTTGTTCCAAACTCCCATTCCTCCAACCTCGCTTCACTCTTACATGTTTGAAAGACTTTCGATGATTCCTTTAATTTAACCAACCGTTTCGGAATTAAAAATTCACTATAGTTGTTGCAGAGTACTTGCACTTACACTATAAATTGTGCTTGCATACTGTGAGGCCCATAAATATTTGGATATTGTTATTTTAGCTGTCTACCTTAGTATATTAAAATTCAATACTGCTTTACGACTTTTTAGCTTTAATTTAAGGGTATTTACATCCAAAATCGAGTGAACAGTGTGGGAATTCAAGCACTTATTTTATGTGGGTTTCTCTTTTTTATGGGATCAAAAGTAATTGAACAAGGTTTAAGCTTTGCTGGTCACATACAGGGAGATATATGCAGTATGTTAATTGCAGTGAAATGCTTGGTAGCAAGTCCCAGAGCTGTGTTTTCATATGTTGCAACAGCATCATCAAACAATCAAAAGCTAAACAGGATCTACATACAGTATGGTATAAATAGACTATAAATAGGCTATACAGAGCTATGCAATCAGGAATGTGCAAATAGATTGGAGTACAAGAGTCTATAGTGACTAATGGTAATGGTGTACAAGTACATGGTGTAGAAGTACAAGACTGACAATGAAAAAGATTACAAGAGACATTGACAGGAATAGTGCTTCAAGGCAGTACACAGTTGCACAAAGACAGTACACAGTGTGACAAGATGGTGTTATTTAGATGCAGCTGTGTGTAGGTATGTTTTTTTTTAAATAAATTTCCCAGGGTAAGAGGTACAGTAGAAAGTCATAAAGTGCAATATGTGCATGTGAATTGTGTGCATTTTAATCCGTACCTAAGTGTAGTGAGACAGATGCTTTGTGGAAAGTAGCTTCTGCTGAAGCGCTCTGTGTTTGCTTTCATGCTGCGATAGCGTTTGCCAGACTACAGCAAGGAGAACAGACTGTGATGTTAGTGACTGGATTCCTTGATTGTTTTCCATGCAACACTTGTTGTAAAAGCCCTGCAATGTCTGAAGGGCCACTGCATTATGATTATGACAAACTGCCAGTCAATGACTGCCTGAAGTCTGGAAACCAGTAAACCTCACCAGACGCTGGATTTCCTCCCGGGTGATGCTATTCCAGGCCGTTACTGTAGCTGTTATCAGCTCCAGCATGATCTTGGGCCCTTTTGTCTTCAGTTTTGCCTTCAGCAAGTGAAATGCATGCTCATTTGGATTGAGGTCAGGTGATTGACTTGGCCATTGCAGTACATTACACTTCTTTGCCTTAAAAAAGTCTTTGGTTGTATGCTTCGAGTCATTGTCCATTTGAAGCATTTGGCAAAGTCTGAGCAGATGATACAAACCTATACACTTCAGAATCCACCTGCTGCTTTTGTCAGCAGTCACATCATCAATAAATACCTTCCAGTGGCAGCCATGCATGCCCACACAATAAGATAAGGTGGTATGATTCAGATCATGAGCAGTTCCTTCCTTTCTCTATACTCTTCCCTTCCCATCATTCTGGTACAAGTAGATCTTTGTCTCATCTGTCCATAGGATGTTGCTCTAGAACTGTTTGGGATTCATCTGCAAACTCTAATCTGGTCTTTCTGTTTTTGAGGCTTACAAATGTTTTACATCTTGTGGTAAAGCATCTGTATTTACTCTGGTGAAGTCTGCTCTTGATTGTTGACTTTGACACAAACACGCTTACTTCCTGTAGGGTGTTCTTGATCTGTGAAGTGTGTTTCTTCACCAGGGAAAGAGTTCTTCGGTCACTCTGCACAAGTTGTTTTCCATGGTTTTGGTTTAACTGAATTGACCACATCTAATGTTTTTACTGTCACTCTGATGGAGTTGTTTTGATTTTTCAGCCTAATGAAGCCTTGCGTCACTGGCAGTGGCAGCTCTATGGACTTTCATATTAATAGCAACAGATTCTAAATGCAAATTTAAAACCTCTAAACCTTTTATCTGCTTACTTATAATTGAAATAATGACGGGATAACGCACACATGCATGTTTGCCTCACATCTCTGGGGTTGGGGATTCAAATCCCACCTCTGCCCTGTGTACGGGTACTCCAGTTTCCTCCACCAGTACAAAAATATGCGCTTTAGACCATGGCTGTGTCCTTTTTTTTTTGCTTTTGAAATTTTGTTGCAATGTTGTAAATGAAAGTGGCATCCAATAAAAAAGGAATCATTATGACTTCAGTCCCATTTTAGATATAGAAAATTATGTCTAAATTTCCTGTAGAATGCATATGCATGAATATGTGCTTTTCCATGCCAATCTGCAATCATAGCTGTCTATTAGATTTTAGAGAGACGTTAAGTTCCTGGTAACCTGGAATTAAACGTGCCAGTATGTGTGTGAATTACAGTAACTGTAAAGGAGAAGCATGGGGAAGCAAGCAGAGGGATTAGGGATTGAAAGAGAAAGAAATCACTTTGGCTGTCATGAAAATTTACTTAAATATAAAATAGATAAAAAGTGCCCTGGTTTGTCTCCTAACACATTTTCATTGATTCTCCTACATTTTTTCCACAGTGGCAAGCTGAAGGTTAGTTGAGTTCCATCTCACTTGTACAAATGCTTGTGTAGGGATGGAATGTGGGATGATGGGTAGGCAAGATGCTCAGATCTCTAGAAGAGAGAGAGAGAGAGAGAGAGAGAGAGAGAGAGAGCAAGAGAGAGATGGAGCGAGAGTACAATATCTGAAAGAACGGATGTAAAAAAGCCTTTTAAGGTCTGAGAGCTTTCATGAGGCCCTGATGGCCATGCAGTCACATTTTCTGTATGGGGTTGAATCTCTAAAGCATGAATCCCAAAACAATAGTCCTATTTTCTTATACCTATAGCTTTAGTCATACATCAAACCAATAGAAGTCATTAGCGTACCGCTAAATGAGGCATATGAGGTTGGTTATTTATCTTTGGCATAAAGATTGCTTATCTCAACACATTCAGACTGCACCAACTGAGAATACCAGCCCTCATCGCTGTTGAAGACACCATCGCATATTACTTTTGCAGTCAAAAGTTTTGCTTTGTTTATTTAATGTGAAATGGAATAATGTTAAAGTGCCATTAACCCTACTTTGATAGTAAATTTCACTGCTAATTAAAATATTTAATAGTTTTATAGCAATAATGTTTTATAGTTTTAATGTTGTATAGTTGATAGCTGTTATAAGTGATAACACAAACTATCTTGTTTCACAGGTTTTCCACAACATGTCAAAAAATAAAAAATAAATGTAGTTATAAACAAGAAAAGTATAATGTGTCATTCTTTAATAAATATTTTAAAAAATTTCATCATTGGCCAATTGCTGTCGTATAAGAGGAATAATACACTGTGGGATGTGCTGTTATTGGAAAATCATACACCTCATGATGGTAACAGATTTCTGCTTCATGTCTGGCTGCTTCACACCACCCTGTCACTGATTATTGTCTTCAAAAGAGAAGGAAATTCTCTTAACATTTTATTACCATTAGGGCTGTAACTAATGATTATTTTGATCATCAGTTAATCTGTCGATTGATCGATTAATTTTATTAAAAGGCCAATTTTTATTTTTTTTTAAATAGTTATTTAACATTCTGCCCAATGCTGTCCTTCAAACATTGTGCAAATTGAAGGCTACAGTAATGTCACAGACTCAACTAATCCATAATGACATTCGTTGTCGATTATTTGAATTATCGAATTTATCGATTAGTTGTTGCAGCCCTAATTGCCATTGTAATCTTACAATAACTCTGTTGACCATTTTAATTCCTTCACATGCTCAAAGACTTTTTACATTTTGTAACATTTATGACAATCTCATATAAAACAGTGGTAAATGTGCCCTATCCTTGGTTGTAGCACACTATTCAAGACCAGTCCACATATAAGCATCTTGTCCAAGATAGTTTATATAAATTTCAGAGAGACAGAAAGCAAAAGAACATCTTATGAGCACAGATTAAAATGACTGAATAATATCCTGGGAGGCTAACAAGATCAGTCAGCTTTTCCATCAGGCAGGCGGCGCAGAATAGGGCACAGTGGTGACAGATGCTCTGAGCATCACCGATAGTTCAATAGTGTAGTTTTCGGTTATTCGGATCAAAAAATGGCTATGAAATGACAAAATGACAAATGAAAACTACACACGGTACAAGATCTAAAGAAACCAAAGCAGTCAGATTTCCTAATGGACTTGTGAAAGTATTATATCATAATTTATTATATGCAAAAACAAATTCCAGGTCAAGTTTTTATGCTAAGACAAGACCTTAGTATTATAAGGTTCTATCTGGGTGAATAATGTATGGAAGATAGAACCTGATAATCTTAAGGTCATGTCTTCTTATCAAAACCAAACTAGAATTTTCTTAAATTACTACTACTACTATTAATACAGTTCAATTAAGTGTATTTCACCATAAGCAAGTAAAATAGTTACTCAGGAATCTATCAAACCCATGATGCCAATATTTTGTCCAACTTGTCCGACGCATGTCATTGTGATGTATGGAATCAAAGTATTGTGATAGTGATACTAGAGCAGCAGAGTCTGTCATCCAGTGCAGCTTCTCCAGAGCGGCTGGACGAGCTCTGCACAGCTATTTCACGATTGGCCAGATGGGTGACTGTGGCTCAGGTGGTAGAGCAGGTTGTCCACTAATCGTAGGGTTGGCAGTTCAATTCCTGGCCCACATGACTGCACATACCAAAGTGTCCGTGAGCAAGTTGCCCCCGATGTCAAGTTAGCGCCTTGCATGGCAGCTCTGCTAACATTGGTGTGAGTGTGTGTGTGTGTGTGTGTGTGTGTGAGAATGGGTGAATGAGACACAGTGTAAAGCGCTTTGGATAAAAGCGCTATGTAAGTGCAGACCATTTACCATTCACTCAACGATGACGTGCTTTTCATGTTTATTCTGACACCTTCCATTCCGCTAAGGCTCACAAATCCATATTATTTATAACAGTAAAAAACCCTTTTCATGTAATCTTAATGTTATATTGTGTCATGTTTAACAAAATAAAACTTTATGGACGCCACTTTATTGGTTTTTAAATAATACTCTTTTTAAAAAAATTTTTTTTATAAAACTTTCTTCTTGTATACAGGCACAGTAAAAACGTCACCTATTCAGTGAAAAGTGTTTCTGGTCGCTACATGTAAAATTCAGATGTCTGTTTATCTGAGAGAAATTACATCTAATCCACTTCGTCTGCAGTAAAGAAAGCAAACACCACGCGAGTGTCACTATGGGAAACAGAAAGTGTCCGACTTGATGGCTCCGTTTTCAATTCCTCCCCCGACTGTAAGCGATTAACTCTCGCCGATCGGTTACATCCAGCTGCAGCTGAAGTCGAACACACTGAATATCAGAATGCCGAGTACTGGCTGGTAGCTATCAACTGATTCTGATCAGATAGTGAACCAATATTGACGTTCTTTTAGGAACCCAGCGCCTTGATGCAAGCTTTTGTTTAAGGTGTGTGAAACATGAGAGTCTCAATGGCAGGTTGTTTTTGACAAGTTCATGTGCGATCTATGTTTTTTGTGTTGGGTCAGTCAACATCCCACATGCTCACGTTCAAGGCATAATATAAATATGGCAATGGATCGCATAAAAAAAAAAAAAATCTAATCTGATCCAATGCCATGTGGCATGGTGGTGCAGTGGGTAGTGTTGCTGCCTCACAGCTCCAGGTCTCCAGTTTGATCCTGAAATCGGGGTACCGTGTAAGTACTGCCTGGTTCTAGTACTGCAGAGTTCACATGTTCTCCCTGTAATCATGTAGGTTTCCTGCAGGTTCTCTGGTTTCCTCCCACCTCCAAAAACATGATCTAAATTGCCCAGAAGTATGAGTGTTCAGAGTCATGATTCAGAGTTGAATCACCATAGTACCCAAAAGCCACACAGTAAAACCAAAGTAAACAAAAGTACATTTTAATAGCCACCAAATACAGCAGTATTCTGAGAATAATAATGCAACAAAGTTCTGCCATGTTGCATTGAACATGGGTGGTGGATTCAGTTATATCATTTACCTAATAGAACAATCTGTTCAATCACCTGTGTTCATGTGGCTCATTAAACCAATCACACTCACTTCCCTCCATTACTCAGTGATATTGGAGCTCTAGACTGTTCCACTCAATAAAATTCTTAGAAATCAGGCAAGGTCAAATATGGAGCTTAGTACTAGCTTAGTACTAAGGTGCAATATACAGTTTGGGTTGACATCAGTTAATAACATTTAAACCAATGTCCTTCATGTCAGTGTCACGAAAAATGCCCACATCATGCTTGGGGAAACGTTGCAGGCAGGAAACTGTGTGTGTGTGTGTGTGTGTTTTAATGATTAAGCAGCCTGCGTGTCAGCAGTGGAGGACTACAGTGAACTTCTGGACAAGGAGAGTCTGTGTCAGTCCTGCTCTGTGTGTGGGAAATGGTCTTTATTCCCACTGAGCCAGAAACACAGTATTCTCTATCAGCCTCACATGCACGTGCCAAGTTTTTGTTTCCTTTGTGTGTTAGTGATATTCTGGCCAAATAACATACTAAAGAATTATTATATAAATCCAGATGCACATTAGCAAAAGACATATAAACTTGGGATGTAACAAATAGAATAGATAATGTATTAATGCGTACATATAGAGATACGAATCGGACGCACATTATTAGGTCAGTTTGTTTCTTTGTTGGTAGTAAATTACCCGGAAGGTTCACATGGCATCTGGTTGAGACTAGAGGTATGCATTGGGATTGATAGAACCAACTACATTTGTTTGAAAATATTGCATATATTGCTGAGGTTGAGGAACTGTCAGAGCCAGGATCACACACACCATGCTGACAGTGCTGGCATTTCTACATCTTGGTTGTTTTTTTTACAGTCATTTATATTGTTCCCATGGGCATAGTCATAGGTTTCAAAACTAATAATAATAAAAAATCTTATGGTTAAGGCCATACCTACTTTAGGTTTAAATCCGAATACAGATAACTGATACAAATAAAGATACAGATAGTATCATTGCATAACATGCCTAATATGGACATATATCTTACGGTTTATGTGAACAACACAGAAACTAGAAAAAAATAATGAAAGTGGGGGTGTAGTTATATAAAATAAAAATAATAAAAAAAAAACAGACAGAAATGCTTAAACTGGACTTCATTTGGCACGTTGAAAGATTTGTTACTATCCAACAATTATAGTAAGCTATATATCTTGCATGCAAATACACACATACACCAGACTGTATCACACCTCACACAGGAAATCTTCCATGCTTAGACAAGGCGTCACTCTTCCTCTGTCAGGGTTTCCGTGCAGTCATTTATAGAAAGGGAGCTTCTCCATGCTGCTCTGGCAGGAAACAGGGATCAGACATGACTGATTTTTCAGGCAGTGCTGGAAATGGTGGGTGGATTTTTCTGAGGTGTTGATCAGCTTACGAGTAGCTCCATGTGTCAGGCTGTTTGCATGACTGTTGTTTTGTGAATGAACCACTGAATGAACGTAACCTAATTATAGCAATGGTACTGTTACTTTACAAATTTTATGCATGGATGGGGCATATTTTTAGGAATTTGTACTTAAATTAGGATCACCATGTTCATTGTACCAGAAGGGGGGCTAGTCAGCAGTAATTACATGAGATGAGCAGTGCTCTAATCACACATGCAAATCAAGATCAGCTAATTGTTTGGTCAATACTCTTTGCATAAAATTTTGCTGAAAGGTCTTGAACTTCTTAATTGCAATACTTTAAATTGTAGTTTGAAGATGTAGATGGGGAAAATATTTTAAAGCCGACACCTTTATGGTCTGGAACTCAGTGTGGCCATTGCTGATTATTGTTAATGATTTCTATTGTCCAGTTGTGCACACTGTGGTTTGCCTCAATATCCTGAAATCTTGATGAGCTATTACTCAAAGCCTTGGTGGTTTGCATAATCTATTCAGGATTACAGTGTAGAGCTTTGTCACCTGCCACATCAATGTGTATAGGTAAAAATGTAGAATAGCCAGGGGTGTACAAGATCTCTTGAGGTTCTTGCTATTGACCTCCTTCAAAGTGATTTCTGCAAGTTGTCCATGGTTGTCCTTATATAAAGAACACCACCATTAAGTCAGTACTATCTCTGATATCTCATTGAACAAGAGTAAAATACAAGGTAATGGCCATCTCTCATAGAGTTTGTTAGAAAACAGCATCTTGTCTGGCATGGGCAATATGGATATGCTATGTTTTTATTCTTAAGGTATAACTTGCTATAATACATCTATTGTACCGTCAGGTTTTGCAGGCTGCCTGAAACGCCCCTCCTTCCGAAAAGCCCAGAGTGCTCAGATTGGCCAGCTGATCTATTGCGTTGTGAGTGTCCAAAAGCTTCAAGCATGTGTCGGAAATGTAACACCCTTTTGGTCAGCCTCGAGTTCTAAGCTTCTGAAAATTCTAAGCTTCTGGAGCAGTGTAAATTTTGGGGTGGACTATGGGCTTTGTGACTTTGCAGATCTTGTACATGCACAAACAGATACATTACACACCCAAACAAAAGAAAAACATTAAAAATCATGACATGACTCCTTTAAGTCATCACCTTCATCACTGACCTTTTTAACTGAAGTATAAACGTGAAACAGAAGGTTTGCAGATGTTTGTAACATCTACTGCATGTTATTATTACTATTCATTATTACTATGGCTTTTTACTACTATTATTATTACTACTATTAATATTAACCTCTACTATTACTGTTACTCAAAATTAATATCAGGTCTATTTCAGCTGAGTGAACTGCTTGGGGTGGGCTATACTGCCTTAGCATTAGCCAATCAGTAATATTTGGAGCTTAAGTCATCATAAGCAGTTTTCCTGGTAAAGATTTGGCCTCAGTAACTAGTTAAAGCTTACTTAAACAGTAAGCAGGGCAGCAAGCAAGAACCATGTTACAATAGCCCAATCTAGATGTTTTTCAGTCTCTTGTAAGGTTGAGATCAAACAGTATCTAGCTATCTGTCAAGCACTACAGTACTACAACCGAAATCTATCCTCAGTGTGAGCCAGGCACTAGATTATTAAACACATTAGCCTGCATTGCTTCTGTACTATGATGCTTCTTTGAAAAGAGACTGACATACACAATGATTGCAATTGTTACTTATAAAAGAACAGAGATGTTGGAAGGCAATGTTCTCCAAAGTCTGCATGCCTTCTAGCCTAATTTTATTATTCATATATCTCTAAGAGTTAGTGAATGGATATATGTTTACAACTAGTAGAGGAAAATAAACCATAGTTAATATGGCTTAATCAAGCATTATTTCCCCTTGCGATGTGTTTCAGAGATGTAATACAGAGAAATAATGAACAGAAATCTAAAAATGCACGCACACACGCATTTGCTGATTTCTTCTGGTTTTATGTAGCACTTACGTAGAAATTTTTCCAACAGTATGAAAAAGATCTTAACCAGTAACACACTATGCCATTATTAAAAGAAATTCCAGAAATTATGAGGAAGAAGGTGATTGAAATACATCAGGCTGGGAAGGGTTACAAAGCTATTTCAAAGGCTCTGGGACTTACATTATCTGCAAATGGAAAACTCAGCACAGTATTAAACCTTTTCTGACCTCCCAAAAGTCATCCAAGAGCACAGCAACGACTCATCCAGGAAGTCATAAACATGCCAGGGACAACATCAAAGGAACTACAGGCCTGTGTTGCATCAATAAAGGTCACTTTTCATGACTCCACTGTCAGAAAGGCAAAAATTGCTTCCATGGAAGAGTGGCGAGGCGAAAACCACTGCTAACCCAGAAGAACATTAAGGCTCATATGAATTTTATTAAAAAACACCTTGATGATCCTCAAAACTTTTGGGAGAATGTTCTGTGAACTGATGAGTTGAAAGTGGAACTGTTTGGAAGACAGGGGTCTGTTACATTTGGCATAAACCAAACAGAATTCCACTAAAAGAACATCATACCTATGGTCAGGCATGGTGGTGGCAGTGTGATGGTGTAGGGATGCTGTGCTGCTTCAGGGCCTGGACAACTTGCAATAATTGAGGGAAACATAAAGGAGAATGTCTGATCTTGGTCCGTAAGTTGAAAGTCTAGCACAGTTGGATTTTGCAGCATGACAATGATCCAAAGCATAGGAGTAAGTCCTAGTTCTAGAAATAAGTGAAAGTCTAATCTCCAGTTATCAGAAACATTTGGCTACAGTTATTGCTGGTGACACAACCAGATTTAAATTTTAAGGGGGCAATTAGTTTTTTGCATCTGTGATAGGTGTTGGATAGCTTTTTTTGCTTCAAAAAAACTAAAGATCTTTAGTATGAGATATATACAAAAACCGAATAAATACTTTTTTACAGCACTGTATATGCTAAGCCAGTGAATAGAGACACAAATGTTGTTTTACATGGCTATGTGCTTGAGTTTATGTACCTGTTAGCAATGAGTGTGGCCAATATTTAGGAGGTGTTTCCACATACTTTTGGCCATAGAGTGAGCTATCTTTTGTTCCTTAAGCTTCATATCTGGCTGCCCACTCCCATCCTCATTTTATTTTATTCTAGCCCCTATATCTTGCACACCACAACGATGTTGCTTTCTATATGAAAATCCCACCTGATGTAGCATTTCTTTTTCATAACTTCTTTCTGCCTTCATGGCGATGCATTTCCACAATAAGCACCTGAATAATGCTTTCAGTATTTCAATACCTGTGCACATGCCTAGTTTGACAAAAACCTAGCACTGTGCAGTGATCTATACTGCATGGGTGGGTTCTACATTTCTATGTGTGCCCACATTCTTCAGCAGTTGAAAGGAGGCGTTAACTTGGGAACTGAAAAGTGTAAGACACTAAACTTAGACATGCCAATAACTGGCATCTGTTGCTTTTTGTTTTTATACTATTGGTATTGCATGGAAATTATTTGTTATTCTTAATGCTGAACGTAGCAGCAATTCATAAACAGCTAAATTGAAAATTTTTATCCTTACTTCTGTTTAATTCACATTAATTCCTATTAAGAACTCGGGCTTGGAGAACGTATCCTGCTTGTATTATCCTTCATGTGTGTGTGTTGTTCGTATCCACCGTGCGGCCTGGTCAGGTTACTCCATTGTGGGCTGACCTGGTTGAGTGAATACCTGAGGACATGCATTAGTGATGAGAGCTTTGACTGAGTTGTAGCTTTATTCTCTCTCTAGCTCTTTCTCACTCTCTCTCTCTTAGTCGCTGAGACCAGATGGTGTGAAAGAAATTGCTAAAGGGGACTGGGAGTAAGGGGGAGGGATGAAGCCATTGTTGTTTGATGTGAACATATGGCTGGTAGCATCCAGTTCCTGTACCAGTGTTGACGAATGTTTTCTGTTCAGTTGACAACACCATTAGTTCATGAAATGCTGCATGTAATTTCCATCTCTTTTATAATATGCTAATAAAACAATACATTTCAGGTCAAATGAATGCAAATCAATTACTTGATACCTTATGGTGCAATAATCTTTTGGCTGCAGCTCAGTTTCTGTAGCTTAATCGAGTCTATTTCTGAGCAGGAATTGTGAGGGGAGAAAAGTGGCTAGTGTTCGTACATACGTGGGCTCCTTTCACAGCCTTTTGTAATGCTTTAAGGTGTCAAACTTGCCAGAGAAAAAAAAAGTTTCTTTTCACACACAGCAGTCACCTTTCCTTTAAAAAAAAAAAAAAAAAAAAAAAAAAGAAACGCACCTCTACACAGTCAGAATCTCTCCACTGAAGGTCACATGTGGTGGGTTAAGAGTGAGATGCTCAGCAGTAGAAAGAGAGAGGAGCCGACAGCTTGGGTTCCTCTCGCGTGGTGTAACAGCCTGTGTGTGGGAAGGAGTTCACTGCCACAGTGAAGGCGCCACTGAGTTGTTACAGACCGAAAACCAGAGGAATCCAGAAATTATAAAATGAGATGAGGATGAGATAGACATGAGTGAACATCTTGGCGAAGATGTTCTTTTGGAGGTTTTATCCAAATTTCCAGCATTAGTGCTGAGCAATACTGTAAACAGAATCCAGAGTGGTGCAAACATCTATGACTCAGCTGATACATTTTTGTTTATGACCCCTTGCACCCGAAAGGACCTGGAACGTGAAAGATGTGTATTTGCATCTGGAAGCAGTTACTTTTGCTTTGCACTGACCTTATCTAGGTGAACTTCAACTTGTGATTTTGGGAGCTACTGTATTGTGAGTCACTAGAAACCAAGAAGACTGGACTGTGGTCCCTTTGTTTAGTAAAGAAATGGAGGGCATCATGTTTTCCTCACCATTTTCTCACTGTTGTTTGGCTCACATCTGAAAAGATATGTCCCGTCCAATTATATACACTAGGGAATTTATTTTCTTTCTCTTCCTGCTAGGAGTTTCTTGTTAGTACTGTTGGCACCTCAGTATTTATTTGCAGAACAAAAGGGGCCTCACCACTTTTGTGCTTAGTAATGCATTTTCCCTTTGAAAAGCAGTCCCGTCTCAAAAAGTGTGAATTATATAGCTTCACAGATTATTTTACAAATATCTTAAAGAATTAATGAAAAAATCTTTCAAGCACTTTATGCCTGTTATAAGCAAGTTTCTGTAAGTCTTAAGTTATTTTCTCAGTACAGGGAAAGATTTTGAAATTATTTTCTGTGGTAATTGCATATATGCTACAGGTGCAGTACATTGAGATCAGACAGAAACATGTTTAATCATTTCTTTAAGCATTTTTTTTTTAATTGGCTCGGAAGGAAGGTTTATGCTTCATGTGAAGCTTAAAGACCCTGCTAAGTGCATGTAATTTTCGATGTATTGATATAATTTGATTGTTGTAATCAGTTCATTTCGACACTAATCAGCTTCAAATAATAATAATTTTTAAAAATACAATTGACTTATTTTCAGTTTATCTTCCTGGTATAAAAATAGTGTAAATACTGTATAGACTCCAAATTGTCTTATTTTCATCATTTCTCCACTTTCAGGAAGTCTTTGAAAATACACCTGTGCAACATGCTTCAGGTTGATGTATCGGTCTGTTTTCTAGCTCTACAGCTCATTCTGCTCTTCCTGTGTGTATATAATACAGTATATACATTATAAAATTCATCCATGCTGTGTTTCTGGGCATTATGTGCAATAGTGTAGCATTTTCTTTCATTGGTTTGAAGCGTTCCCAAACAGGCAAGCACATCCCACACCTCCACTGAAACACAGAATATTTTCTCACTGTTAGATTTGTGGGAGTGGAAGGTCTATCTGCAGCCTCTAGAGCCTTGTCTTCTACTGTAGTAGCATTTAATAACTGTATATTTAGAGCTGAATAAAACCCACTCTGGAGAAGAAAAGCAGGAAAAACTTCTCGGAACCTGCTTATGAAACTTCTGTAAAGGCGTAGTACTGTACATGATTACTACTACATTGTAAACTTGCTTGTTAATTAATAATGATTTACTTTCACCTCGATTCTGAGATTGTGTGTATGTGAATATTTCTGTCAACATCCTCTTTGAGGTATTGTGATCTTTCTTCAATAACTCCTTCCTTCCCTGGAAGAGTCAGTTATTTAAACTAAGGCAACAGCCAGAAGAGATCTAGTCTATTGTTACCCATAAACCCACAGGATATTTTGGTGGGCATTTATTCCCCCATATCCTGTTGTTCTTCTCCATTGTGCCTTTATGAATAATTGTGAGGACAATGAGACTGATTCAATAAGTTCATAACGACTAAACTAGATAAATGGAACTAATTTTTATTTCTTTCTTTTGTCAGTGGGTTTGTGATGTGTAAAGCATCAATATTTTCTTAGTTGACATTCAATAAAACGGGTTGTCATGCAGGAGCAGCATTGATCTCTGGGGACCTCATGATTTAATCAGATTTCGATTTAGGGTGTGATGATGCTGTCATCTTGATGCATTGTATTTTTTCTTCCTATAGCCTACGTTATGATTTGTTTTCCTATTAACAACTTGTCATGCATATATTTTCAACCATCATGAAAAATAATGTATTTCAGATACAGCTGTCAAAATGTATAAATTATTATTTTTTAAAATAATATTAAAGCAGCACTACTGCTATTTTGCCTCTCTATTGCCGTTTCTATTTGAAATATAAGTTACTTGCGTAGGTTTTTTTTTTTTTTTTAAATTAGGTATTTTTTAAACGTGGGTTGTTGCTCCTCTGCGTGGATGAATCTGATGGTTAAAGTTATACTTATCGGAGTTGCCAAGTCCGCTTGTTATATGAAACTTTAGCCTTCTTTTTTTCTAAAGTTGCTTGAAAAAATCGTTGGTTGAGGGTTGCTGTTTTTTGGGCTTGTTTTAAAAAAATATGGTTGCTTGTTAGGAAAATCTGACAAGCGACTTCCTTTTTTATGATTATGGTCGCTATTTTCTCCAATGAATTGACAATGTCTGCTCACAGCCTCACAATAATATCGGTGCTGTAGTGTATTTCACATTCCCACAATTATTACAGGTTATACCAAAATAAAAAGCACAACATATTCATATATACTAATAGTAGTTATAATAATGTAATCTCCTTTTCCATCTCTCCAGTAATGTTCTGCTTGCAGGTGATCAGAGAAGAGTGGATAGTGCCTGTCCTCCCTATAATTGTGTTGCCATTTGATGATATTTTTTTTTTATTAAATAAAATCTGTTTTTGCTTTTCAAACTGCGAGTGGTTTCAGTTTAATATGTTGCAGGATCATTTATTCAGTCTGTTTACATCGAGGCTGTAACAGGCTATAATAATATCGGGCTTGTTTTTGAAGCTGCAGTTGCTTATTCGTCTCGTGGCAACACATTTGGGTTGTATATTAGCTCCAAGTTTTCTTGGAGTAAATGTGAGTTGCTGTCTGTCATAGCTAGCAGAAAATAAGTGCAATTTACCACACTGACCAAAGCAAAACAAAAACAAAAAAACACAACATAGAAAAATTGATAGCTAGCTGAATCAAGTGAATAAGTGCGCTAATGTTAGCTACCTACTTATTGAGCCACTAAAATGTCTTACTTGACATTTACAGCAGAATAAAAAGCGTCATTATCAGTATCTGAGTTTTTGCCACCTCTCAAAAGCCTTGCCGATATTTATTCTCGTTGTAGCACAGGCTTTCCCTTTTTGACTGCAGGCTCTCCACAATTTGAGGTTCTTTCTGTTTCTCTCCTCTTTCTGTTTACGGATGTGACAGCTCAAATTATTGTTATACAAATCATTGTTATAAGCTTAGCTTATATATATATATATATATACAGTGGTGTGAAAAAGTGTTTGCCCCCTTCCTCATTTCCTGTTCCTTTGCATATTTGTCACACTTAAGTGTTTCGGAACATCAAACCAATTTAAACAATAGTCAAGGACAACACAAGTAAACACAAAATGCAATTTGTAAATGAAGGTGTTTATTATTAAAGGTGAAAAAAAATCCAAACCATAATGGCCCTGTGTGAAAAAGTGATTGCCCCCCTTGTTAAAACATACTATAACTGTCGTTGTCCACACCTGAGTTCAATTTCTCTAGCCACACCCAGGCCTGATTATTGCCACACCTGTTCACAATCAAGGCATCACTTAAATAGGAGCTGCTTGACACAGTAAGGTCCACCAGAAGATCCTTAAAAGCTACACATCATGCCGAGACCCAAAGAAATTCAGGAACAATTGAGAAAGAAAGTAATTGAGATCTATCAGTTTGGAAAGGGTTATAAAGCCATTTCCAAAGCTTTGGGAATCCAGCGAACCACAGTGAGAGCCATTATCCACAAATGGCGAAGACATGGAACATTGGTGAACCTTCCCAGGAGTGGCCGGCCGCCCAAAATTACCCCAAGAGCGCAGCGACGACTCATCCGAAGGGTCACAAAAGACCCCACAACAACGTCCAAAGAACTGCAGGCCTCACTTGCCTCAGTTAAGGTCAGCGTTCATGCCTCCACCATCAGGAAAAGACTGGGCAAAAATGGCCTGCATGGCAGAGTTCCAAGGAGAAAACCACTGCTGAGCAAAAAGAACATCAAAGCTCGTCTCAATTTCTCCACAACACATCTTGATGATCCCCAAGACTTTTGGGACAACATTCTGTGGACCGATGAGACAAAAGTGGAACTCTTTGGAAGGTGTGTGTCCAAGTATATCTGGCGTAGAAGGAACACTGCATTTCATAAAAAGAACATTATACCAACAGTAAAATATGGTGGTGGTAGTGTGATGGTCTGGGGCTGTTTTGCTGCTTCAGGACCTGGAAGACTTGCTGTGATAAAAGGAACTATGAATTCTGCTGTCACCAAGAGATCCTGAAGGAGAATGTCCGACCATCTGTTCGTGTACTCAAGCTGAACGCAACTTGGGTTCTGCAGCAGGACAATGATCCTAAACACACCAGCAAGTCCACCACCGAATGGCTGAAGAAAAACAAAATGAAGACTTTGGAGGTGGCCTAGCCAAAGTCCTGACCTGAATCCTATTGAGATGTTGTGGTATGACCTTAAAAAGGCCGTTCATGCTCGAAAACCCTCTAATTTAACTGAATTAGGACAATTCTGCAAAGATGAGTGGGCCAAAATTCCTCCAGGACACTGTAAAAGCCTCATTGCACGTTGGCGTAAACGCTTGGTTGCAGTTGCTTGCTGCTAAGGGTGGCCCAACCAGTTATTAGGTTTAGGGGGCAATCACTTTTTCACACAGGGCCATGATGGTTTGGATTTTTTTCACCTTTAATAATAAACACCTTCATTTACAAATTGCATTTTGTGTTTACTTGTGTTGTCCTTGACTATTGTTTAAATTGGTTTGATGTTCCGAAACACTTAAGTGTGACAAACATGCAAAGGAACAGGAAATGAGGAAGGGGCAAACACCTTTTCACACCACTGTATATATATATATATATATATATATATATATATATATATATATATATATATATATATATATATTTTATTTTTTATTTTTTTTATGTAGTTGTTGAATAATTGATTTTTGTTCATTTTTAACCAAAAATACATTCCATATTGCAGCTTTAATATTGTAATTGAAAGCAAAAAATTCAACATTGCAATGTTTAAAATCCCATGTTCTACATATACTTACCTAATGCAGGTCTATCAAAGCACATTTCCTAAACAATTTGACTAAATGAAATAAATAAATCATACTGTTTATCTTATTTACCAGTTTCCTAATTATATATGCAATATATAATATATATTTCTAATTATATATGTAAAATAAACAATTCAGAACCTCAAATGGTGTTCTATTTGACATAGCTTCTACAACAACATTGTTATAGCCTAAGTAAGTCCGTACAGGATTTCACAGGGTTTTTTTTTTTTTTTTAATGATTGTTGCAGCAAAAATGCTTAATTTTGCTCCGGCTTTTGAAAAAATTTGTGCAAAACTATTCAATTGGCAAAATTGCAGTTGCACGAAGTCTTTCGTGGTGATGTTTGTTGGTAAATGACACCTTTTAGCTGCACTCATGTTCGATGTACGTGAATCAAAGAGGGCTTTGACTGAATGCGCATTGTGATGATGTCACATGACACGTCTTGGCCCAAATCTGTGGAAAATCTGCAGTAATTTTGAGGAATTGCAAGCTTCTCCAAAGTTTGCAATTCAAATCCTGGAAGGACTGCTAAGTATTGAAATTCACCCTGTAAATTATTATTGTGCATGTGTGTGTGTAGTTGAGTTTAACTACATATTGACACATATCAGTGACAGGAAAATATTATGGTAGCATTATATATAAAAACAAATCAGTAGCATTAAAGCTTATGATAAGTATAAACATTCTGTCATAATTTTCCCTGCTTTTGTGCAGTACAAAAGCATAAACCCATTACTTACTGCTCAGTTTTTTTGTCAATGGTTGTATAAAATTACAAGATAATTCATGTTCATATTGAAACCATTATTTAAATTATGTAAGACAGCTTTATTTAATAGTGTTTATATTTAATATTTGGTACTGGTCGCCATTTGGTACTGTTGATATTCTTTATACATTTCTATGTATAAGTGTATATGTTATGTATTAATGTAGAATTGTGAGTATGCTGATGAGTCAAATAATTGCTTTTTTCTCCCATTTCTAATCCCCTATAAATAAATGGGACTGAATGGTTTATGTGTAACTCAGATGTCATTTCACGCCCAGTGATATGGATGAATTGTGGTTTGGTTCGCTATTCCCTGAGCTACCCCACAGCTCTATTATTGTCATCATGGCTCATGACAGCAAGGAGCTGCGCTTTGTGCAATTAACTCCATTCCCCTGGACACATCTCTTCCTCTGATCAATATTCACTATTTCTCCCTCGGCATTTTGCCAGATGGGGGATCAGTATGCTTCAAAGGGGCTTTGGCATAGTCTCTGGCAGACTTTAACACTGCAGTCTTTGGTCTGTTAGTTTCCAAAATTTTATAACCTGTCATTCACCATCAGTTTGAATGGCTATTATTGTAGATGCAGCATAAAAACAGGTGATGCAAACAGGTAAACATGGCACAGTCTGTCATGGATCCAGATGCTCTATGAACAGTAAACGTGTAGGTGTAAAACTGTAGGTGTAATGAGAGGGATTACTTTCACTGATGTAAGTTGTGCATGTACGCATGGAGGTTTATTTGGTCTGGGTATGGCAGCTGGTGGGTATTTCTTTCACTCTTATGTATTAGTGTGTGTCAGATCTTGGCACATTACTTTGATGCAACATCTGGTTTTGAACCCACCCGGCGGGGTGTATGTATGAATGCAGTCTCTATATTTATGTATACTGAAGAGGTTGACGTTTCTCATTGTTCTGGTAGTCATGGAGATCTTACTATATCTATTTCAGGGGCATTAAAGGTTGAAAAAAATGGCTTTTCTATATGTCCTAATAGTTATACCACAGCGCTCCTGAATTCTCTATTCTGATTGGTCAGAAGATGATTTAATCATCTATAACGGCAGCTCTAATAGGCAAATCAAATATCAGTAGTTATTTGAAAAAAGTGAACTTTGGGTCTTATCACACCACCCCGTCGTTGATTATTTTCATACAGTACAACACCATGCTCCATCATTGTTTTCACTTACATGTGATGTCTCTATTTTTTCATTGGATAGTCAAGATAAGCTGAAGCACTCAAGAGTTTCAGTGGATATTGCTAGATATATCAGTGTAATCATTACCATTTTGAAGACTTTCGCTACCAAAATTAATTTGTGTTTTCAGTGGCTGTGAAAATTGTCAAACTGATCTAATGTAATGTTCCAACCCTCCATACAGCAAAAAAGAAACAATGAATAGATCCCATAGGAAGATTAGATGCTGTTAATTAAAAGCAGCTATCTATTTTCAAATTTAACCGTTTCTATTGATAGCTAACTTATTCAGAAATATGCATTTGCTATTATCTGGATAGCTAATGCTGCTATGATATATTAATGACATCTAACTTACTGAATCTATAGTCTGAGCTTCAGTTTTTGCTGTGAGTGAAGAGATATTGATTTTTTATTTTCATTCCTCGGGCAACAGCACTATTTATGGACAGAAAGTCATGGGTGAAAGTTTTCAGTTTTTGACTGACAGTATTTCCCTTAGGCTACTTTCTCAAACTTCAGCTGTACTAGACTTTCCTAGTTTTTTTTTGTTTTTTGTTTTTTTAACTAATGTTTTGTAGAGTAGGCTGAATCATCTTAATGCCAACTTGCAAAAACAAAAACAAGCTGGAACACTGGGCTCAAGTCCGGAGAATTCACTTTGGATGGGAATTTTCACAGCTCTGGGAAAGCTGCACTTGACAATGTGATGGGAAAAAAAACTATGATGTAATCCGAAGGCGGGAAAAATATGTAGTATGTGAAACATAATTACTATAAAGCACTGTTATAATCACATGTTAATGTCATGGCTGAATAAATAGTATCCATAGTTACCATATTGTCTCATAGTTAGACCATTTTTGACAGTAATGGTTTGATTGAGCGTAATGATGCCAAATTAAATGTGATTATTATGTATTAGTCTCTTAGTGTTGTACACACATAAGTAATATGTTGATATAAGGTGTGATGATTGCTTTACTGAATGATCCTGCAGTGTGGCAGTAGTTCTGTTCACTGCACTGTGGCAGTAGTTCTGTTCACTGCACTGTAGCAAGGTGTGGCAGTAGTTCTGTTCACAGCTCACCCTATACCTTGAACCTTGAACCAAATATTTGGAAAGCTACTTTTTGACACAAACATTTCTCTTGCCTCGCACCCAGTGTTCCCTAGATAGTCTCCAGTGCAGCCCTGACCAGGATAAAGCGTGTACTGAAGATGAATGAACATCCATACAGTGGTGCTAAATAAATTTGTCCAGAGGGTGTCTCTATCATCATTGCCATGATTATCAATGTATTTCACCTGTTTTAAATGTTAATGTTTTCAGTATGCTTTATGAAGTATTGATTGGGTGATTTGCCTGTTTTGGTCTTTTTCTCTGTTTTGACCTTTGGCCTTTGCATTACCCATGTGACTTGTTTACCTGCTTTGCACTGTTTCGAACTTGGATTGTTTCTTGCACTTTGATTCCTGCTCAGTGTTTTCATCATTGTTTTCTGGTTACCCAGCTACCCCGTGTATCCAATAAACCCCTGCACATGCATCCATTAAATCCAGCCAAGTCCTCATTGTTACATGGAGCAGGAAATGGATGTTTTTGATAGCAATGAGAGCGAGGCCTGTGGGATGCATATAATTTCATCACAGTGGGGATAGCAATTTGGAACAAGGCTGCAGTCTTCATTAAGCCTATCAATGCTAGTCACCTCTCAGGGCTTATTTTCGTACTGACCAGAGTACATTGTTTTTTCACTACAGCTAACACTTAAAGGTCAGGTGCAGCATTTCAGCGCATGACTTGGAACATAAAAACAAAATAAGGAATATGAAAGGAATTGACTCTAACCTGGTACTCCGACAACAACTTTATTAAAAACTATTTTAATTATTTTGCGCACTGATTTTATGAGTGAAACCTCTCCAAATTTCCATCCCGCCTGCTTTGATAATGAGTTGAGAGCATCGTAATTACATGACAAGAGAAAAAAGAAATATTTGCTCTGTTTCTAAATACATGCATTGTGGCTTTGTTTCTCTGTCTTTGTTTTCAGTATGTTAATTTTTTTTATCAGATATGGAGATTGGAGATTAATATATATATATATATATATATATATTAGCATTGCATTATGCTTTCATGCATTCTGAACAAATATTTGGTCTAACTCTAGCTGTTATTTCCAAACACTAATCTCTGTGCGATATTGAAACCATTTAGCATTGTACTTTATATGTAGCGCATTTTAAACCTTATCAAAAATGAAAAGCAAATTCTGGCATCCACAGTAAGAAAGAAGTATCTTTTTGCACCAGCCACGTAGACTTTATCTTCCTATTCCACATGATAAGCTCACTCTCACTGTCTCTCTGCTCAGTGGTCACTGGACAGAGTGTGAGGTGTGAGGAGATAAGAGGAAGAAGACAAAGAGGAATAGCCTGAACACAGTAGAGCACTGTGAAGAGAGTGAGGGAGAGAGAGAAGAGGAACAGCGTCATGGGGAAACAGAACAGCAAGCTGCGGCCGGAAGTGCTCAACGATCTGCGTGAGAACACCGAATTCAGTGAGCACGAGCTGCAGGAGTGGTATAAGGGCTTCCTGAAGGACTGCCCCACAGGTCACCTCACTGTGGACGAGTTCAAAAAAATCTACGCCAATTTCTTTCCATACGGAGACGCCTCCAAATTTGCAGAGCATGTCTTCAGAACATTCGACACTAATGGTGATGGGACTATTGACTTCAGAGAGTTCATTATCGCACTGAGTGTGACGTCACGAGGGAAGCTGGAGCAGAAGCTGAAGTGGGCCTTCAGTATGTATGACCTGGATGGCAATGGTTATATCAGCCGAGCAGAGATGTTGGAAATCGTACAGGTAAGAGCACACGTTTCTCAGTTAAATTTTGACACGTTTTAGAAATAACATGCATTTTAAAATCATGACCTTAGTATTATAAGGTTCCATCTGGGTGAAGATATTTTGGAATCAAAATTTTGACTTTCCAGCTAGCAAAACTCACAATTTTACATTTACAACTCCACACAGTTTACACTTTAATTATATTTTCACACTTAAATACATTTTCAGACAGTGATAGTCTTTTTGATCATGGCCCAGACATAGAACTTACTGTTTATACTGTTTATTTTTCTAGAATTTTTCTATAAGGTTCTACTTGGCAGTTCCTTATTAAGTAATATCTTAATCTAATTAAATAACTAATAAAGTATCATAACTAATAAACCACTGATGAGGTTTATGTGATTAACAAATTTTTTACCAAAATTCCCAAAAATTTAAGATAATTTTTTTGGTCTCAATATTCTCACATATGGTACAGTACTGTGCAAAAAGTCTTAGGTACCAAGTACTAAATGCTAAATTTGTCTTAGATGTTTATTTTAAGACTTCACTGTTGGGTCAGTAAGTAAGCAAGTGCAACAGCTAAAGTCTCCAGAAGAACTGTGGCAGATTCTCAGATGCTTGGAGAAGAATTTACCTGCTAATTTACTTATAAAACTGCAGAGCATGTATCTGAAACTACTGAAGCATTTGTTAAATGGTTGTCACACCAAACAGTTTAGTTTAGTGATGTTTCCTGCTCTTTATAAACGATTTAAAATGTAGAAAACATTTCATTTTATTATTTTTGAAGGCATTTTTGCTTTACAGCATTTGTTTACATGTGCCGAAAACTTTTGCACTGTATTGTATATTCAGTCAAATGTGAATAACATGTTCATAATATTGTCCAATGGAACAGTACAATACCAAGGTCTAAAATTAATCAGCGATTTAAATAAAAATAAAAACATTTAGCATTCATGACATAATGTGTTAATATATTCAGAAACATTGATTGCTCATTTGATTTATTTAACATCGTACAGACTAGATGTCCCTGTACTCCTGCCATCAACAATATCTGGGGATTCATATATTACGCTGCCTAATGTGCATTTATTCACTGTTTTAATGTCAGTTTTCCTCTGGGACACCTGTAAGAAGAAAATTAAATAATATAGAAATAATATACAGTGTGGAAAAAATTTGAAAGTGTAAAGAGAATTTGAAAGTATGCTTACAGGAGTCATGAATACTAAGGAGCCAGTTTGAAAAATCTCTGAATATTCATTAGATGTAATTATGTAAATAAGGTCAAATGGAATGAAAGACATGAATGATTATAACAGATTTAAAAATCCCATGACTGGTTGTTTTAAATTATGGAGATTATGAGTGAGAATACATTGAAAACACCTGCACCAATTAGTTAGTAAATCTTCTGCAAAGATTTTCTATATTTTCCCCAAACAATGATAGAGTTACAGAATCATGAGCGATTTGAGTAGGTATCAGTTTTAAAAACGGTTACTAAATTGTAGTAAATCACTACACATCTACCTTTTATTTATTTTTGCTAGGTTGCACATTAGGTAACAGGTTGACTTTTTCCTTCAGGCAATCTATAAGATGGTTTCATCTGTGATGAAGATGCCAGAGGATGAGTCCACTCCAGAGAAGAGGACCGATAAGATTTTCAGACAGATGGACACCAATAAAGATGGTAATAATAGGAAAACCACTAACACTGATAAACTTGTACTTCATTATTCCTACTGTACTGAACTCCACCTGACCTCCAGTCCTCAGCGAGAATCTGTTCAGTAGCAGTTTTATGATAATTTAACCTTACTTCTGTGGCATGATGCTTAATGCACTCTGGTGCCTAACTGCATAAGTATGTCCAAAATGTTTTCATTAAAATTTCAAACTACATCTCACACTGTTGAGTCTGAGGGTTTAAGTAGTCTACAGGAATAAAATGTCAGATATACAGTCCCCTCTGAAACTTCTGGAATGACGAGGCTAATTCATTTGTTTGTGCTATACACAAAAGATATCTGGGTTTGAGATCAAAAAATGGATATGAGACAAGCGATTAAGATTTCAGCTTTTATTTCCTGATATTTACATCTAGAAGTGATAAACAACATAAAGCATAGAACCTTTTGTATCCAATCAAATTTTTAGGCAAGCAAACATATAGGAACATAAGTCTTGAAGCAAATTAAAGTCAATAACACTTAATATTTGGTTTCGTAGTGTGTGAGTGTGCCCTGTGATGAGTTGGCACCCCATCCAGGGTGTCTCCTGCCTTGTGACCTGAGTCATCTGGGATAGGCTCCAGGCTCTCTGGAACTCTGTGTAACATAAGCGGTACAGAAAATGGATGGATGGATTTAGTTGCATATCCCTTGCTTGCAATAACTGCATCAAGCCTGTGACTCATCGACATCACCAAATTGTTAGTTTCTTCTTTTGTGATGCTTTTCCAGGCTTTTACCACAACCTCCTTCAGTTGTTGTTTCTTTTGGCGGGGTTTCTCCCTTCACCTCTTCAGGAGGTGAATTGCTGCTCAGTTGGGTCAAGGTCTGGTGATTGTCTTGGCCAGTATAAAAGCTTCCACTGATAAACTCTTTTGTTGTGTTGGCAGTATGTTTTGGATCATTGCCTTGCTGCATGATAAAGTTCCTCCTGACTAAGTTGGATACATTTCTCTGTAAATTGGCAGGCGGAATTCTCTAAGTTAGCAGACAAAATGTTCCTGCTAAATTTTGAATTCATTCAGCTGTTACCATCATGAGTTATATCATCAATAAAGATTACTGAGCCTGTTCCAGATGCACCCAAACAAGCCCAAGCAATGACACTACCTCCACCATTCTTGACTGATGAACTCCTGTTTTAGATCATGAGCAGATCCTTTCTTTCTCCACACTTTGGCCTTTCATTTTGGTAGAGGTTAATCTTGGTTCCAGAACGTTTGTGGCTCATTTCTGTATTTCTTTGAAAATTCCTATCGGGATTTCTGATTCTTACTGTATATGAGTGCTTTGTGTCTTGTGGTATGACCTCTATATTTCTGCACTTAAAGTCTGCTTTGATCGGTGGATTGTGATACCTTCACCCCTGCCCTGTAGAGGTTGTTGATGTCACTAACTGTTGTTTTGGGGTTTTTCTTCATAGCTCTCACAGTGTTTGTCATCAACTGCTGTTTTCCTTTCCAGTTCCATATCTGGTTGTTATTACACCAGTGGTTTCTTTCTTTTTCAGGACATTCCAAATTGTTGTATTAGCTATGTATGCAAAATGCTTGTGCAATGGCTCTGATTGATTTTCCAGTTGTTCTCAGCTTCAAAATGGATTGCTTTTCTCCCATAGACAGCTCTCTAGTCTACATGTTGGTTTATCCTTTTAACAACAAATGCAGTCTTCACAGATGAAATCTAGGACTCAAAGCAAGAATAAACATTCAGAGATTTTAATTGGTTTTAACAATTAAATTTAAAAGGGCACACCTGGGCAGCAAGAAACACAGATCAGCCACATGTTCCAGTATTTTTGATCATTTGAAGAAAAAAAAGGGTGGGTTCAAAGAAAGTTGCCATGTTTTTAACACGTCTAGATATAAATATGAAGAAACCTGAAATTCTGATTTGTTGCCACATATTTAGCTCTCAAACCCTAACGTGTTCAATGTATAGCAAAAACAATCGAATTGGCCTTGCTGTTCTAATCGTTTCTGAAGGGACTGTTGTCTTTTACAATGCACCATTTCACCAAGAATTTGATTCATTTCCTATAACGGCACACCTCATTGTGATTTGTTCCTTACTTAAGTAAGTCATAATGTTCATGTTTAAGGATTGGGCTGTATTATTATGGCCAGATTTGATGGTATTATTTGAATGCATCAGAGAAGCTCCATACAGAATCACTAAACTGAAGCATCTGAGAGCAATCAGGATATAAACTCAGATAATATTACAGTGATTAATTATGTCTCATTTGCAAATTGTATTCTTGTACAGTGCCATTGCACAGTGACTATTTAATAGCACTTAACTGTCGTTAAAGCTCATGTCCTGCTGTGCTTCTGTAGGAAAGATTTCTCTGGAGGAGTTTATTAAAGGTGCCAGGAGCGACCCCTCGATCGTCCGCCTCCTCCAGTGTGACCCAAGCAGCGCCAGTCAGTTCTGAACAACCACAGTACACTAACAGTGTTCACTCGAGTCCAAGTGAACATGGTAAGTGTTTGTGTAAGCATAAGAATGTGGTTGTTGTAGTTATCATCACATTTACTAACTTGTCAGTGGCATTAGGGACTAATTTTGAAATGTGAACGCTAAATGGAGGACCGTGAGCACTTGTATCAGTCCTATTACCTGTCACGTAGACTAAAATCTACAACTTGTTATAGACTGGGAATATAATGTTGTGTATGTGTGTGTTATATCAGCAGGTCATGATGGGAAATGTTTAGAGAAGAGAAGCACTGCTTAGCATTATGTTCTGATTTACTAACATTTTAAGTAAAGAGGCTAAATTTTGTGTGTGTGTGTGTGTGTGTGTTATCTACTAAACTGCACACTGAGCTGGTGGGTGTGTTATGAGTGATTTACAAAGAGTTATGGTATCAGATGATTTTCTACTGATGGCCGTGGAGAGTTCCGATCTAACTCCCAGAAATATAGATCTCATTAGCCACCGTTGCAGTCTACTTTCATACATCAATGTCCCCACAACATTAGCAACTGCTAGAAGCTTGGGCAAAGGAGTGGGACAAAAACAAAAATGTACGGTGAGACAGAAGTTATCCTAAACCAATACCTGACATAATAGTCTATAATAGTCTAATAATAAATCAGATTATAGAGATTCCAAGACTTACTTTTTAAATCCACATAACCAGGAACCAGAACTGACAAGATAATATAAAAATAATAATAATCACAAAGTATATGCTTTGTGTAACAATACCAATTTAACAACACATGATTGTAAATTCACCAAGTAATATAATGTAAGCTAAAGTAGCAGCCACTCAAAGCTAGCTTAGGTACATCAGGATATAGCCAAATAATTTTTTTCTCTTAATTTGAGGTGTCAATGATTATTATATCTAAATGCTGCATATAGTGTGCTGGGGGTTACCGAAAAATGTTCATGGCTACTCTAAAATCAGCTCCATGAGTAAAAATCTGGAAATCTGGACTCTGGAAAGTCGACCTCATAGGGAGATAAGAAATGTAACCCAAAATGGCATTTGGATTTCCTATATCTATGCCCAGAACAGTAAATCTCACGTAGGTAGGTATACAGTTGATTAACGGCAGTGAGACACACAACTGATGCAAAACAAGACTTTAAGCTCTCTTTAAATGTAGTTGGTATTGGTGGTGCAAATGTGACTTTGGCATTAGTTTCAGTCAGTGAGACACACGCTGTGTCTGAAATCTCAGATTGAGTCATTACATACAATGCCTTGCATAAGTATATGCATCCATTTTTGCCTTGTATAAGAGTTTCAGAATAAATCCCTCAAAACCAATAGAATTTTGAATTATCTCAGTCTTATTTTAATCTTCATGTATAAAGTGTTTTTATTATTATTATTATTACTGTTGTTGTTGTTATTATTAGTATTATTATTATTATTATTATTATTTGTTTCATGTGTTATGTTGGAGAGTGCTTTGTGCACGTTCATAATTTCAGGCTGAAAATGCAAACTTTTTTATAGAATCAGTTTTTTCCACATTATTCAGCTTGCAATGTGGACTGTTCTTATTCTGTTTTTTTTTTATTTTAGGGTATAAAATTTGCTGTGTTTTTATTTGTAACAGTTTTATAAAATATGTTTTTTTATATTGGCAACATTTTGTGCACATTAATAGACTTCTGCTTGACAAGTTTCTAGTATTTTGTTCATGGATATTCATCAGCATGTATTAGTGATTTGTTCTTTTATAAAAGAAAAGATTTTATCATGTTTGTGTCAGACACTTACTGTTGCATGTATTCTGGCACTTTTTACATCACTATTGTAAATGAGATGGCCGTATTGATATTGATATTTCTTATTCTATGCCCTTATCGTTTGTAATGGTGCATTTAAGGACACCTCTATGGAATATAGTGAAGCCCAATGTGAATGCATTTCTGCTTTTCGCTTCTCTATTTCTCAGAATGTAATAATACTCTACTATTCACAAATTGATGCATTATACCAGCCTGCCACATACTATATCTCCCTTCATTCCTGTTGGATAACGAGTTTCTACGATGTAGATCATGTGTATGCAACTTCATCATTTTCAATTTCCATCACCATAGAAACTGTGGTTTGATTTGTAAGACGCTGCTTGACTGAGACAGTTATGGAGATGCGTCTGACCTCGTAACTGGCCTTTTTCCAAGCTTTGTAAAAACACGCCATCAGGAACATGTCAAATGAAGTGTTCCTGGAAGTGTTAAGTAAACACTGCTCGTGAAAACCAAACCGGAATGAAGGCAAAACAAGTCAGAATTTTGATAATGGAAGTAGCATGTTAAATCCCTCCATGACAGCTATGGCATGAAACTAGTGAATCTTGACATTTTGTTTTCAGATATGTTGTTCATGGTTATAACAGATGTCTTGCAGTATTTATAAAGGGAACTGTAACTGTGCTGTTAATAGAAAATCTCTGGAGTGTTACTGTGATCGTTCTTCTTTTGTTTCCATTAAAAGCTTGTGCTTCCTTCTCGGATTGAATGAGTGACTCTGTTTCATCATTCGGCACTCTACTTTATGAGGTCAGGGTTTACTTTGGACTTTTTTTTTTTTTAATTATTATTAACAGATGACTTCGATGTTTTGTGTTTTTTATCATGTAAGGGAATACATGTATCACATTGAAGCTACAGCCTATTTTATTACATTATCTGGGGAAAAAAAAGTCAATTTATGTAAGTCTGATGGTATGACCTACAGAATCAGGGAAGCTCTGTATAGCAAAGAGTTTAGTTTTCCTTCTTTTATTGTGGTCCAGTGCAATTTCACTATAAAACTGAAAGGCTAGATAAAACTTTCTCTCACGTAGACTCCCAACTTTCGCTTTCTTTTGTTCTCTCTTGGAGGATTACACAGCTGCATGTGTGTTCCCTGAACAGCAAAGTACATGCCATATAAACCTCGGCGATTAGTGCTGGCTAATTAGCCAAGGTCCACTGTTGAATGCATCCTGCCTGGAGCTCCTCAGGTGTTTAATTCCCATGCCTAAGTGGAGGAGGGAATATCGACCAAGTCTTCAGAGCAAGAGTTCACACACTTGAGATGCTAGTCTGAAGGATCTGATGGTGGAATTGCTATTAAATGAATTGATTTAAAAGAATGAAATGAGAAAAGTACAGTCAGTGGGATGGGAGTAAATTGAAGCAACTTCCCAAGCTGACATGGAGCACTGAGCCATGGAGAACGTGTGACAGGAAAATGGTAGAAAGCAGACTGCTACTAAACTAATGAGCAAGCTAGTAGAACATTCAAAGCACAGACAACTGGAATTCATAATTGCTTGAAGTGTCTTATTAAATGGGAAATATCATGCAAGCACTTAATATTCTAAGCCAATGGGAGGGGGAAAACCGTTTTTTTTTTTTTCTTTTCCATGTTACACCAAGTTGGAACTGCCATTTACTGTATTGTACCACAGTTTGAGTGAGGTTTGCATGGAGAAACATTGCCATCAAGTGGCAGAGTAGAGTTACAGTATATGAATCCTGTTTTCCACACAGAAGAATCGTTTATATTCTATCATTTCTTCATTCATTTTTCTATCCAATACAATAAATATAGTTGGATAAAATATATTAAAAATATAAGATTTGTAATATATTTTTGGCACAATGGACAACGTGGAAACGCCATGAGTGTATCATTCAAGGAATACCATTTAAAGGAAAGTTATAGGAAATAATCAAAGACATGGTGTTGTGTTGCACAAGCAAAGTGGAGTTACTGTTACCGCAAGAATGTTGATCTTCCAAAAACATCATGTGCTGAAGCGTTTTATTTATCGTATACCAGAGCAATTACAGGTTGTCATTTATTAATGACTGACACGTCCTGCTTTTTTGCCATTTATAGTTACATATTGTGGAAAGATTGTGAGAAGTTAGTTCTTGGCACATCATCGCAGCTATAACCAGTCGTTCCTTCACCAGCCTCTTTTTTTCCTCTTTCATGGAGTTAATAAGGTGGTAGAAAACTTACTGACCGTTACAAAGAGATGAAACTGGACTCTTTCCATAGTGTTAAAATAAACATCTCCACAATATCAACTACTATACATCTTTGTTAAATACGAACATGGTTTATTTGTTTCATATTAGTCCTAGTTTAAGTGGAGCGTAAACCATACAAGTCACGGAGTTTTGACTATAGAAATGATAACACATTAGAAGGCATTAGCGTCCATTAATCCAAACATGTGTTTTGCATTTCAGACTTCCAGAGCTGGTTCTATAACATATTAGTTAACAATTTTTGACCAATCAGATTCAAGAACTCAACACTCCAGTGGTATGAAATAGGATATCACAAATGACTAGGTACATAATATGGTCATATGGGGGAAATTAATGGTGAATTGTGAAAATGTTTACTTTTCTAGTTAGCATATAAAATATCATACTAATGTCACAATAATTTGTCATTCCTAGTTATGTTCCTAAGCTTAATACTTCTCTCAAAAAGCTGCAGATCTGATCACGGTTACACACACGTGCTGGTCATATAATTAGAATATTATCAAAAAGTTGATTTATTTCAGAAATTCCATTCAAAAAGTGAAACTAGTATAATGTATACATTCATTACACACAGACTGATATATTTCAAGTGTTCATTCATTTTAATTTTGATGATTATAACTGACAACTAATGAAAACCCCAAAATCTGTATCTCAGAAAATTAGAACATTATAGATATATAAACCAATATTTAAAAAAAGGATTTTTAGAAATGTTGGCCAACTGAAAAGTATGAGCATGTACAGCACTCGATACTTAGTTGGGGCTCCTTTTGCCTGAATTAGTGCAGCAATGCGGCATGGCATGGAGTCGATCAGTCTGTGGCACTGCTCAGGTGTTATGACAGCCCAGGTTGCTCTGATAGTGGCCTTCAGCTCTTCTGCATTGTTGGGTCTGGCGTATCGCATCTTCCTCTTCACAATACCCCATAGATTTTCTATAGGGTTAAGATCAGGCGAGTTTGCTGACCAATTAAGAACAGGGATACCATGGTCCTTAAACCAGGTACTGGTAGCTTTGGCACTGTGTGCAGGTGCCAAGTCCTGTTGGAAAATGAAATCTGCATCTCCATAAAGTTGGTCAGCAGCAGGAAGCATGAAGTGCTCTAAAACTTCCTGGTAGACGGCTGTGTTGACCTTGGACCTCAGAAAACACAGTGGACCAACACCAGATGATGACATGGCACCCCAAACCATCAGTGACTGTGGAAACTTTACACTGGACTTCAAGCAACGTGGATTCTGTGCCTCTCCACTCTTCCTCCAGACTCTGGGACCTTGATTTCCAAAGGAAACGCAAAATTTACTTTCATCGGAGAACATAACTTTGGACCACTCAGCAGCAGTCCAGTCCTTTTGGTCTTTAGACCAGGTGAGACGCTTCTGACGCTGCATCTTGTTCAAGAGTGCCTTGACAGAAGGAATGCGGCAGTTGAAATCCATGTCTTGCATACGTCTGTGCGTGGTGATTCTTGAAGCACTGACTCCCCCCCACATTTTTGAGTGGGTTTTGTTTCACAATCCTCTCCAGGGTGCGGTTATCCCTATTGCTTGTACACTTTTTTCCTACCACATCTTTTCCTTCCCTTCGCCTCTCTATTAATGTGCTCTATGAACAGCCAGCCTCTTTAGCAATGACCTTTTGTGTCTTGCCCTCCTTGTGCAAGGTGTCAATGGTCGTCTTTTGGACAGCTGTCAAGTCAGTGGTCGTCCCCATGATTGTGTAGCCTACAGAACTAGACTGAGAGACCATTTAAAGCTTTTGAGTTAATTAGCTGATTAGAGTGTGGCACCAGGTGTCTTCAATATTGAACCTTTTCACAATATTTAAATTTTCTGAGATACTGATTTTGGGGTTTTCATTAGTTGTCAGTTATAATCATCAAAATTAAAAGGAATGAACACTTGAAATATATCAGTCTGTGTGTAATGAATATACATTAGACTAGTTTCACTTTTTGAATGGAATTACTGAAATAAATCAACTTTTTGATGACATTCTAAATTATATGACCAGCACCTATAAACCCTCCTAAAAAAGTAGTAGATATACATAACACCAATTGTGACACCGCAATTTCTCAGTCTGTCTTACTTGAAATAAAACTTTACCTTTTAGTATTCTTGATTACCCTCATGTATGTAATACTTACTGTAATTCTCTCATCTGTATGTTTTATAAAATAAATAAAAAAAGCAAGAACATGATTTGAGGTTTTATTTATAAAAACAAATAAAATACAAAAACACTTTAAAAAGTTTCCATAGGAAAGCAGCATGAATGCAATCCCATCTCTTTCATATCCACTTTCAAATGCATCATGGTAATAAATAATGCTACTTAAGTATCACCATCATTATCGTCTTAATACCATAGAAAGCAAAAACCTCCAAGATAAAGAAACAAAAGGAATGTGTATGTTTTCTGTGAATGGTCAGAAAAGACTGCCCAGATCTTTAAAACAAAAATTTTTAAAATAAAATAATGAAATTTAAAAAAAAAAATTTAATGAAATGCCAAGCTCCTGAAAAGAGTGGTCCATCACAGTGGTTAAATATATTCAGACTGCTTTTCATTAATGGTGTAATTCACTGGATGTTTAGGGGAGTGGGCTGTAAAACAGCAATGAACCATCATTAAACAGAAACACAAATCATATGTATGTACCTATCCCAAGGTTAAGTAACAATGCAAAAAAGGAAGCAAGGATCAAAAGAAAAGAAAAAAAAATTAAAATGGTGCATGTGCAATATTCTGGGCCCATGCACCAATTACAATTTTTATGGGAAAATTTAACTGATTTAGTAACACTGGGCTCCGAGATTATTAGAGGACAATCAAAAGAGTCCATCATTTGACAAATTAATGCAGTGCAGCACCTCTCTGTACTACATCTATGTCGACACACTGGTGGCACAGGGCTTAGCAGGCAGCTCCAAGGTGCTTCCACATCCACAGTGGCCCGGCATATTTCCAGGGCTCTGCTCCTCCACCAGAGCTGGCATTCCCTGGGCATGGATCTGCTGCATGCATTGCCTAAAATATGATAAAGAAGGAAGTAGTCACTTCATCAGATTGCACAGATGGATTTAGCAGGAATATAAAGTCAGTGCAACCAGAAGCGTCAGAGGAAGTCAGAAAACATGAACGTACCAAGCTGATCTGGACAGGACGTAATGGATGTCTGGTTTTTGGAAGCCGTTAAAGGTGGATGAGGCAGCCACAGTGTAAGCACCCATGTTTTCAAACAGCAGCCAGTCTCCCACCTGCCGGTCAGGCAGGGGACACAGCTCCACAACGCGGTCCAGGCCATCACAGGTAGGACCCCAAATACTGCAGGGGTACATGCGCTCATCAGGCTTGGGTTTCTACAGAGCAAGACCAAATAGTAATGTTTATAATCTGTGCAATGAGCAAAAAGAAGAGGGGGGGAAAAAAAAAAGAGAAATGGAATTTACATGCCACATGGCATATTATAGCCAACAGAACATACCTTGTGCACAATGGGCGTCACATGTGCATGATCAAAAAGGATGCAGTTGAAAGATCCATAAACACCATCATTGACATAATACATTAGAGTTCGGTCACTGGCCCCATCATCTTCATCTTTTTACCAGAAGGGGGAAAAAAAATTATATATTATTATTATTATTATTATACTACTTTGTTGTTTCATACATATATTACAGAAGGCAGGATCTTACCATCAGAGCCAGACTGCTCCTTCATGTTGACCTTTTTAGCAATAATATTGACAGCTAGCGTATATGCAGAGGCTACATAGAATCGGCCAGGCTCAGCAATTATCCTCACACCACAGTCTACAGGAAAGTACTTATCCAGTGCAGGGTTGATCACAGCAGTTATCTAAGTGAATAAAAATACAAAATTTAATCAACTTAAAAATCCCCAATGACTCCTCAATAGAAATAAATATACTACTATATTACTAAACTAAATAAATAGAAAACCAACCTCCTCAAACTTCAGCTTGGAATCATCAGAGCCAGGGAAGCCACCGCCTATATCCAGCAGGGTCATATTGTAGCCCAACTCAGCCTACAGGAGGATGCAAATTTCAGTTTAGTAATGCAACAATGATTAAGGGGTACTTTACATAATCAGACAGACAAATTCACAACATGTGACCACTCACCCCCATGTCAAACACGTATCGTGCATCTGCAATGGCCTGGGTGTACGTTGCTGGGTCAGTGCAGCCGCTGCCTACATGAAAGCTGACTCCAATGATGTCCAGGCCAAGCTCCTTTGCCCGCTCCAGAAGCAGCCTGCTGCTTTTCAGCGTGGCTCCAAACTTCACACTCAGTCTGCACACTGCCTTAGAGTCATCTGTAGCGATACGCAGCACTAGTCTGCATAGATATACAAATCCTGGTTAGATGGGCTTTAATATTCTTGAGTTGTCATCAGTATGTAAACACAATGCCATAATTGTAAATCCAAATACAGAAAGCTACTCACTTGGCATTGTCATGACTACGAGCAACCTTCATTAGTTCCACTTCACTATCAAAGGTCATCATTTGCACTCCATGTGCAGAAGCATACTTGATCTGCGACACCTGCTTGCAGGGGTTGGCGATAAATGATCCTACTGGGTTCCACTCCCAGAGACTGCACAAGCTGGATCTCAGTCTAAAGGGAGACACAGACAAGTCAGTATAGTTTCTGCTACAACAATTGGTACATTATACATCGTTCAAAGTAACAATATGAACTTTCAGACAAACATTTACAAACCTTGCTTGCGCAGTCAAAGCCTGTTCCCAACATTGCCAGGGTCTCCACAACAGCCAGGCCATCGTTGCATTTCACAGCATAGAAAGGCTTGACACGAGGCAAGGCACGTGCCCATCTAAGGTGCTTCTTAAGGATATCCCCCAGGTCTGCCACATAGAAAGCATCCTTGTCATCCTAAAGGGAAAACAAAACTTATCAAAAAGAAAATACTGAAGCATTTTATGCACATCACCACTCCGCTAAAGAATAAGGTGAAGGAGAAAACTCACTGATGAGGTGGACTCTCTGATCTTCTGCTCAACGATATCCCGTGCACAGAACCCCTCATCCAGAAAGGTGAATTCAAAGTCGCTGAATGAAGTCATGGTTACAAATCAAGTTCTGATTGCAAAAGAAACTGTAGAAAGAGAAGCATTGGTGTTAAACACTGTCAGTCAGTTCATGATAAACATGCCATCTCTGCCAGAACAGCATATTGAACAAGGACTGCCCTCTGACAAATTGGCATGGTCTGTTCTCTCGATAACCACGACATAATGCACAATTTATCACAGACACTCTCATATTAATCAAATTACTGAATTTATATATTTATAATCTGACACCATATCAGCAGCAGCAACTATAATTCATGGCAAAAAATCAACAGTGTCTCAATGTAAACATTGTCCACAATAATTTAACGCTTTCCTTTAAAATAAAATTTAAAAATTGATATACTACAATATACATATAACAAGAGTAACTATAGAATCTTTCAATTTAATATATAAAAGTCTAAAATGATTGCAGGAGAAATTTCTCAATGTCTCTCATATTATATATATATATATATATATATATATATATATAAAAAATATTATTATTTTTTTATTATTAAATGGACACCCTTTTACATCCATCACTGAACAGATACTAGAAATGTACCACCAATACTCGAACACTTTACAAGCAAAGCCTTAGAAACCAATTGTGTCTAGAAAGCTCTCCAAGACAATCAGTTAAATAAATGACGTATTTAGAACACAACCTGGTATGTGCTTTCCAGCATGAAATAGTTACAAAAGGTAACTATTACTTACTTGGACAGAAAGAGATGGAATTATCACAAGTCAGAGGTTCAACGCAGCCAAGGTGGCTCCCCAGTGAAGTTAAATCCTTTCAGATAAGCCTCAAGGCCAGGGCCAGTGTGTGCTTTGCTCAAGCGAATGATCTGAAACGAAGAAGCACTGTGAGTGAGTTCCAAGCTTTCCGCGGTCACAGTTGTTATATTTTTAGAAGTGTGCCAAGGGGACAGATCAGTTATTGAGATGATTATAACTTTCCAATATTATTATTATTATTATTATTATTATTATTACAGAACCCATGACATGAACACTAGCAAGGCATTAATCTTGCTAAAAAAAAAAGAAGAAAGAAAGCAAAAAACAAACTAAAAAGAAGAGAGCAGAAGAACTTTTCATCACAAGCCATAGCTCGGCTCAGGATCAATCCCAATCCCACAACTGCATTGCAGAGGGTATAGAAGTGACCACTCCACGTTTTGGGATCGACCCTCATTCAGCAGGACCCTCAATGGTCCCCCAATAGGCAAAGAGGAACAGTGCGTAGACCAACGAGAGACGAGGCATTAACCTGGAGACGCCATCGCCGCAGAGTACACAGGCTCGTACTTTTTTAAAAAGCTCCGAAAATAAATCCGGGTTTGCTTAAGGGTTCACTTGCCATAGCGTGTGTACAAGTGAACAGACTCTTACTGTAATCCAAACCTCACCATTTTTTTTTTTTTACATCCTTTTACTCAACACCATGTTGTAGCGCCTTGTAACATCCGGCCACGTGGATAAATAGCTACTTAAAAAAATATATTTATTTCAAATCGAGCAAGCGGAGGAAAACGGTCCCGTCGATCAAAGGCGGTTAAAACTATTGGTCCATGGATCAAAATTATTCTTCAACTATTAAGGTTATCGCCATACTAACTTTAAGGTGCTCTTTTTCATGTCCCGCCTGCTTAGTCGGGGGTTTTTTTTCCTCTCTTTTTGTCAGTCCGAATTAACTCGCTAGCTAAGTGGGTCCAATGCCTATTCAATATGAACACGTAGACCAAATAACAAACAACAAAAATACCCCAAGTTAAACATAAAAATAAGTCCGTTCTTAGTAGCACCGAATAGTTACAGACTCGTGAGCACGCGTTCATAGCCGCTTCCCACGACGCTAGCGTGCTAACTTTATAGCCGTGTTAGCTCTCCGTTCAGCCCGTCAAATAGAAAACACGTAGAATTATCTTTCCTTCGGTTACGTACCTTAAAAAGCATTTACAAAGATTTTTTCCCATTAGACCAGAATCAGGGAAATAAAATGAAAAAAGTCCGCGGTTTTTGCCTCTTGTCTACCCGGCGTGCTCTGTTCTGAACGAGACCGGTAACGCGCCCTCATATATAGTTCAGTGGTTTCCAGGGCAACACGCCAGCTGAAACCGGCCTCACCTCTGCGCGCGCTCATCCTGCGAACCGGTTCAAGCCTGCTATCGGCTTTCGCGCGCGACAGTCTCATGTGAGCTCAACGCCTGTTTAACACCACTTTCACAAAGGTGACACAAAGTGGTGGTTTTTTATTTCCCCCCTATCTAAAATTGTTTGGAATTTCTAAATAAGCGAAAGTGCAGACAGATAACAATGACAGAAACACTTAGTGCAGGGTTTAAGTGTGTGTAAAGTATATATTGGAGACGTCTGTAAAGAATAAATCACAGGAAGTTGTCTTGTTTCCTTTCTTTATTCCTTCCTCTCTCTCTCTCTCTCTCTCTCTCTCTCTCTCTGTGTGTGTGTGTGTGTGTGTGTGTGTGTATGTATATATATATATATATATATATATACATTTCAATGCTCCAGTACACACTTTTTCAAATTCAGGCAATTTAATTGAAACCAGACAGTTTTGTAACTAACCCTGGTCGATGATAATATAGCAATATCTGATCAATGTTTAGAATGTTTTACTCCCCGTAGAGAGACCGAACCAGCTTCATTAATCTCGTCAACAAAATGATCAACTTTTGTATACTAGATCCATTACCTACATGTTTCTTTAAACAGATTTTTCCTGGTGTAATTGAACATAATATCCTTAGCACTGACTATGTACCAAAATCATTTAAACTAGCGGTTATTAAACTCCGATTGAAAAACCTGACCTTGACCCCTGTCAACTTTCCAGCCATAGGCCAATATCAAATCTCCCCTATATCTCCAGGATCTTAGAAAAGGTTGTAGCTCAGCAGCAATGCTTGTACATACATAGGAACAACATTCACAAAATGAATCAGTCATGATATAGACCTCATCATAGCATAGAGACAGCGCTAGTTAAAGTAGTAAACGACCTACTACTGGGCTCTGATCAGGGTTGAGTCTCCTTGCTTGTACTACTTGTCCTTAGTGCAGCTTTTAAAACTATAGATCATACTATAGATAGACTAGAAAATGTTGTTGGCATTAAGGGAACAGCCTCCACTGGCTCAGGTCTTATTTGACCAATCGCTATCAGTTCGTAGATGTAAATGGTGACTTCTCCACGCATACCGAGGTTTAATTTGGAGTTACTCAAGGTTTTGTTTTAGGCCCACTGCTTTTTACTTTATATATATTTCCTCTGGGTCAAATTATTCATAAATATGGAATTACCTTTTACTGTTGTGTTGATGATACACAGCTGTATGTTTCAACAAAACAAGATGACAGACAGCAACTTAATAAAATTGAGTAATGTGTAAAGGACATTGGATGTTGGATGCTTATTAACTTCCTCTTATTTAATTCTGACAAGACAGACGTACTTGTACTAGGACCGCGTGTTAAAGACAATATTACTAGAATAGCTTTCTTTCATCTCAGAAATATTGCTAAGATAAGAAATTTAATGTCACTACATGATGCAAGGGAAGAGTTTTCTCTTACAAAGCCCCACAGTTATGGAACAGCCTTCCAATTAGTGTTCAGGACTCAGACACAGTCTTAGTGTTTAAAGTCTAGACTGAAAACGTTTTTTGTTTATTCAAATTTACCATGAGTAGACTTTCTTTTACACAAAGCACAGTCTTACCTAACAATCTATCCATCTCTTTACCTCCCTCTCCCTCTCTCCTTCTGTCGAGCCACACTTGATTTTATGGAGATGCCAGTGATCCTGACCCTTTCTGCTCTTCGGACCTGCCTGATCCTTTCGGATGCCCTACCTCTGAATGGAGCTCTCATCTACTCCAATTCCATATGCACATTCTCACTAGGACTACGGTTGCTGCTATGGCCTTGGGACGGCAATTTCCACATGCAGTTTTTGCACACTCCTCTGAACAGTGGACTAGTTCATCAAAGACTTAATGTACAAACCATAATGAACTTTCTTTTATTTTCACACTATCCGTTGTTACTGATATGAGGATGGGTTCCCTTCTGAGTCTGGTTCCTCTCAAGGTTTCTTCCTCATATCATCTTAGGCACTTTTTTCCTTGCCACCGTCACCACCGGTTTGCTCAATTGGATGAATTGACACACTTAAAATCTGTATCCTGTGTTTAGATATTTCTGTAAAGCTGCTTTGAGACAATGTCTGTTGTAAAAAGCGCTATACTAATAAAATTGAATTGAGTTGAATAGAGAATACCTTTTTAAGATGCACCTAAAGGTCATGAGAACTGATGAAGACATGAGTCAGATGAGTATGAAATATTTCATAACAGAAGTCCAGCTGATTTGAACAGAGTTTTCAGCTTTTTTTTTTTAGTCTTGAGGGCAATAGAATCCATGACATGTGCAATATGCAACAAGGTAGTGGATTCAAACTTTCTGATACTTTTTACCAAACATATTTTTAAATAGGTGTAAACACTATCAGATATAAAAACGTGTAATGTATAAAATCATGCAGATGTAGGTTAAGAGCTTCAGTTAATGTTCACATCAAACATCACAACTGGGATAAAGTGTGATCAAATAATCACTTGCTACAACCAAAATAAATTGCATAGATTGTTGTGCGTGAAAATCAAAAGATATTAGTCGTTTCTAAAATCATCAAACCAACCGTGTATGGCAAAAACAGCCGTGCTATGGTCGAAGTCACTGAGATCACATTTGTTTTCCCGATTCTGATGTTTTATGCGAACATTGATTTGTATCTGCAGTATGATTAGCTGATGGATATTGGCATGAATTAGCAGGGGTATAGGTGTTCCAATTAAAGTGACTGGTGTGTGTAGGTTCCTAAAGAGAAGATAGCCATCTCCTGAATCAAAATAAAATTTGCAGGCATAACAGAAGGGCCAAAATCACATAAAAGCTGACTATCAAACCATTTGGTCACTTTTTTTCTGCTGAATTAATTACATTTGGTTTTTATAATTTTCTTCTACATACACAACATGCAGGATGCTTCTTGTTCTCCTGGATCAAAACAATTTTGAGTGATGAAAAGCAACAAAGGAAAATATTCTGAAGCATTTTATACTCATTTAAACTTCCCTGGGATTAAATTAGAATATTTTGAGATTTTTTGGGTCATTTCTTTAAAACACTGCCTTTTCTGAATACTATTACTACTAATATACTACTACTACTACTACTACTACTACTACTACTACTACTACTACTACTAATAATAATAATAATAATAATAATAATAATAATAATCACTCCAGTAAATACAGAGCATTTCAGAATACCAGGAAGTTGTATCAAAACAACAGGAAGTTGCAATATCTTTCTACTGAATTGAGGACAAGTGAATTTCTCTCAGTAGTACATTAATATTTTTGGTAGTTTAAATATGACCAAGAAGGAGAAGCATAATATGTCAACTATGCAACCTCAAATTAATGTGTAAGTTATAATATATTGATTATAAATAATTTTTTAAATAAGCATTTATTTAACAGCAAAGCTGTTCTCTAAACAGTGATTTCTTTTCATTAAAAACGAATAGGTTTAAATATGAATATGTTTTTGTGTTTAATGTCTTTAAAATGCATGCAAAGCATTTGCATGTAGTGCGGACTTTGAGCTATGATGCAGTCCATTGATAGTGTGAGCACAAGATGTGTCATGCAATTCAGGAGGTTTTTTTCTTTGTAAAACATTTAATGAGGTCTGTATTAATTAAACAATAGTAAACATCTTAGCAGTTATTTACCATTCCCAGGATATATAGCACAGTCCTCTGAGTCTTAGTAAATAAAAAAAAAACAATGTATCAAGTCGTATATAAGAATGTAATCAGAATGTTATGGATTGACAAAATGTAAAAATTATAAATGCTGTAATAGATACTGCATGAGACACAAAACTTAATGGAATTAACCAACTCTTAAATTTGAGTCCTCAGAGTCTGAAAAGTGCATTTGGTCAGTCAACATTTCCACATAGGAAACTTCATCATGCGTAAAGTCTACATTGCTCTAGCAGTGGTTGTGAATATGGCTTCCAGTCATAAATGTGCTCCTGCCAGACCTTTTCTAATCTGTTCCCTTTTCGCCAGTGTGTTTCCATACAGATCCTGTGATCTTTTTCCAAACCAGAGCATGAGCTCATTCTCTATTTCTAGCTTCAAACACTAGGAAGCACATTACGTTTAATGAATAAAAGTTGGAGGATGAGTAAGAAGGAGATGTTCCGATTTTGTTCAGGGACTATGAAGATGACAAATGCTGTTGGTTAAGTTGGTTACGGATACGGGACTGAGTCCGAATTTCTGCTATACTTTGTAGGTGGGCTTTTTTTCTTTGGGGGAGGAAGTGTTGTGAAGGCACAGCTGGAGCTGTGTGTGTAAATCCTAAAGTTATGTCCTAAAAGTCTCCATACATAGGGGAAATTAACACTTTTTAGCTGAATGTCTTCCAAAATGTTCCATACTTATTTTATATTTAAAAACTATATATATATATATATATATATATATATATATATATATATATATATATATATATATATATATATATATATATATATATATATATATATATATATATATTAAGAATACCTTTGACAAAAGAAGATTGTATTGAAGTCAGACTGGGAAGCTGTCAGAAGGACATTATAACAGGAAACACAGCAAGCACGTCACACACACACGACACTGTTGCCAAACTTATTAACAAATTCGAAAAAACTGAATGTGTTGCAGACGATAAGTGTATGCTCATGAACATCCACTGAAGAAGGCACGGCCGATGTGGTGTTGGCAAACATAGTCCAAAAAGTCTCTTTGTATGGAGACTTTTGGGACCCCCTGAAGGAAATGCATATTTACAGTGTAATGGCACCTGTAGGTCAGTTTGTACAGTTTTTACTAAAAATAATAAAGCTTTATTTCTGGCAACAGCCTTAGCTTACAGCTATAGCAGTTCCTTGGAAACATTGATGGTGCCATTGAACTTTAAATGACAACAAATGCACAGATACTGACTTGTTTTGTGCAGTTTCCATACAACATAAGGGTCACATTGGTGATGTTTACAATACATTAGTAAGTGGGATGAATGACAACATGTTTTACAGCCAACCTAATACAATCAAGATATGGGGAATTTTTGTTTTAGACCTATAATTAGTAGCTCCACAGTTACTTACACTGTCTGGCCACAAGTTTGTGGACACCTGACTATTACATCCATGTGTGGACCTCCCCCAAACTGTTGCACTGTTTAGGATGTCTTTGTAGGCTGTAGCATTACAATTTCCCTTCACTGGAACTAAGGGGCCCAAACCTGTTCCAGCATGACAGTGTCCATGTACACAAATGAGGTCTATGAAAACATGGTTTGTCAAGGTTGAAGTGGTAGACAAATGGCCTGCACAGAGCCCTGACCTCAACCCCATTGAACTGGAACACTGACTGCACCCCAGACCTTCTCACCCAATATGCTCTTGTGGCTGAATAGGCAAATGGCCCACAGCCATGCTCCAAAATGTTGCAGAAAGCTTTCCCAGAAGAGTGGAGATTGTTATAAGAGCAAAGGAGAACTAAATCTGGAATGGGATGTTCAAAAAGCACAT
The DNA here is from genome assembly GCA_012411365.1 of Ameiurus melas. NCBI lineage: Eukaryota > Metazoa > Chordata > Actinopteri > Siluriformes > Ictaluridae > Ameiurus > Ameiurus melas. The sequence goes on from CM022761.1 coordinate 22,406,720, forward strand.
ATCGGTGATGGTCAGGTGTCCACAAACCTTTGGCCATATAGTGTACATTAATATTAACAAGCCTGATGTGTAATCTGTCATTTTGATCACAAAATGGATTTAAGTCATTTCAGCCCCAATTAATACATACATCTAATTTCATTTTGATTAAAGCTTGTGTATAATCACTTTCTGATAAGACAGGGACAGATAGAGATCATGTGTTTATCTGTTGTTTTATGTCACTGTTAAAGGGATCTGGAGCTTCATGGGCTGATGTGACCACAGATATGGCGTGTGTCGTCATGCCCTGAAAAAATAAATAAATAACCACATTGATTTAAGAACTGTAGTAATGGTAATTGTGTGGTGTGTGTGTGTGTGTGTGTGTGTGTGTGTGTGTGTGTGTGAGAGAGACACACACACAAACTGTTTTAAATAATTGTGGTAACAAGTCTATATTCAACATTAAACAACTCCTAATGCTTATTGAGACTTGTAGTTTACAGGGATTTTTTTTTTTATGTCAATGCACATAGACTGAACCATATCCAGTTTGTGTAATTCTGTCACAAGACACACACACAGAGGAACACAGATATTACTTCACATTCCTTGCAAACATGTATTGCAGATGATGGGATTTTTGTCCGTATTTCAAAACAGTATACCTGGCACAAAATGTACTTTCCCATCTGATGGTTGTAGGTCAAACTGTTAGCTAATTTTAACTTTAAAAATAAATAAGTATTTGTAAAAAGGGTGTAAATTTTCCTGTGAGTGCACCGCCTACAGTGGCAGCAATCCATGTAGCTCCGTGGTGTTCTTCTGTGTTTTTGTTTACTCTGTTCTTTACCTTGCACGCTTAGAAGTTTTTCATACTACACACTTTCAGGAGTATTTTTATTCTATCCTATGGATATGGATCAATTATTTAAACACTACTGTTCTTCTTGAGTCTTCTTTAGCATTCTACTTGTATTTTTATTTCGTTGTATGCTGTATTGTGTGTGATGTCTTTGAGCTACTAGGACCCTGGATTTCCCCTTGGGGATCAATAAAGTATCTATCTATCTATCTATCTATCTATCTATCTATCTATCTATCTATCTATCTATCTATCTATCTATCTATCTATCTATCTATCTATCGATCTATCTATCGATCTATCGATCTATCTATCTATGAATGAGTGATTTTTTTTCTCCCTAGACCATGTTGGATACTTGGTATGGGTGTAGCATCAATATTTCCCAAATTCCGGATGTACAGTTGTTAACACTGTCACACACACACACACACACACACACACACACACACACACACACACACACACACACACACACACACACACACACACACACACACACACACATGTTGTAACGTGCCATTCCACAAAGCAAACTTCCTGGAATCCAAGTCAGAGGAGTTTCTTGGTGTAAGCACAAGGGGAGGAGACAGACGACACAGAGCCCTCCCCATCTGCACACGCTCTCTCTCATACACTCACACCCATTCATCAATATTCAATACCACACGATCTGGTGTACCTTTAAGGGTGGATGTGCGTCATTCTTGCTAATCTGATTGACGTGGCTTTGTTCTTGTACTCCTCCCAACACACACACACACACACACCAGTACACACAAATGCAGAACCTACAGCACTACACTAGATTTAACTGGTTAAAGCCAACATGTGTATTTTGGGTTAAAACAGGATTTTATCACCAGAAATAGAGCAAGACATACACAGACTACAAAAACATTTGGCTGAATAATAAATTATGCTGTAATCTACAGTCAAATCTATATATTTTCACCAATATAATAATATTAAAAATACCACTTCTACATTATATATCTCATTAATTAACATTACTGGAAAATGTTGACCTCGTGTGCTTTTGTTTTTAGGTGCTAACTGCAAAATCTGCCCGGCATCCTTTACATTTGAGATCATGGAAATACTTAAAGTGGCAGACAGGCACTAGGTTCTCACAGGAATGATGAGATTACACCACCAACCAACCAAGTACCACCAGAATTTGTAAACACATCAAAAATATTTCAATGTAAACACATTCAATTGGTATCAGGGTGGAGTTTTCCTTTAACCATTATTTTTGTAGACACATCCTGGCCTTGGACTAATTCTCAATGTTCTGTTTAGTCTAGGATGAAAGGCACCATGAGAATTTAGGCTGAGAAATTTAGAGACACCATGAAATTGTTTGTTGATATTCGTGCCTGTGTAGTGTGAATATTTCAATGCTTGCTTTAGATAAGCTCAGATTTTTGTTTGTATATTTAAAGCTCTTTTAAATGGAAACTCTTCAAGTCAATTTTCTCCAAACAACAACCTATCATAAATATGTAGGGTGTGTGTAGGGTGTGTGTCAATGTGCTTCGTGCCATACCTTCAATGACACTTACAATCCTAGCATTCTGTAAATTCTTTAATTCTGCCACACCTGAGAGGAGTGTAGAGGTGAACCATAAAGGCTTGTATATTTTTAATTATTAGGTGTCATTCAGTTTTACACAGTCATGTTAGGACATGAGAAAATCCATGTTATGAAAAAGCTCCCAGTACTATCCTTTTGATACAGGCAGTAAAAGTGCAATAGCTGATTCCTTTTATTGTGTACTTGGACAAATAATCTAAAAAAAAAAGGTAAAACATAATAAAAATAATGGTTTAAGCAATGGCCCAAGTGTATTAAGTGGTTGAGAAAACCTGTTGGGAAAACTGATGTCCTTAACATTTGTTTGTGTTTAGATGGGCCTCCTGTCAGTCATTTTATAGACACTATACTCTGTGGGCCCCAGTAGTGGGCCCCGGTGGAGCTTTGTGAAGATGAGTGGAAATGGTGTAGGTGGGCATCTCCTTAACTGTTAATCTTACCTAATGCACTTTTACTTTGTGTTGCAAAAATCTTGTGGAAAATAGATAGTAATACACACACACACACACACACACACACACACACACACACACACACACACACACACACACACACACACACACACACACTAAATTAATAAACGAATATTTATTTATTATATTATAATATCAATGATATAATATCAATTTATTATTATTATTATTATTATTATTATTATTATCATTAAATTTAAAAAACTCTGTCTCACACACACACACACACACACACACATATGGAAGTATTTTGCAGACAATTAAAAAAAATTGTTTTCAAAAACTTTTCCTAATTGTGGACGCATAAACTGACATTCTGAAAATGCAACCTGTGCATTACCATTTTAGTTTACATGAACGTAGAGTGTCTGCCAAATTTCAAGTGGAAATGCAAAGTCAATTTGTAATTATGTTTCCCATGTCTTAGGAATATTTTTGCTGTAATGCTTTCTTGTGGAAACGGGCCAGTTTTATGGGCAATTTGTTACAGTTAAAATTACATCCCAACAAAAACTTTAATCCACAGATGCTTTATTACGACCGTGGACGAGCCCAAGGCGCTCTAACATGCAGTGGACTGTGACTGACGTCACTTCCAAATACAAAAACACCCCAGAACTTACTCCCACCCCAACACTGACTGACAGGTTTCTGTGCAAGGCATCGGAAATGAAAATGCAAAGGGATTTGATATTCCGTTTGAATTTTGTCAGGCTCCCTACCTGACCCAGAGGAAGTGAAATAGCTAACGGGGTAATTGCTATTGCTATTTTGATATGACAGGATCACAACTCGTAAGACAGGGGAAATGCAATTGCAAATAGACTTTCCATTTGAAATTTTGCAGATACTGTATGTTTGTGTAATTGAAAATGCAAATGGTAATACATGATTTGCATTTTCATTTGCATAATGTCACAATTTACATGCCCACAATTAGGAAACACAACTGCAAAACAGTTTGCAATTGTTTTTGAAAATTGTCCCCAATATATTTCCATACACACAGGGACAGCCAAATAAAATGCTGTTACACTTGATCCTGCCTAGAGTAGCCAATCCCTGAAGAATATGCAAAAAATAAAATTCTGCTATAATCAGCCAATTGCTTTAATGGGTTCTGTCTCGAGTAGCCAATCCCTGTAGTAAAGGCAAATATGCCCACTAGCTGGCTTTTATGGGAAAGTACACTAAGAGAAGGCTACAATACCAACAGACTTTAATGTGACGTTTTTATTTTTATTTAACTTTAGAAAACTGTACTGATAGCTTTAATTCAACCATTTCAGAGTTTTAACTGCCAGCGACTTGCGTTCTTGTAACTTTCTAAAAGGCTTTTGATTTTCAGAGCCACTTCATGCCTAAAGAATGGGCTGTTAAGTTTTGTAATGTATTCATGTATATATAATTTGTTATGTTAATGAACAAAAAGATGAGAGCGCGATATCTACATATGAAGTTGTTGTGCAGTTAGCTGTGTGTATGATTTGCAGTCGTAGGTCACGTGTAAACAACATCATTTACTGATAGCAAGCACTTAATGCTTGCAAACCTTAAACCTGCAAAGAAATGCACAAAAGAAAGAGAAAAGTACAAATGTGCATGTGCTGGGTGAAAACAGAAGGAAGTGTAAACATTCTGCAAATATTTATTCTTATCATATGTTCATATACTGATACTGTTTTGTAAACCTGTCAACACCCCCCTTCTTTCTTAGTACTCCTCCTGCACTTCGGGTTCTGCCACTACACATGTGCAGCAGTGGACGTTGACACTATGCAGCTCTGGAAGATAAATGTTAATGACTGTCCTCAGATATGCAAGAATAGGTGCAAAACCCCATCTAGCAAGCTGGATGTCATTCATACATAACTATAAAGGCACTGATTAATGTATATCGACCACACAATACAAGAATTCAGTGAGTATTTTACATTTACATTAGTTACATTTACTTTTAAGGGCATTTGGCAGAAGCCCTTATCCAGAGCGACTTACATTTCACATTACATTTATTTCACGTTTAAGGGCCTTGCTCAAGAGCCCAGTAGTGGAGCTACAACAGCCCATTTGAAAAGTGCTTGGAATTTGGATAAAGTGCTGGAAAAAACTTGAAATTGTAATCGCATTGCTTTCATAAAAAAATTGCTATCTTTCTGAATAGCTCACTTTTGAGATAAACAAAAAAAGCCTGATTCCTTTTGCATAAAACAAAAACAACTCTGCTCGAGTCTGTGACCATGGTGTGATCTGCCAGTCGTTTTTGATATGCACCTTCTGATTGAACAGAGTGGGAGAAGACAACGGGAAGTTGTCGCTTCAATGAGCATTGGCTTGAGAACGAAAAATACAATTAATGGTTAAAGTGACCACTGAATCCTCGAGACGTCTCCTGTAAAGTCTGTTAAAAACTTTACTTGGTTTTTTCAACAGGGGAGAGTCTGGGCTTTCAAGCCATGTGAAAGGTAAGCTGCACAGACCCCTTCAGTTAGGCCAATTAAGTTTGTTTAAGCAAGCTGGCACATTTGGATGCTAATGATGGTCGATTTTTCATTAATGATATAAAATGTAGGGCGCACGGGGGCTTGGGGCTCACACCTCCAGGGTCCGGGGTTCAATTCCCGCCAGGGCCATGTGTGTGCAGAGTTTGCATGTTCTCCCCGTGCTGTGGGGGTTTCCTCCGGGTACTCCAGTTTCCTCCCCCAGTCCAAAGACATGCCTGGTAGGCTGATTGGCGTGTCTAAAGTGTCCGTAGTGTATAAATGGGTGTGTGTGTGTGAATGTATGTGATTGTGCCCTGCGATGGACTGCCACCCTATCCAGGGTGTACCCTGCCTTGTTCCCAATGCTCCCTGGGATATGCTCCAGGTTCCCTGCGACCCTGAACAAGGAGTAAGTGGTAGAAGATGGATGGATGGATATAAAATGTAACTGTAACCAATTTTTTTTGCCAGACAGTCGATGAAGAGAGTAAATGTCATTAATTTAATGTTGATCATCCAGGGTTGAAAATTAACAGGGACTTGGGGCAAAAATACCATGTACCTGAACAAAAATTTCCCCCAAATTCAAGATAAGGGTGCAAAAATGCCCCTGCACAATTAAACTAAATCTATTAATATTGTCATGATTAAAGTGAAAATGAATGACAAATGTTGATTAAAGCATTACATTTAAATCTGCTCACTCACACTGCATCAAAGATTTCATTTTACACATATCCCAATACACTGCATTTTGAGTCACAACCCACAGTCCTGAGTCTGGGATATCTCTGTAGACCTACAGAAAGTTTACTGTACAACAAAGCACTTATACTGTACAACAATATATTGTGTGAAATTATTGAGGCAGTTGGGAGCTTTTTTTAGATCTCATAGCAGATGTTTTTTTTTTTAATGTTTACATGTTGGAAGGATAAATAGTTTGGGCTGTGTGTAGCGTCTTTACTGCAGACAGACGATACACTGAGATCACTTTTTCCAGCCACACCACCTGAGTTAGCACATTTCTTTCCACTGTCTTCTTGCCAATAAAAGACAGAGAGGAAAAGGAGAATGTACAAGAGGGATCAAAGTGAATAACTCTGGAGAGACAGATGAGGAAGGAAAAAAAAGTAGGGTTCCCCTACACTGAGGTACCTTTCAAACATAATACAGCTTGTGAATTCATGCCAAACAATCTTGGAATTTTCTTTAATATTTGAGAAATTGTTCACCTACCACTTTATTAGGAACACATTAGTCCTGACTTGGACCTAGATAGACTGTGGAATTCAAATGATGCTTAATCTGTATTAAAGGGCCCAGTGTGTGCCAAGAAGAGATTTTTTCCACATCATTACACCATCACCACAAGCCTGTATTGTTGACACCATACAAGTTGGGTCTGTAGCATTGTGGCTCGTCTCATTTTTTGCACCAACTCCGCCACCCCGAGAAAATGAGGAAAATAAAAACTATGCCACGTGTAGTAATGTGGCTCGTTTCGTTTATATACTATAGTGATCCTGCCAACTACAACACATGTAGCAATGTGGCTCTTTTTGCTCTACAACTATGCCACATTTAGCTATGCGGCTCGTTTATTTCGTTTTGTACCAACTACGCCACCCCGATAAAACGGGGAAAATATCCTAAATAAGGACACGCAAGTACATTCCACTTAGAACAGGCAAGAGCCATGGGTTCCCATACAAAAATACATTTTATTTAGCAATTAAAAAGACTGCCCAATAACTATTTGAAAAGACGCAGCCAATACAAACAGGCATTGGTCAATTGGTCAGTCATAAGAGGAAGTTAACAATCATAGGAGGACTGAGGCTTCCTGTATGAAGGTCAGGCTAGTACGACACCACCAGCTATAAAAAAATAAAAATAAAAAATCGAGGCCCCGTGATCCAATGTCATGATACTCCCAATGGAATATACGAAAATCATGATAGCTTCTTTAATAGTTGTAACAGCAGCTGGCTCTCCAACCGGAGCTACATTAAATTACCATGCTACATAGTTGGGAGCCTTTATGGCACACCGCACTGGTTGTGAGCAGCACATCACACCTGCACATAGTCTCGGTATCCCAACATCACACTCTGTAATCCATAGCAACGAAAGGAAGGAGCGAGTTTTCGACCATGACGCATTCTGGGAGGCATAAACAACCACTTATATACTATGGTAGAGAGAGAGCCCATTGGCCACGTAATTAATAAGGGTGACGTTTTAAACCTCATTGTCCATCTGCAGTGTGAATTGATTTCCAGTGCTTTTTGAAGCATTTGGCTGAATCTGAGCAGATAATTGAACCTACAACAACCTGAAACAATAAGGGAATAAAACAGCTAAGCAGCCATTTGTCCAAAAAGTTCACATTGTTCATTTGTACATTTGTCCAAAAAGTTCACATTGTTCACTTGATGTGGAGGTAAATTCCCCCAAAAGTAAAGCGGAAAGTCTGCACTTTGAGCTCATGTATTAATAGGGCAAAATTCTGGTGTCATCTTTCTCAGCTGTTCATGTTAAATAAAACATACAAAACAAGTACACTCCATGGAAGTTTTATTTATTTATTTTTGAAAAAGGTAATAAACAACAAAATACTCAAATACATTTTCAACTGCGCCATGGTCATTTACCCCAACTATCGCCTACTGACAAGGCTTAGGATGGGTGCAGCTACTGGGTGTGAGCAAGGTATTTGTGCAGCAGTGCTGGGGTAGGAAAGGAAGGGCTGCATGGCCAGACATACATAATGCATGTCCCTACACTTTAGGGCTTTCCAAACTTAAAATAGTTAACCCTGGTTATTGTAAACCCCGGGTGAACGGAATCCAGGGTTATCTTGTTTCACACTGCTCATACTTTCACGGGATTAATAATTATTCCCCCGGGATTCATAATGTTCACTAATGTTCTTATTTGTGGTGTCAACAAGCATGAGTGGATAAATACAGCAAGCAGTTTAAATATCCTCTTTCGCATCGCTGAGAAAACGTTGCCATGTAAATCTGTTTTGGCTGTTTTAAGCCTCCGGAGATACACATGTATGTAAAGAACAACAGGTAGATTAGCCAGCATGGGGTCACTTTATGTGTTTTTATTTGAAGACAGAGAAAACAGCACAATAAAATCGTACATCCGCGTCCAAAAAACAAACAAATATTCATTATTCACAAATACATTGTGGATATTTTGAACACATTTGAAATCCTAAAAAGTCTAAATGTCCAATAGTTAACAAAATAAGAATGTTCAGAGTTCATGTTTGATTGTAAAGATTTGTACTTTATTGTACTGAAAGGCTTAATTGGTAGCCTAATGTAAACTTGATCTACATTGTCACTGTAATGGTTAAACAAATCAAGTGCAAAATGTAATAAATGTATATACTACGATACAAATGTTTATTATTTGACCAGTTTTCCTGAAATCCTCCCTGAATCCACCCTTCTGCTGGGATCAGGATAACCGGTTTCATAATCCTACTAAAACATTTTGAACAACACATACTTAATGTTTGATCCAGGTAAAAGCAAGATCTAATCTGATTTCAGAATCCCTTTTTTTTTTTTTCTTTTGAATAAAACATTACACACTGCCCCTAACCTCTGGGCCCAGTTGTTCAGATTACTTCTGAACAACTGGGCCCAGAGGTTATGGGCAGTGTGAAAATCTCTTTCCTGTCATTACAGTGGGGAAAGAAATAACAGAAGCTAGGACAAGTCAGCTGTAGCTGCTAGTTGCTAGTATTAGATTCATCAGAGAAAGATATTTTGTTGCTCTTCTCTAAAGTCAGACAAAATAGGACAACAAAATGGAATAAAAAGAAAAACATATGAGATGCAGCACATGTATTTTTATCGACCTTACAGCTGTAGACACCATGTTTTCCAAACGACATTTAAGTCCCATAGATTGTCACTATCAGCAGTTGGAAATATTATTGTCAGTCATCCCAAGTCTAATAGTGGTTAAATATGTATTTAAACTGCATTTCTTCAATGTTATAATTCATTGGATGTTTAGGACAGTGGGCTTTAAAACAGCAATAGACCACCATTAAACACAAAATCTAAACTCAACCATGCTCTCCCGTATTCCCTGGTTAAGTAAATGCATGTAAACGAAGCAAGGATATGCCAAAAAAAGTGTCAATTTGTGTAATATTCTGAGCACATGCTTTAAGAACTGGAAATACAGAACAGTAGACAGTACACTGTATAAACACTGCCTGTAACGTGAGATAGGACGAGATTTTAAACCCAGAAGATGAAAACAGTGGAAAACATTTTCAAAATGAAATTTCTCATACAATTAAAATTTACGGATGCTAAGAGTGTCTTTTATGATGTGCGATAAGAACACCTCTGTTAAAATCTCAGAAAATGTAGTTTAGTGTTTCATGACGCTTTAAAGCACGTGGGTGGCACAGGACTCAGCAGGAAGCTCCAAGGTGCTTCCTCATCCACAGTGGCTTGGTATGTTTCCAGGGCTCTGCTTCTCCACCAGAGCTGGCATTTCCTCGGCGTGGATCTGTTGCATACATTGCCTAATACATGATAAACAAGAATTCATCACTTTATCAGACTTCACAGATGGATTCAGCAGGAATAAGTTCAGTGTAACTAGAAGCACCAGAGGAAAACGTGAACGTACCAAGCTGATCTGGACATGACGTAATGGATGTCTGGTTTTTGGAAGCCGTTAAAGGTGGACGAGGCAGACACAGTGTAAGCACCCATGTTTTCAAACAGCAGCCAGTCTCCCACCTGCCGGTCAGGCAGGGGACACAGCTCCACAATGCGGTCCAGGTCATTACAGGTATGACCCCAAATACAGCAGGGGTACATGCGCTCATCAGGCTTGGGTTTCTACAGAGCAAAACCAAATAGTAAAATGTAATAGGACATATTAATAATGCTTAATAGAGCTAACCAAACATACAAGTTTATCTCCATACCTTGTGCACAATGGGTGTTGCATGTTCACAACCAAAAACTGTGTATTGGAAAGATCCATAGACGCTATCGTTGACATAGTACATTAGAGTTCTGTCACTGGTCCCATCATCTTCATTTGTATCAGAGCCAGACTGCTCCTTCATGTCGACTTTTTTAGCAATGATGTTGACAGCTAGCGTATATGCAGAGGCTACATAGAATCGGCCAGGCTCAGCAATTATCTTCACACCACAGTCTACAGGAAAGTACTTATCCAGTGCAGGGTTGATCACAGCAGTTATCTAAGTGAATCAGAATGACATTTTTGCCAACAAGTTCAAATTTCTCATTGAAATCTTTACCCAACTTAAGACCACTCACAAACAGAAATAAATGTAAGTAGTAAGCTAACCTCTTCAAACTTCAGCATGAAATCATCAAAGCCAGGGAAGCCACCGCCTATATCCAATAGGGTCATACTGTAGCCCAACTCAGCCTGAGGGAAGATGTAATTTTCAATTTATTATATGGGTCATAACATGATTTCTCATTTCTTCTGTTTGGGAGTGTAATGTATCTGTTTGTGCATGTAGAAGATCTGCAAAGTCCCAAAATCATATTTTCCCCCAAAGTGATTTATTCTGTGTAACGGGGAAAGCTGCTTTAGACCTGCCCGAAATGCATTGTTCGAAGTCCAGATATTACTTCTGTAATTTCTCTAAATCACGGTGCGCACAATCAGCATAATCCTGCCCAAAAGCAGGCGCAAAGAAAAGAGGTGAGGCTTCAGTGAATTCAAGCACCATATCATGGAGACGCTATGTGTTTCGTGGTGAAAGCAAAAACCTCTTTGTTTAGCCTTCCGAAAATGGCCGAAATCAGTGGTTGCTGTTTATTTATAACACTGTTCCTGAGCAGTACAACCCAAACGTTTACGTGTGCACAGCGTATTTTACAGAGGAAAGCTTCCTGAACCCGGGCTAGTACAACGCAGGCTACATACGAAAGCTACTCCTGATAAGTGGTCCAATTCCCACTTTGCTCTGACAATCTTGTGCTTCTGAATCAGTACCTGAAAGTGTATTTGGTTATTTTGGAAGTATCTGCTATGGACTGTCCAAATGCAGAGTTTGGTGTTGTGGCTCCATTGTATAATTCTGCTTATGTGCTTGCAAAAGTTTGCTAAGTTGCCTCTGTATTATAAGTGTTTGTATGTTGGTGGTCTGACAGAGATGTTTCTTATAGCTGCTGTTGTGATTGTGTCTTGAGATGGTTTATATCGATCGAATCAAAAGAATCCTAGCTTTACAAAGATATATTGCATGAGTAACCATGCACACACAGAATAGTTAGCTCCGCCTGCGGGGCGTCAGAATTTACATCGTATCTGAAAGGTAAGGGAGTACAAAATAAAAACTTGCCACTGTGAAACGTTCTGCTCAGTTCGTGTTTGCTAATTTGCTTTCACTTGATCATCTGCATTTTCTGAATCAGACTTGAACTGATACAGTAAAACTGACAACATTTTGAATTCAGCTCGAGCAGCCCAGCAAAAAAAAATAGACTTGATGCCGAAACTCCCGCTTCAGTGCTGCTCATGGCCAGTGTAAAAGCACTCATTCATTAACATGTATGGCGAAAAAAATCGCTCTGCTCTGCCACAGTGTGCGGAGTGAAACAGGCTTTTGCTTTAGAAACCTTGGAGGTTAAGGCTAACGCTAAAGGGCATTACTTTTCCAACACATGCAAGGCTTTTGGCCAATCTCAACACAACGGGTCAGCTGGCCAATCAGAGCACTGTGGGCTTTTTGGAAGGAGGGGCTTTGGTGAAATCAGAGCATTTCAGGCAGCCTGGGAATAGGGGTACTTCAATAATATACAGTATTTGACAAAAAATGCATTTTTTGAACATTAAAGTATGTTAACATATTCCAATAAAATAAACCATAAACAGAATTAACGTTTAAAAATCATGATCTGAGCCCTTTAATGCAACAGTGAAGAAGGAGCACATTACATCATCAGACAAACAAATTCACAACATGTGACCACTCACCCCCATGTCAAACACGTATCGTGCATCTGCAATGGCCTGGGTGTACGTTGCTGGGTCAGTGCAGCCGCTGCCTACATGAAAGCTGACTCCAATGATGTCCAGGCCAAGCTCCTTTGCCCGCTCCAGAAGCAGCCTGCTGCTTTTCAGCGTGGCTCCAAACTTCACACTCAGACTGTACACTGCATTAGAGTCATCTGTAGTGATACGCAGCACTAGTCTGCATAGATATACAGTGAATGTAAAAGTTTACAAACCCCTTTAAAATGGCAGGTTTTGTGATGTAAATGAAATTAAAACTAAGATAAATCATGTCAAAGTTTTGTACCTTTTTATTGGGAAATTTTAACCAATTAATTAAAGTGAAAAACAATCATCATTTTAGGATTATTATTATTATTATTATTATTATTATTATTATTATTATTATTATTATTATTATTACTATTATTTTACAATAACCAGGTTGCATACGTGTGCGCACCCCTAAACTAATACTAGCTAGTTGAAGCACCTTTAAATTTTATCATAGCGTTTAATCTTGTTTGGCACATCTTGAATTAGCGATATTTTGCCATTCCAACTCGGTCAAATTGTTGCAAGTTATTCAATGCTGCTTCTGACCTCTTGGTAGCCTCCCTGACCAGGTTTCTTGTGATCTTCTCATCAATTTTAGAGGGACGTCCTATTCTTAGAGGTGTCACTGTTGTGCCATATTTTTTCCACTTGTTGATTTTATTGTCTTCCAACAGTGTTCCATGACATATCCAATGCCTTACAACCTGCGTTGTAAGTTCACTGTGTTCCATGACTTTTCCAGTTGGATGTTACCAAAAAGACGGCAGGAAAATTCTATAAGAACAGCTGTACTTTATTTGAGGGGGTAATCAGTCACTTTAATTGATGGCAGGTGTGTCCTAATATTATTATTTAACATGAGTTTGAAAGTGATTGGTTGATTCTGAACACTGACACATTCTCAGTTAAAAAAAGGGATGGCACACTTAGGCAAACTGGGCATTTTTGGCACCCCCCAAATAGATGCGCATGGACACGGCTTGTGAGGACGATATCTCACTGCACTTGACAACGTGAATATATCTCAACCAGGCGAGAAAGTGAAAGAGGCAGAGTGCTGTGCTACTGTGGCTTATAACCCGCAGGGCTCAGCATACATCACTACGTGACTTTGTTGGTATATTCTCATGACCTAATTGGCTGGCGCTGCGATAAACGATTAATTTTACACTGCCTCTGGCAGTCAGTAGGAATGAAACAGAACTGGTATTTTAACAGGGGTGTGTAGACTTTTTATATCCACTGTACAAATCATGGTTAGATGGACTTTAATATTCACTCACTTGGCATTGTCATGGCTACAAGCAACCTTCATTAGTTCCACTTCACTATCAAAGGTCATCATTTGCACTCCATGTGCAGAAGCATACTTGATCTGCGACACTTGCTTGCAGGGGTTGCCGTAAATGATCCTACTGGGCTCCACTCCCAGTGACAACACAAGCTGGATCTCAGACTAAAGGGAGATACAGATAAGTACAATTTCTACTACTGCTACACCTACTGGAACACAATTCTGTTCAAAGCAATGCAATTTCAAACAAATAATTCACAAGCCTGGCTTGCGCAGTCAAAGTTTGCTCCCAGTGTTGCCAGTGTTTGTACAATAGCCCTGCTTTCGTTGCATTTCACAGCATAGAAAGGCTTGACACGAGGCAAGGCCTGCACCCATCTATGGTGCTTCTTAAAGATATCCCCGAGGTCTGCCACATAGAAAGCATCCTTGTCATCCTGAAGGAAAAACAAAGGCATCATCAAAAACAAAAGATTGACAGTAGCATGCTATACATATTACCACTGAACTAAAATAAATAAATACCGCTAAAGAAAAATAAAATGGGATGGGGGGACGACGGGGGGACGACGACTCACCGATGAGGTGATCTTCTGCTCAACAATGTCCTTTGCACAGAACCCTTCCTCTAGGAGGGTAATTTCAATGTTGCTGAATGAAGTCATGGTCATAAATTAGGTTCCAGTTGCAGACAAAACTGTAGAAAGTTAAGTGTTAACATTATTTTTCTGTTCATGACAAGCAGCCTACTTCTGCCATATTGAATGATGGCTGCACTCTGATCATTTTGCATAGTCTGTTCTGATGATGTCCATGGCATTGCTCTTTATAAAATGGGTCATTTTCCCAGTTTATCATTTGAAGTCAACAATTGATCTCGTACTGAATAGTTACTAAAAATCAAATTCAATTCAAAAAGTGAGTGATTTGATAGACTTAATATGTTTAATATATTTTGATAGAAAATATCAGTTAAAATATAACTGCAAGTGGAAGATTTCCAGGGTTTATACATCCTTCACAAATATCAACCCAGGTGGCCAGGTTTTGGCAAGTTACACAACAGTAAAGAGACTATAGATCAGGGGTGTCCAATCTTATCTGGAAAGGGCCGGTGTGGGTGCAGGTTTTCATTCCAACCACGCACCATATTAGTAAACTCGAAGCGGCCGCTGCGTGCTACCGCACCACCACCTTTAACACGGGCCTGGACTAGTACCTGTGTGGCTTGATCAGTGAGATAGGGTCTGATACTCTTGATGTTATACAGAATGAACCTACAGGACTGTGCAGTTGGTGACATGTGGTCTGTAAAGTGGCCATTGAAAGGTTTCTAGCTATCTTGGTTGGTTTGAGTGTGGTTGAGCCTAGTTGTACGGTGAGGTTGTGACTGAGGGGCACCCAAGGATGACAAGAAGCAAAGTTAAGCTTAAGGTGGCATTCTTTCATCCAGTCTGAGATGTCAGACAGGAAGGTTGAGATGGATGGGTCTTCAGGTTGGAAGGACAAATAAAGCCGAGTATCATAAGCATAGCAGTGATATAAGAAGCCACGTGACTCAATCACAAACCTCATAGATGTAGTATAAATAGAAAAGTTCAGTGGACCCAGAACTGGCCCCTGGGGAACCCCAGCTGCGAGTTGCTCAGATTCAGATCCATTTGAGAGTTGTATGCAAGAGGAGCCTCTATATGGGTGTCTATGGTGGAGAATTGGTTCCTGCTTGATGTAATCTTGTTGGAAAAGAAAGTGGTGAAGTCATCTGCAGTAATGGACATAGTGGATTAGGGAGGAGGGGGACAGAGAAGAGATTAAATGGTTGTGAAAAGTGTACCGGTGTTAGGAGGGCTGCCAATCTTCTCTTGGTAGTAAGCGGCTTTCATAGATTCAAAGTCCTCACCTACCGGTGAAAATTCACCTTTTTGAGATCAAAATAGGTCACCTATGAGATTCACGTAGATCCGATGAGAAAATGTTAGAGTCGGTCAGCCTGATCGTGTTATTTTTTCCCACACAGCAGAGCTGAATGTAAACCGTGACCTTACAAGGGTAAATAAAGACCGTGTTGTTTCAGTAAGTTCAGCGTTTTCTTTACTTTATAATCTATGTCTATACAGGGTAATATTTTATGTATTTGAAGTCTGAGATGTGGGAACGGTGAAGACAGAGTGAGGGCGAACAGTTTGCAGTTTAGCTTAGCATTGCCGTCTGATCAGCCAATGTTGTTTGTGCATAGCACTTCATCTTTTATAGCATGAGATTTTGACCAAATGTATTCAATCTTGATTTTGGTAAAATGTTGCAACAACATGTTAAAACAATGTGTAGATAAAAGATAGAAAACAATAAAAGAAAATAAAATGCATCTCGACCATGACAACAGCACAATTTCTCCGTGGACTGCTCATTGCAGCTCAAAGTAACTATCTTTTTTTTAAATTATTATCATTCCATGTGGAGCATGGTGGGCAAATTGTCATAATTAAGAGTTAACTGGCGCCTCTGGCTGTAAAAGGGCCTACCTTTTAGACATTTCATACAGTGATACCATGGGAAAATCCAAGCAACTAAGCCAAGACTTCCACGAGGAGAGAAGGAAAGAAAAAAAAAAAAACAACTTAGGAGTTTGTTTCCTCCTAAGGAGCAAAAAAAAATTTAATAAATAAATATTCTTGGTTGCAACTGGGTCTTCCAACAAAACAGTGATCAGCTGATAATGAAGTTTACATCCAAGCTTGGCTTAAAGGCAAGAAAGTGAGAAAGTACTGTGGCCATAACAATGCCCTAACCTAAATCCCATAGATAAATTTGAGGACTGAACTGAAAAACAATATGTGAGCAGGAAGGCCCACAAACCTGACTGAATTACACTAGTTGTATCAAGAACAGTGGGCAAAGTAGCAAAGCATTGTAAGAAGCTTGTGGAAGGCTACCCCAAGCATTTAATTCAGGTTCAATTAAAAGGCAATACCACCAAATATTAACACGGTAATCATTTGATTATTAAAATAAAATGATTATTAACATGTAATCATTTGGCCTACAAATAATCTGATATAATCAATAAAAGCTCAAATGAATAGGTATCTTGAGTATTATTTTGAAATGACCTCTTAAAAGTAGGAAATACACATTTGAATTGCATGGTGTTGTGAAAAAGGAGTTTGAATGTGTTTAACTTCGGTGTATGTAAACTTTTGGCCTTAACTGTTTTTAGTAGCTTGGGTCCAATGTCTGTAACAATACCAAGCTTAGAAATGAGCAGTTGACTGTTAATTGCCCTGATCACGAACTCGGTAGTGTTGGGATTTTAACTCTCAAACTAACTAGCTTGCAAATGAGATAAACAAGGCTAGAGATAAACGTACATTGTGTTTATACCACAACAGAGTTTAATTATCATGTCTGATTATTCAGGTGTTAATTGTCTATAACAGCAGCTATGACAGTAATGCCAGCTGTAATTCAAATGACAGGCTTGTATTGTTCTCTGCTTGATATCGCTTTGCTTGTATTTTTCTCATTTTTAAGTCGCTTCGGAGACTAAAAGCGTCTACTAAATGAATAAATGTAAATGTAATATTACTGCTCTTAATGCTTTACTGATCTTAATGAATGATTTATTGATACTGATTTTTTAAAATATATGTTAATTAATGTTACACAGAACGTTATTTGACAAAACAAAACGAAATGTGGTGTAAAAGGGATTTAAAAAAATGTTAGGGGAAGTGCTGTTATTGATAAATAATCCCTGACGGGTTGGTGTGATATATGATGTGACAAAGCAGAGAGCGGTTACCATCCTTATTTGGATTATAGTGTATGTTATATAGGATAGTGCCCATCCTTGTGGCTGTCTAAATATACAATAAGAAAGATCTGCCCCTACTGCAGTTTAGCCTAATACCTTCATACTTTACATGGACTGATGCAAAGATATTCAGGAAATGAATTTCACAGACTCCTCCAGTGTCCATTCTAAATCTGGAAATGTGTTTAACAGAAAAACTCCTCTTTATACAGTGAGTTTGTTTATTTGAACATGAATATGCTTCCAAAAAAATTTGCAGTTAACAGTTTAGGAAATGTTAAAGAAAGCATACCACTTCTGTGGTAAATACAAATAATTAAAATAAATAAATATAGGAAATTAAGGAAGGAAATTACTCAAATAAGAGTAACTAGATCATATGGTGAAAAACGACTCCAGTAATTACTTTACCAAAATACTTTTCAGATGTTTACAATTATCACGACTAATCTGTAGATGTTCTACTCGGTTCTTATGTTAACAAACCAAGTGAGCTATGCTGAAGTGAATATAATTCTTTATATACTGCTGATTATTGAGGTGGTGATGTTAGCTGACTAGCTAAATAGCCAACTAATGAAAAAAAAAATACTCTTGTTTCAGGAGCTACAGTGAAACTAATATTGGCACCGTTGGTAAATATGAGCAAAGAAGGCTGTTGAAAATTGTCTTTATTGTTGAATCTTATAAACTTTTGTTCAAAAACTTCACAAAAATTCGCTGCTCAGGGATATCAAACAATTGCGAACATATCACCGGTTTATCCAAAAATAAAAATCTTTGTATAGAGAAAACAATATAATTTGTATTGCAGTTTGGATGGGACTAAATATTTAACCCCCTGGGGTCCAAGGGTGTTTTGGGCCCTGGAGAAGTTTTGACATGCCTTGACATTTGTGTTTTTTTCAGTTGCTTATAAACACATTAACAGCTAAAGTCTGATTACACTGTATTTAGCACAAACAGGGTAATATAACACAATACAATAATATGTGAACGGCGAGTATATACATGTTTGTATTCACTGAAATAAGGCCATATAACACATACTAAACATTTGTTCACATGACCTTTGAGAACTGGATCTGTAGCCTAGAGTTTTTGCTACAAAATGATTCAGGAATACATGACTCCTTCATACAAAACAATATAGTCATTTAACTTCTGTACGACACTTTGAGTGTGAGAAAGGCTGCATGCAAGGTGGTGTGAATTATTGATGTGATTCACACCTGAGGAGACAAAGACCCCTTTCCTGGGCCTATCAATGAGTAATGATGTTTTTTTCTTTTTTTTTTTGACTTGCAACCTGGAAGACGCTAATTGCAGTTCACTCTCAGACGTTGCCAAAGATGCCTGCAGTGTTTGGTTAGTTGAGCCTGATCTGATGCTAAGCCCTCCATCTGTTTTGAGAGAGACGCTGATCTGTCGAAGACTTTTGCTCTGGGCTTCATCCCATATCAGTAGCCTTGCTGAGCGGTGCTGCCCTGATAATGTCTGTCTGGACACTGGAGTCTAGATATTCTAAGTGAGCTTGCTGAGTCAGCATTATCATTCTGTGTATGGAATGTTTGAACCAACAACGATGGGGATGAGATCTCGGAGATAATCTATGCCAAGACATTGAACACACAGCTGATGCTTGTCCCTAGACTATAGAGGGCTCAGACATTGCTCACATGTGTTGAACATTGAACTTTTTAAATTGTAACAGTAAATCAAGTAAATTGATTTAATTGTACTATGATTGAATCATAGAAACAAAATTCAATTAAGGTTAACGAAAGTAGGTAACATTGCTGCCTCACAGCTTCAGGGTCCCCAAGGTTCGATCCTGAGCTCAGGATATGTCTGTATGAAATTTTGTGTATTCTCCCTGTGTTCACATGGGTTTCCTCTGAATTCCCTCGTTTCCCCTCTACCTCCCTAAAACATGCAGGTAGGTGCATTGGCCCTATGAGTGATTTTAAGTGTGTAAGTGTGTGTACATGGTGCCCTGAAATGGACAGGCATCCCAATTGGGGTGAGGGTGTCACACATATTGATCACGTCAGTTTTCCACCGTGTTTGTTTTCAGATAGAAATTTCTCACAAATCTTCTCATGTACCTGTATGATCTGCTAAAGAAATGATAAATGAATGGGGATGAGATGAGTCATTGCTGTCTGGGACAAATTGGGACACTTTTGTGTTCACATTACAAAGGTCATGTGCTCATACGCATACCAGACAAACGCAGAAGTTTGTTTGAACCATCAGATCGCAATGCGTCTCCAAGACATTCACACCTCCACGGGCCTGAATTACGGCAGAGACTCAACTCGGCTAGTTAGCATTCTACTGGTTATCGATGACTAGCTTAATGGCAGTGACCGTGGTATTAGAATGAAAGTTGAAACTTTGGAACCTGATCTTTTTGCGTAGATGATTAGGTGAGACAGATGGGCAGACTAAAGCACTGCAGCATCACACTCGTTAGGTAGATGAATTCCCACTGGTGCAGTATTGTGGGTAATGTAGGCAACCTTTAAACAAGGTGAAAATATACCAAAATATTTATAAAATCAAATAATAATAATAATAAAAAAAATTAACCTAGAGTAATGGAATAATTGAACACAAAGTAATAATTTCAATACAAAGTAAACCTTGGACCTCACTGAAGATTACATTAATTATAATAATTAATAATCAAGTTCAGAATGGAGATAGATTTTTCCTTTAAATAATCATCTAAAAACACGGGTTTTGCAGACACACATTAATCCTGGCCATGGACGATTCTCAAAGTTCCATTTAGATTAGGATGCAGTGAAGAGTGGAACTGAGGATGATTTAAGTTGAGAAGCTTAAAGAGACACCGTGAATTATTCTCATGGCATTCATATTTGTGTTGTGTGAATATTTCTATGATTGGTTTTGACAAGCTCCACTTTTTATTTGTATGTTTCAAGGTCCAAAATTTTATTTCTTTGTTCACGTCCTCCACCCTATTGCATACGTAGGCTGTGCATCAATGTGGCAAGTCTTCTATGCTAGATTCCATTCGTCCCTGCCTCCACAACATTTTTTAAAAATTTCAACACACCTCAGACGAGTCTACAGGTGTACCATTAGATGGTATCATCTATAATTACTCAGTCATGTCAGGACATGAGAAAACAACTGCGATTAAACTAGGAACCAAGCTGAAAAACAGCCCCAAGGACTATACTAAGCTATTGTGATGTACCAGATTTACATGTTTGAAAACTATTTTACATTGTTTTCTGAAATACTGGTTTTGGTATAGCATTCATCCTGTGCATGAGTTTGTAAATGCAAAAAAAAAAAATGCAGCAGATGAAATGTGATGTACCAAAGTGGTGATTTGAAAGCGAGCATTTAGACGTTACTGTATTCATGACCTCACATCCAACAGTGTTGATAATACTATGCAGTTTACGTGATGTATACGAATAAAAATTATTTCAATAAAGAAAGTTATCTGAGAAATGAGGCCAGTTACAGAGATCACAATGAATTCAACTACAAAGGTGGAAGAAGTCAATAAATAAAATATGCTACCCATATTAATAACCTATTTGCAAGTTGTTTGTTTCCACATAATTAGACAATATCAGCTCATAAAGATTCTCCATTATTGCGTCTGGATTATTATGTGCTTTTTATATTTGTTGCAAGAGATCTTTTTATGACTAAGTTTCTATGACTTAATGCGATCCACAGAAATTTGCCCAGAGTAGATATTTTTAGTTGACATGTAATCTTAAGAGTTCATGTGCAACTCATTAGGAAACAAAAGGCATTGGATAACACCACAGCCTCTGAGGGTTGTGTGACTGCATTAGGAAAACACTGACCACATTTGGGGTCACAAACCGCAGCCCTGAGCCTGGGATAGATTTATAGACTTATAAAATCTTTAGTGTACAACAAAAAGGTTCTGTGAAATTATTAAGCAGCTGGTAGTTTTTTCAGATCTCATGCAGGAGTTTTTAAATTTTTTTAAATTATTATTATTATTATTTTTTTTTAGGATTTGTACCTGTTGGAAGGATTGTCAATTTAAGCTGTGTAGAAGATAGATACAAAACGTAAATGACTCTCCAGCCACACCGCCTGAGTCAGCACATTTCTCTGCTCGATCATCTCTTTGCCAGAAAAAGACAGACACAAAAAGCAGATCAGTATAAGATCAAATGGGACAACGTAGGAGAGACAGATGAGGGAAATAAAGGCAGAGAAAAAAGAAAAATAGAATAGAGTTTTCCTAGATTGAGGCACCATTTACTCACAGCAATATAAACAGCATACAGTATACAACCCCAATTCCAAAAAAGTTAGGACGCGGTGTAAAAGTTAAATAAAAACCGAATGCCATGATTTGTAAGTCACAATAATATTCAAAAGTAAAGCACGCGCGGTAAGAATCGATTCCGGGATTTCCGAATCGATATCGTTTCGTTAAATTGAAGAATCAATATTTTTTTACCCAGCCCTACTGTAGATGATGAGACATTCATAGTCTTTCATAGAGGAACATTATTCTGAAAATTTTCCGCAGATTGGTGTACCTCTGCCCATCTTTCAAAAGTAAAGACTCTGCCTCTCTAAGATACTCTTTTTATACCAAATCATGTTACTGACCTGTTGCCAATTAACCTCCAGCTGTTTCTTTTTAGTAACACTTGCTCTTCCAGCCTTTTGTTGCCCTGACCCACATTTTTTGAGATGTGTTACAGTCATCAGTCAAAATTACCTTTTTTTTTTTTAATGGTACATTTACTCGGTTTAAACATTTTGATATGTTTTCTGTGTTCTATTGTGAATAACATGGGTTTATGAAATTGAATCAATGAATCAATGCATTCTGTTTTTATTTACAATTTACAGTGTCCCAACTTTTTTGGAATTTAATTGTTGTATTTCAACAATAAATTCATCCATCCATCTTCAACCGCTTATTCCTGCTTCAGGGTCGCGGGGAACCTGGAGCCTTTCCCAGGAAGCATCAGGCACAAGGCAGGGTACAACCTGGACAGGGTGCCAGTCCATCACAGGGCACAATCACATACACACTCTCACACCCATTCATACACTATGGACAATTTACCAAGCTGCCAATCAACCTACCATGCATGTCTTTGGACTGGGGGAGGAAACCGGAGTACCCGGAGGAAACCCCCGCAGCACGGGGAGAACATGCAAACTCCGCACACACATGGCCGCGGTGGGAATCAAACCCCGGACCCTGGAGATGTGAGGTGAACGTGCTAACCACTAAGCCACCGTGCGCCATTTCAACAATAAATTAAACAATTTAATTGTTGTATTTCAACAATTAAATTCATGTTTCTATTCTACAGCATGGCTGACTTTTCTGTTCTATAAAAGCAGCTCTGACAGTAGCTCCAGTTTATGTTAATATTATAAATGTCTATTGTAACAACTTACACAGGAACTTATATGGTGGACTTTCCATATAATCGAACGCTAATAGTAAGGAAGGAGTCTTCAGTGTAAGCACTGAAGTCTGTAACATTTCTGCAACAGAAAAGTCTACAGGTTTGAGGTTTTTTTTGTGTGGGTTCTTGGTGAGGGTGACTGTTTATAGTTGCTGTAATGCAAGTGGAAATAAGCCAATGATTTAAAAGCATCATTCGTAAGTAGATTATAAATTGCAATCATTGGCAAACTGGATGATGTACTGCTGATGGAAAATAATCAAGTCTGGGGAGGTAACAGTAACTACATTTGTCAGACTACATCCTGATGAAAAAAAAACCCCCAAAACAAAAGTAGGTGGCAAAATTACTGACAGCCATTAAGTATATGTAGAATAAATTAAAATGTTTATCCCAACACCAAAAAGTCAGTCTTCGGATTTGAAAACGTATTCATTGAATTGAATTGGTTAGAGAACATGCGCAAATGTGGTTGTGGAACATATTGGTAATATTGTGCATGGAGGAGTGGTCCAGGATCTGGAGGAGTGGTCCAGGATATTTGTGTGTTCTTTCTTTAGACGTTATTTAAAGAGACTCAGAGCTGTTAGCTTCTACAACAGTGCCTTCAGCAAATGAATATTGTAATTTTTAAACCAGTTTTGCAGAACAAAACAGCACTACCTAAGAAAACGTTTATATTTCGGGGAAAACCAGTGTTAAAATAAGATGGTACAGCATATTTATCTCTAAGCTCAAAATAAATAAGCCAGTAATTGAAGAGTTGACTCTAGCTCTCATTTGTGTGTTGGACAGAAATGAAACATCTTAAATTAGAGGTGACCGGTGCTGGGAGACACACACTTTCCCATGTAGTGTGACACCATTGACCTTGCGCTCTCGTTCCGGTCATGTGGTGATAAAAGGGGCCTGCTGCTCTTTTCCCAGCATTCACCCTCTCCCCATTCCACTTGCTTTTGGAGTATTCAAAGAAACTGAGCCCAGCGCTTAAATCCCTGAATGAACCTCACACACTCCCAGACACGGCAGTAAGTGGGAAGGGTGTGTTTTATGGATGTGTTGAAGTGAGTGTCAGGATGGATTACTCTGTGAAAGCAAAGCCCTTTTGTCTTGTGCTCAGGACCTACAGAAATGCAGGCAAGGCTAATTAAAATAAATAAATAAATAAAAAAATAAAAAAATGAAATACCTAGATGCCTCACTCCTTCTCTATAGCCAAGCATCTGAACCAAATACCAACCAGAGCAAATAATGAAGCTGCACACACAGGAAATTACAAAGAATTTGGCATCTTGTAATAAATCAGGTAATCAGACCCTTCATGAGCTGAGTTAAGTGCTTTAGAGTGGAAAGCCACAAAAATGTGCACTGGAGTGCTTAGTCAGTTGCACAAGCTGAACTGGTCATTAGCAACCAAAACCAGTTCATCTACATACTGCATTCTAACTAAAAGATTGCCTTTTAAACTCTGTAGTCACAGTGAATTTAGCCTGAACTTGTATATACTTTCACTACTAGTTATAATCGTTAGAATGGTGAAACGTTGAAGAAATTCATTTTTAATGGAAAAATCGCCCATGAATCAATATGTGATCTCGAATTGTGGAAAAGTTTTTATGAGTTGACTTAAATCATGAACAAGTTAGTTTGTTTTCTCTCTGCTTACCCATACTGCCATTCGACCACTTGCTGATAATGGTGCCAGTCTCTGCCTAAAGAGAGTGATGCAGCAGTGCTTTAATCCTCAAGTCTGTTCAGCTCGCTCACTTCCTCATCTGTTCAATCTTCTCAAACAGATGAGCTTCCAAAGCTTCCACTTTCACGCAAATACCACCATCAACACCATTATGCTTTTCACATCATAGATTTCTAACTAGCCAAGCGGAGTGTCTGCCATAACTCGGCGCAAATGTGTCGTATAGCTGCATTGCATTCTGGAACGATTTCCATTCATACCACATTGGATTTCTCACTAATATGACATAGGATATCACTAGAAAACGGTATGAAAATGAACACTTGTAAATCTGACCATAATTTCCAGAGTTTGATATTGAGGAATTCTTTCTCTCATATTAAATGCCATTGCAACGGCACTAGCAATGGTTCCTTGTTACATTAGTGTTGCATAAAACTGCTAACGTTTTAACAGAAATAATGTAAGTACAACACAAACCAACCAAACTTTGCAGTTTCTTTCCATGTATACACACAGAGGAAGTAATTGCTGAATCATTAATTGCATTTCGACATCAGAAGGCCTATATTTCAATTCCTAATCTTTATATTTCACTACAGGCTGGTGTACACACTACACACGAACTTCTCACTTCAGGTACAGATGAGGAACATCAGATGTTAACTGGATTCAGAGCTTACAGGTTTTTCTGGATTTTGTAATTGTATTTACTTTTTTGGTGTCTTAACTTACAGTTATAGAAATATTCTTATTATACACGTTATGCTGATCAAGTGTTTTATACTGATTCATCTTGAAAACAAACTTGGAACACAGTTCATACTGCAATAGTTCACCATTCTGTAATGTACTTGTTTACTTCACATTATGGGTTTGCCTGGTAGCTTCATTCCTCAAATTCATAGTAGTATTTCTAAAGCTCGACACTTTTAATCATAGGTTATTGTTAAACAGAATACGGCAGTGAGTAGGTAAACAAGTCCTGTTACATTTGGTCATCTTGAACGGTTGCTTAATATGGTAATAACTGACAAAATAGCAGCTTGTCATAAAGCAGTTCATTCTGATATAGCTTGAGACAATGTCAAACTAATTCTCAAAAAGGAAATTTGAACGAAATAATTAGAGAGAAAAATGAATTTCAGAACGAAGTTTTAGGACCCGGTGCATTGAGATCAGAATATAGATTAAATAAAAAATAAAATGAAACGGCAAATACACACTCGGCTGTAGATGAAAGGTTTCTTTAACAATGTCCTGAGAGTTTAGACTACAGCATGGGAGACAATAGGGGATTGTAGCACAGAGAAGTGCACATACAGACATGTACACACACCCGCCTGCACGCACACACATGCACACACCCAAACATTAAAAAGAATTATCCCAAGCTTCTCTCACTGACCACATGGTCTTTCTTTTACATTCCATGAAACCCACATAAAAAGCAGGGTTTACAGTACACTTGCCTGTCCTTGTAGCAGTAGGACAAAGTTATTTTGAGGCAGGGTTTAAAGCCTGAATGCATACAAGTGACTACAGTAGGAGTTTGGAGGCAGCGTTTAGAATCGTCCTCTGCCTCGTCCTCGTCCTCTGCCTCGTCCTCTGCCTCGTCCCCGTCCTGGAGTGTGAAGGTGATAAGCAGCCCTTCTGATCATCCTCCTCTCCTCGTGGTGTTCTCGTTCAGCCAGTTGTTGACTCTGCTGTTTCTCAGTCTGTGCCAAATTACAACCAAGAGAACAGGATGAACATGAATTTTAACTTGGAAATACCAACCGCATAAACTGACTGAACCAGTTGACTTCAGATACTTTAATTCATGCCATTATGTAGCACTAGTGTAGTCGGGTGGGGGGGGGGGGGGGGGGCTGGAATAAAAAAAAAAAATCATGCTGAACCTATTTATTTTTTATTCATAAGTGCACTATGTGGTGTCACCCAGATGAGCCTGGGTTCCCTTTTGATTCTGGTTCCTCTCAAAGTTTCTTCCTCAGATCGTCTCAGAGTTTTTTCTCGCCACCGTCACCTGTCACCTCTGTCTTGCTCATTAGGGATAAATTCGCACATTTAAAATCTATATTCTGAATTGATATATTTCTGAAAAGCTGCTTTGGGACAATGTCCATAAATACTTCTCGTATACTGTATGGCAGTACATGTGTGACTTTATTTTTATTTTTCATTTTTGACCCATATGATCTGGGGGGAAAAATAGCTCAATGGAGTTTGTTGAGAGTTTTAAAAAGCACCGTGTTCGGTCTGTGTGGTCTCAACACTTCACACCACGATATAATCTGCTACACAAAGTTAAAGTGATCATTTTAAAAGGGTAAATAGTACTTTCTGGTCATCAACAGACACATGAAATTCTGCTTAAGAACAGCTCTGCTGCTATATCTGGCCTGTCGTACCCACTAAGCCGCTGTTAGATGTTTCTTTTGCCCTGTGTTTATTCAGTCTGAACACATGAGTGACTGAGCCACCATGATCACCATGGCTTACAGTTCTCTAATGTTAATCACACCTAAATTCCACTTTCACCTTAAATTTACTCCAGTAGGATGATTACAGGATTGTCTGAAACTTTGAAATCTGTAGTCAGACCCAGTCTTGAAATCATCTTTA
>CM022761.1:22436614-22564114 GCA_012411365.1 Ameiurus melas
AGAATGTCTTCAGTACATGAGTGAACATGACTGGCATTTATGGAGACTAATCAGATGTTCAGTAAAAATCTATGCCAAGCAAATGAGATCGTATATAAAAACCACTGACAGGTAAAGAACATTGGGAATAACATTGATTATATCGTTACAGTTGCACCTGTTTAGGGGTGAGATATATTACGCAGCAAGTGAACAGTCAGCTCTCGAGGTTGATATGTTGGAAGCAGGAAAAATGGGCAAGTGTAAGTATTTGAGTGACTTTGACAGGGGTCAAATTATGATGTCTAGGCGACTTGGTCAGAACATCTCCAAAATGGCAGGTCTTGTGGTCTGTTTGCAGTGTGGTATGCAGTGGCTAGTACCTACCAAAAGTGGTCCAACGAAGAACAACTAGTGAGCCGGAGACAGGGCCATGGGAGTCCAGGGTTCATTGATGTGCGTGGTGAATGGAGACTAGCCTGTCTGATCCAAGCCCACAGAAGTAATACTGTAGAACTAACTGCTGAAAAGGTTAATGCTAAAAGTCAGTGCATCACAGCTTCCTGTGTATGGGGCTGTGTGGCCGCAGACCAGTCAGAGCGCGCATGTTGACTCCTGTCCACCGCTGAAACCTCCGACAATGGGCACATGAGCATCAGAACTGGACCATGGAACAATGGCAGAAGGTGGCCTGGTCTGATGAATCACGTTTGCTTTTACATCATGTGGATGGCTGGATGGCTTACCTGGGGAAGAGATGGCACCAGGATGCAATGTGGGAAGAAGGTAAGCTGGAAGAAAGCAGTGTGATGCTCTGGGCAATATTCTGCTGGGAAACCTTGGGTCCTGGCTTTCATGTGGATGTATGTCACGTACCACCTACCTAAACGTTGTTGCAGACCAAGTACATCCCTTCACGGCAACCGTATTCCCTAATGGCAGTGGGCTCTTTCAGCAGGATAATACACCCTGCCACACTGCAGAAATTGTTCAGGAACGGTTTGAGGAACATGACACAGTTCAAGGTGTAGACTTGGACTCCAAATTCCCCAGATCTCAATCCGATCGAGGATCTTTGGGACGTGTTGGACAAACAAGTCCGAACCACCTCGCAACTTACAGGACTTAAAGGATCTGCTGCCAACATCTTGGTGCCAGATACAACAGCACACCTTCAGAGGTCTTGTGGAGTCCATGCCTTGATGGGTCAGAGCTGTTTTGGCACAATATTAGGCAGGTGGTTTTAATATTATGGTTGTATACACAAATTTGTTTCGAAATACAATTCCCAGTGTAGGTCATTACAATAGTACACATGATAACAGGAACATATTAGAACAATCACACTAATGTAAACCTTGTAGCCATGCTGTTATAGAAAATGAATGAACACCACAATCAGAACAGAGCCTCTAAGCACGGAGTCATTGCTTGTTTGAAATAGTAAGTTTGACTGCCCAGAAAGCTGAATATAATATTCTGCTAACCTTGCAGAGTGACATTTTCAAAAGGTACAACTTACAGATAAATAAAAGCCTCAGAGACTAGTTGGCACATTAAATGGTAAGGGCACTCCTGAAGAGATGCTTACCAATCCCGTCCTCTACGGCAGTTATTTGTGATGGCACTGTTTGGTGCGGTTTCCCCAAAATATGCAGGTGTAATTATAAATTACGAAACAAGTTATGAAACATTGTATTGGATTTTGAAGCTGGACATGTACTGAATGCTAGGAGGGACAACTTTTGAATTAAAAGTTTATTGCGTGCAATCAGTTATATTAACCTTTATGACATACAGTCAGATAAATCAATTACACTAAAACTGTTGTCAGATATTTACTTAATAACTTTAGCATGCAGCGCTCACCTTTTTAAGAGTGAAGGTCAGCTGCTTGCTTCCGACTGCAGTGTCAGCAACGTTCAGCATCCCCGAGCTCTCCTCCAGCTTCAGACGCTCCTCAAGCGAGGTTCTGGCACAGAAATATTCTTTTAGATGCATACAATATATTGTGTCAAATAACTATAGATTCACAAAGCCCATTTAACAGACGATCATTCATTTGAAGTTTCATTTTATCCTGCCATGTCCTCGCATTAAAACATGTATAGAGGCATGATGAAGAAAAAGACGGGCAGGATACAGCAGAGAATGTTAGTGGAACTGGTGAGTTAAGTCTATATAATAGGGTTAGCTTTATTTGCTCATCAGCCAAAGCTAGTACAAAGCCTAGTACGTAAAATGTAAAGCAAAGAACTAATTTTCACACTGATTAGTGTAGTATTTCATTTGCGTATACGGTTTCTCACAGGAAATAAAAATGCTGGACAGTGCTACTGTGAATGTGGGGTGACTGAATTGACTTTAGTAGTATATACTGTAAATAAAATCGCTCTGGTCAGTGTTTAATGGGCTGAATGTATAAAGAAACTTGGTAGAAATACCCAATTCATATAACAACTAGCATTATTTTCTCAATTCTGCTAAACCTCTGCAAGGTATTGGCTGGTCATGTAACAACAATATTATTTTTAAGAAAAGCACAATAAAAATTCCTGTAATCAAACAGCGGCCAAAGGCAAATGAGTAAAATGTACGAGTGAGGTGGCATACATGACTAAGATTAGCTATGCTCGTAAAACTGACCATGTACAAATTGTGGGACTAAATAACCATAAACGACAACCAACAACATTTAGTTAAATCTAAATCTGAGCAATCATGATTATTTATGGAACAAATTTCACATTGCACATTGCCATTGACCTTAACATAATAGTAGTTTAGGATAATTTTAGCATGTACTTTTGCATCTTCTGTTTGCGTGCCACATCCCCGAAGCTGCGGAACTCCTCTCCGGCTTTGATCTGGTAGAAGCGTGGCTGGCTCTGGCCTTGAGCCTGGCTCTGATGAGGCTTTCTGACTGGATCTGAACTCTGCAGGCTGGTGTTGCGGTCCTGCTCCTTTCTCTCTTTAAACTGGCGCTCTCTCTGCTCTACTCGTAAGAGACGCCGCTGCTCCCTCACCTCCTCCACCCAGCTCTTATCGTCGTCTGAGCTCTCTTCTTCCTCGGAGCTGGGCCGTCCCTCCAGCTCCTCTTCCTCATCATCCGACTATCAGGATGGAACAGAGTTCAATACCAGAGTTTCAGTTTCTGTCCGATGCATTAGAATAAAAGCTTCAAATGAAGTAAATGAACAAATAAATGAAAAATAGCAGACACATAAAAACAAAAGTTATAGTTTGTGCTACAACATATGCATTGATTTGCTTGTACTATCTTGTGTGTAAGAAGCTATATATATATATATGAATATAAATAAAAACACACACACACACACACTATATGGACAAATGTTTGTGGACACCTGACCATCACACCCATATGTGGTTCTTCCTAAAAATAAAAATACAAAATTGCCACAAATTTTAGACGCACATAATTGTGTAGGATGTCTTTGTATACAATTTCCATTCACTGGAACTAAACCTGTTCGAGCATGACAATGCACCTTTGCACAAAGCGAAAGACTTGGTTTGCCAAGGCTGGAGTGGACGAACTCAAGTGTCTTGCACAGATCCCTGACCTCCAACCCACTGAACACTTTTGAGATGAACTGGAATGTTGACTGCACCACAGGCCTCCTCACCAAACATCAATGACTGATCTTACTAATGCTCTTGTGGCTGAACGAGCATAAAACACCACATGCTCCAAAATCTAGTGGAAAGTCTTTCCAGAAGAGTGGTGTTTAACGGAACTTTTCCACTGCACGGTTTGACCCGTCACGACCCCACTTTCCACTGTGGATAGTACCTGGTACTTTTTTTAGTACCACCTCGGTTGAGGTTCCAAGCGAGCTGAGCCGATACTAAATGTGAGCCATGCACTGAGGGAGTGGGGAATTCTCCTTAACGAGTGATGCTGTGTTGTGCCTGAATAAATGCGTCATTTAATACATACTTTACATATGGTAACATTCAATTACTTGAAAATTATGTATCACTTATCACATTACAGATAAAATTAAAACAAAGGCTTCCGTCTTAGATTTTTACATCTCGCTTGTTAACGATTTCCAAACAGGCGTTTATGTGAAGTCATTCCTGCTGCGGCTGAATCAAACGTAGTCATATCGAGCACTACGTAGGTTCTAGAACGCCATTATTTTACATCCTTAATAGGGTCCGTGAACAGGAAAGACGTTTGGATAATAATACATTATTCCTGCATGAACGAGAGTGGAAGATGGCACCCACGTTGAGGTGGCACTAAGCTGCAGTTAAAAAGTAAGCACAGAAAAGTAAAGCAAGGCAAGTTGAGTTGAGTCGAGTCGTACTGTGCAGTGGAAAAGTGCCATAATATAACCAAAAGCAAAGACTAAATCTGGAATGGGATATTCAACAAGCACGTATGGGTATGATAGTGAGGTGTCCACATAATTTTGGCCATATTGTGTATAAATTTTTTAGAAATAGTCCTTGTAAATTCTCACATTTGCTGATAATCTGTGACATACCGTACCTTTTCATTTGCCTCTTGCTCAGCTAACTGCTGTAGCCTCTCCCTCCTCCTCTGGCCCATTTTGGACACGATGGGATTAAGCAAGCGGAACTCCTCGCTCTGCTCGTCTACTTGGTAGTCTGGATTCTCGAACATCATTTTGAAACGGTCATCAGTCAGGATGCTCGTGGCGCCCTAAGAGAGTGGGAGAAACGCAGAGGGTTAGTGCATCAGCTGTGTTCAAAGAATAGTTATGTGCTAGTAGGAACAACTGATGTCAGCTATACTCCTGACACTAACAGATCTCTCACCTTGGACTTCTTCTTGGCTTTTCGTGACTCTTTACCCTCCTCCATTAGCTTCATTGCAAGCTCTTTGTTCACCTTTGGCAGATTCTATTGATGTGCAAAAAAGGAAAAAACAGGTGAGGGAGGTTACACATGTACCAGGCACATCACTGTCTTTGAAATACGCAAGAATGAAGTCTGCACATGATCAATGTGGAGAGAGAGGGAGAGAGAGAACGCTCAGTTCTGTAGGTATTGTAGAGTAAAAGTTACTACTTTTAAGACACTTTTAAAGCCCATTCAAAATGAAGTTGAAGATCAAATATGCAAATTCACATTTCCAGGTAACACACAAACTGTACATTCGAAACGCCCTGAGAATCAGATCCTTGATAGCTTCTGGCCATTGCTGCAACAAGAAAAGGTGCTGTACATTTTTTGATGGATGCACTGTTTCTATTCTATGCGTTACACATGCACACCAACCACTGAAAAGAAATACACCCCGGAGGTGCGAGGCGAACATGCTAACCACTAAGCCACTGTGCCCTTCGTTTAGGAATATTATTTATATCATAAAATTTAAGACCATTCATAATAGTATTCAAGACAATTCAATACTTACTTAGGCATGAAATTAATGTAAATTCAGAAAAAATGGCATCAGAAAAGATTATTTTGAGAGAGAGAGACTTGTCACCTTTAGCTGTACTCTCTGGACTCTGGACTCTTCAATTTTCTGCCGTATCTTGTCCTTGCGATATTCATCATAGGCAAATGGATTTGCCATAGTTTTAACCTAGGGGATTACAGTAAATCAGTGGCATGGTTTCATTTTAAGGAAGTATTTAAAAGGTTTAAAGACTTTAAAACCTCAAGTCTCCAAATATGATTAAATATTACTTTAAAGATTTGATCACAAAATATTTATAATGCTACAAAGTTGTAATGATGAGAAATGATCACAGTTTACAGTGACGACAGTACCATCGTGCTAATTAACCAGTAATTACTGAGATTCAGTATGTTTACTCTCGCTCACATACACACAAACACACACCTTGTGGTAGAGTCTGATGTCCATGAAGAAGCCATGCATGTAGGCCCTCAGCAGAGGTGAGCCAATCAGGTGTGTCAGACCTGAGGAAACAAAACCAGCCAAACAATTAGGTCAGACTGAATAACTCAAAGCCAAACAGGCTACACTATAATGCTAAATGAGTGAAATAGCACATTAAAGAAATGGTTTGCCATTTATGCACCCCCTAGCTGCCTCCGAGGTGAACTGCAATTAGCCACATCATAATATTTGAAATGATATGATAAAACATCATATACAATATATAATCAGCCTAGAAACACTTCTCACATCAGTTCAGTCTTAACTTGCCATAACAAACATGCTGGAATACAATGCTGCATGGTTTTCACACACAACAAAAACGTTCAGCAGATTTAGGGATCAATGATGCCTTCTGACGGTTTTCCAATGCTGCTTCGTCATTTGGTATGGGAGGAGACTGGGCAAAAAGACACGATGACCCGTCACTGATTTGTTCCTAAGCATTATTAGTAAACAAAATCTGATAAGTTTCAGGCATGATCTCTGTCTCAATTCTGAAGGTTCCTGCGTCTCAATTCTGAAGGTTTCTGAAAGCGTCTAGTTTGTGTCACGATGTACCGGAATCAAATTGTTTTGTGTTCATGGAATGTGTTGTTTTTAGTATTCCTAATCACCACACCTTTCGTCCTCAGTCACTTGGTTCTCTCTTCTTCACTTATTATCTGGTAAACTAGACGTCTTGTAGTTCTTATGTCACTTAAACATAAAGAATGATGAATGTCAACTGGAACATCTATTAATCAATATTTCTCCGTGTATATATACTATGCTTTCTGTATCATTAAACTAAGAAACATCATTCACTTCCCGAGCTCGGACGAGAGGAAATCAGACAGTACAGGGTCCAAATTCTGGTTCTGTGACTGGTAATCGGACAAAGAACATAACAGTTTCCTAGTGCCAGAAGTGGGATATCTGGACAGATGTAAATGAATGATTTTAATTCTTCTACCGCCGTATAGATATCTGGATGAACCTTGAAGTATTGGTTGAAATATCACATTTTGGCTCGCAGTGCTTCCGTGAACACGGAGTCTTAGAGACGCTGCGCATACATTATTCAACAAATTCTGTTTTAGTCCATGGTGTTTCCACGGGCACAGGTTAACAGGTGATTCGACAAAACATCTGATACCAGTTATCTGACTGACCATTACAACCAACACTGTCCGATATCCTCTCGTGATTATTAAATTATAAGCCGTGATTATTAAATTACAAGCTGTAACTATGTGTGGAAATGGTCAGTCTAAAATCACACAAAATAGTGGTTGTAAAAAAAATAAATAAAGAAAAAGATAACAGAATCTAGCATGTTTATTGAGCAAACAGAGCCCAACGCAGATAAGTCGAGCTCTGGCTCAGAGCCAGAAAGAGAAGAAGCGTGCTCTAGCACTGATCCCAATGCTGCTGTGCCATAAATACAAGTAGGAAAAAGTTTTACATTGAAACCTCCTAGTATAATTGAAATAAAAGTGATATGATGCTTTGCCTTCAACAGATAAACCTGGTCATTTTGTTGATGCATTTAAACAGCAGACTAGATATGCTCAGTTAACGGGTCCAGATTTTCGCTGTATTTTGTTAAAGGTCCTTGGTCATGACGTCACCGAGGAACTTTTATTCGCAGGCTCATGAACTCTCTAGCTCATTTCTCATTCGCTTCCAGAGTGAATGGGAAAACAACTCATACTTGCCTTTAACTGGAAAACATTCCATTTTATTTACTCTAATGTATCACGATGCTGCTACTTATAGTTTTTATTTTGGGACATTAGAGATTCTGTAGTTGTAGTGTGTTGATGCATGCTGGGAAATGTTCTCATAGTAAAAAAAACAAAACAAAAAAAAAGGACACTGACGTTCAAATATGCATCTCGTGGATTCTTTTTAGTTAATACATCACATTTATAAACACACTCCCTACATCTCCTGACGATCATGTTTTATCGCAAATTTGTCGTCTTCTCCTTTCAACCTACTAGGTAGATAACGTTTAAACTGAAGTGTTCTCTTACAATGCATGAGTGTAGATTTGCTCTGTTAACTCTAATCTGTTTCTCTTCTGTCTGGCATGTGGGTGCTGATGAGCACCAGTCTGACTGCACGGTGTGTCCACTGCGTGAAGCATTAAAGATGGTGACTAAAATTTATGGTATACTAATGAAGTAGGCCTCATTAAAGTAACCCCTAATGCTGAAAAGAGTAAAACTACTCGGCCCGTTTATTGTAAGCAATATCCGCTATCAGGAGAAAATGAATTAGGCATAAGGCTGGTGACTGATTCTTTACTCGAGCAGGGCTTGGTCGTCCCTACATTATCTCCTGACAACATGACTGTAAAACCTGTAGGCAAGCCAAATGGGAATGAGTGGCATTTTACTCAGGACCTGATATTACTAGATCATTAATTCGCCTAATTTCCTGAGTAAAACACCACCCCTTCCCACCCCAACTCCATTTCTGATGATAGCGGATATTGTTTACGATAAAATGGGCCGAGTAGTTTTGATACACGTGCACTCGGCACACTGCATTCATTACATTTGACTAATCAACCATAAGACTATAAAAGAATTCTTGATTCTTACAACAATTTCTTACAATTGAATGGTAAATGGAAAATGACGCACTTGCATAGCGCTTTTATCCAAAGAGCTTTACACTGTGTCTCATGCACCCATTCACACACACTCACACACACACACTCACACACCAATGGTAGAAGAGCTGACATGCAAGGCGCTAACTTGCCATCGGGAGCAACTTGGGGTTCAGTGTCTTGCCCAAAGACATTTCGGCATGTGGAGTCATGTGGGCCAGGAATCGAACCACACTGCCCGAATTACACCACTTCCACAACTGATCTACACACAGCATGTAAAATATGTGCGCAAGTACGTAAGACTGAGTAGGTTTTTGTTGCTCTATTGTATACCAGGTCATGAGCTCAGCGGAATTCTTTCAGAACTATTTCTGTGTCATGGATAAAATAAATGTCATCTTCCCAGTGCTGCAAGGACTGCCACAAGACCTCACCCTGCATATTTTCCTTTACAGGACTAATAAATACAACTTCGTTAACTCACATTCTGAGAAATGCCTTCCAGGTAAATGATGGTGTTTTTTTGCTTGATTACTGCATTTAGATCAAAAACTGTGTTGAAGCATAACCTTGGGGAACCCCAAAACAAAACAGAGTTTTGGCCTTTGCTAGACATCTTGTCACCATTTTTGTAGTTATAGGCATCTTATTATATTATATTATATAAAAGAAAGCCACATAAAAGACCATAGAACTTTACCGAGGTTGTCCAGGTCTTTGCGTGTAACAAACTTGTAGTCGTCGTAGACGGTACTCTCTGGGTTCTCCTCCAGTTCCTCAGTCAGGTTGTCCAGGAAGGAGCACCAACGAGGTGCAGGACCCAGGGCCTACAGGACAATGATGATAGGAAGGCAAAATTACTGTCACAAAGCAAAGACACAACACTGGGGAGGCCTACAACCGATAGTGGTTGGTTCAGAACCTAATCTGTATGTATAGGAGACAACCAATAGAGGTCCAATATCTGGATGTCTTTACATGGTGTGTTTTAATCATCTGTGGACCTTCTGAAACAGTTGGATTATTTAAGATTGTTCTAAAACCTCACTCTTTGGATGAACCATCAGTCATAAATTTTATACTTAGCAAACTTAAACAAGTTGAACTGCATTCATTGAATGAAGGGTTTATGTTCTGTCATTAAGTTTATGGTTTGTGTTCTTTTAACCAAGCCCACATGAAAAAACTGACTTTCAAAGCACACAGGAACACAACCTGATATAGAAGGCACACTGTGGAAAAATGCACTTAAAAAATTAAGCACAAAGCAAACGTTAAGGCTGAATCTGTTTTATATCCAGCTTTCTCCAACTTGGACTAAGGTATTTATTCTATTTTTGACCAAATGGATTCATATCACAGCTATGACTTCCTACAGTTTGGGATTTGTCCCAAATATTTATAACTCTGAGGATATATGTTATCTGTTTATGTTTCCTCTGTATTACAGAAGCATGGTTGCTTGCGTCTACCTGCATCAGAGATGATCCTGTACATCTCTGATGTTGAGATATACAAACTAGCCCATAAATTCTAGCTAGCTACACAAAATATGTCACAACATTCACGTTTGAACTAATATATGTGTACGTATATATTACACACATAAAAAATAAAATTATTAAAAAAATAAATAAAAAATTTTTGGAACCTTTTGGAATTTCATGGTTTTCTGAATAAATTTGTCATAAAATGTGATCTGTTCTTCATCTCAGTCAGGGGTATTGACAAATATAATGTGTCTAAAATAATAACAAAAATTCTGATCCTTCATGTCTTTATTGAGAACAACCAAAAAAAAACTCATAGTGCTTGTAGAAAAAGTATGTGAACCCTTGAGTTAATGACCTCAAAAAAGCTTATTGGTGTCAGGTTTTAGCACACGTGGAGTCTCGTTAAGAAAATGAGTTTGGAGGTGTGGACTACAGCTACTTTGACTGATACAAACCCCTCAAACTTTTGGAGTTTGCTCTGCACAAGAAGCACACGCTTATGTGAGCCATGCCTCACCAAAAAGAGCTACGATCTAGGATCAAGAGCTACGATCTAGGATTGTTGATTTACATTAAGCTGGCAAGGGTCACAAAGTGATTTCAAAGACTTTAGAAATTCACCAGTCTACAGTTAGGCAAACATTCTACAAATGGAGACACTTTGGGACTGTTGCTACTCTACCAAGAAGTGGGCACCTAGTCAAAATGACACCAAGAGCACATTGAAGACTCGTCAATGAGGTAAAGAAACAACCCCGAAAGACAGCCAAAATCACCAGTTATTAATTCTAAGGGTTCACTTACTTTTTCCACTGCCATTTTGAATGTTGAATGAGTGTGTTCAATAAAGACATGAGAGATCAGAATTTTTTGTTGGGTTATTCTTTTAGACACATTATATTTGTCAATACCCCTGACTTAGATGAAGATCAGATGACATTTTATGACAAATTTATTCAGAAAACCATGAAATTCCTCTCTCTCTCTCTCTCTCATATATATATATATATATATATATATATATATATATATATATATATATATATATATATAACCACACACACAATTGCCACTGTGTCTATATATATATATATATAAATATATAAATAATTTATCATGATCGTTTTGCCAATTTCTAAATTCCCCATTGTCAATTGTAGCTCTTTTAATAAAGACAAATATTAATGATCTGATGCCGTTACATTACACACTAGTTTGTAGCCCATGTTCTACATGTTTACTGTCCTGTGTATTAACTGTCCTGTTCAGTGCATGTAATGTCTTGCACTTGTCTCACACTTCTGTGCATTTGCACTTTATGCAGTCCTGCTTACTGTTGTGTTGTCCTGAAGAAATGACATTTCGTTCCAATTTATGCAAACTACATGGGAGGTACGACAATTAAAACTCACTTGACATGTATCTGTAGTTGGCAGTGTCCTCTCAACTACTCTCTCGCTTACATAATGACAGCATTTCATCAGGACAAGATCCATACAACCACAATTACTAAGAGGAAACTAGGTCATCCTTGCCTTTACTACACTGCCAGTTTCAACAAAAACAAAGGTGTGAGTGAAAATATATACATATCTACAGAATGACTCATTTCAGAAGGAGCCAACCAGGGGATTCCTTCTTAAGCAACACAACATCTAAACAACAGTACAACTTTGTGGTTACTTACAGGAATGTAGAAAGTATTCATTTTGGGGTCTTCATTAGCAGTGAAGAGCATACCTGTAAAATAGACCCCAAACAAGCAGACTAATGAGAAAGGACAAAGATGGGCAACTCTTTGCAAATCAGGACATAAAGCTGTCTCATGCATCTTTAGCATTTTTAGCAATTTCAACGACTTCTTTGGAAAGCACGTATATTAACAATTCTAGTCATTTCTGGAAGATGACTTAATTTTCCATGAACGATGTTTGCAGACAGACTAGTGTGACTCGAAGACATCAAGGTCGTTGTGCAATGAAGGAAGGTAACGTTTACCTGTGATCGGGCATTTCAAACAACCTCAGGTTAGTCAGATGAAAACACGAAAGTACTCACCTGAATCGGGGTAAATACACACATCGTTGATGTTGGCCGGTGGCTCGATGGAAGAAAACACCTTACCCTGAAATGAAGAACTTCTGTTTTGGACATAATCTAACTGCAGGGCAGTCTCATGGTGATATGGGTATTGATATTGACATAGTATGTGTTGTGCTTACATTGTCTCTGTGCCACATCTTGATGATCTTCGAGTCTGCGGAAATCACCAGATCCATCTGTTTATGGAAATGGACGGAGCGGATGGGCAGGCCGTAATAATGGTCTTTCACAAGCAGGGGACGAGAGGAACGAAGGTCATACAACAAAACCTAAAGAGGCAATGGGATGTTTATTTTTGCACATTTGTGGCAAAAAGGCTGCAGAATGAGGTTGAATTATTACTAATGTTAAAGAGTTCATTCACTCTTTTATTAGTATTGTATTTCACACGAGGGAACTAGATGTTCCAGTAATTGTAGGTATTGCCCCAGGGATCATCAACTGGAATGCATTCAAACTGATTTGAAAGTACAGTGGAACATTTTCAGATTCTTACTGTGAAATTCATTACAGCATGAGGTCTAAAGATCATACACAATAACACCATGTGAGCTTTGACAATGCACAGCTTCCCATGAACACACTCAACAGACTTGGAACAAAGACAGGATTTCTTAAAAATAAAGCTTATTAAGTGCTAGTAGGAACTGACCTGTCCTGTAGTCATGCCCACAGCCACACCCAGGGAGCCATTAAACTTGAGTGCACTGACAGATGGCAGGCTCTCTACTCTGGAAAGCAAAATCACCACAACACACACATATACATATATACACACATACACACACAGAGACATATGCGAAGACATTTTGCTGGGATATTATATCTTTATCTTAAGGTCCTTTTACACTGAGTGCAACGTGATGAAGCGAATCGAATCGCAGAGGAACAGTGCTTTCACACCGAACGATAAACGATTCCGAATGCCTGTACGATAGGTGGTGCTGACCCAGAATGCATTTTACACCTGCACACTAGGTGGCGCAATCCACAAGACTATTTGAATTTAAAACAACGATTAGAACCTGTATACAGCCTGCAAACCGCGTGTTTGACAACCCTGCTTTTATATAAAAATTCATTCCTCATCTCTGTGATGATGCTAAATTTGGAGACATGCGAGTGATTTCCTTGGACATTTTATTGTTTGAATTACATAGATGATGCTTCATGTGTAACGACGTATCGTCTTCCTGATTCATATATAGAATCAGTAACGGACTTATCTGTCATCAGGCGTACATTCATTTGTGTTCAGTTAGTCACCGAGTCAAGAATGCTGTTTATCCTGAAGGGTGGTGACATCACTAGATTACATCCCCAAAACCAAGTTTTAAGAAACGAGACAGGATGATTAAACCTTTGCCTAAAGTCAGGAAAACACAGAGGGCATGAAAATACCACTGTGATGACCAATTTTGAGTGTCACACAACCTGCTGTGCCACCTCACCCTCATCAACCAAGGAGATTTTGGTAGCCAAAAGAGCAACTAAGGCGAGAATTAAACCGCAAAATTTTGCACACAGCCGAGTGCAGACGTGAGCTGTACATCACGGGTATATGGTGTAAACATTAGCGCTTACTCATTTCCCTCTGTGACACTGCTGAGAGCGCAGTCCAGGATGCCCACACGACTGCGCACACGTGGGTCCCAGCATTCCACTTTCCCCTATACACAGCAACACAACAGGCACACTCAGTAAAATCAGAACCTGGAGCAAAGAAACGCAGTAATGTTTTATAAACAACTACAACACCAACCTCTAAAGTCCCAGCAGCAAATAAATGATGAACAGGGTTGATGTCACATACATTGCTCTCCCTGTTAAGAGAGAAGTCAAGTAAGGCACAAAATACAAAACAGTCAGGAAAAATTCAAATCCGAGGAAGGTAAATCGTATACATTTACAGACTTTGACCTGCAAGTGATCTATTAGTGTCAAGCCTCTTATCACTGACAGTTAGAAATGAAATATAGTTCCCCAGGATCACACTGCTAAATTCAGGAAGAAAAAGTGACTGACAAGAAGACAAACACAGTAACAAGCTCAATAAATATAATAAATACACACAACAAAAGACGGTTAACACACACACACAGTCGGACACAGTCTCAGTGTTTAAATCTAGGCTTAAAACGTATTTGTTTACTCGAGCCTACCCTGACTAGATTTTCTGTTACACAAAGCCCAGTCCTCGCAGTCTCTTCTCTCCCTCTCTCCATCTGCTGAGCCACACGATTTTATGGAGATACTAGAGATCCTGATCCTTTCTGCTCTCCAGACCTGCCTGATCAGTTACGGATGTCCTACCTCTGGATGGCGCTCTCATCTACTCCAATTCCAGATTGCTGGAACTACGGCTGCTTCTAAGGTCAAACAGCCTTCATATAAATCCATAATGAACTTTTTCACACTATCCGTTGTTACCCAGATGAGGATGGGTTCCCTTCGGAGTCTGGTTCCTCTCAAGGTTTCTTCCTCTCAACACCTTAGGGATTTTTTCATTGCCTCCGGCTTGCTCAGTTGGGATAAAATCGCACCTTTAATATCTGTATACCGTGTTGATATTTCTGTAAAGCTTCTTTGAGACGATGTCTATTGTAAAAAGCGCTATACAAATAAAACTGACTTGAATTGAACACACAGCAGTGTTGTAGGCCCCCTGGTGGTTTAGTACTTACATCGCGTCTGTCTGCAGAGAGTTAAGGAATCTGCCCTGTTCGAGGTTCAGGCGGACGATCTCTGAACTACACATAGAAACAGGACAAAACTGAATTCACAACATTGATTAAGAAAAACACTTGTGTAGTAAACTGGCCAGAACATTGCACTGACAAAGTATGAAAGTGAGAAAAAAGATGGATTAAATAAAAGAGAATTAAGGTAAGGAATTTAAACATGGCTTAGATGTAAGTGGAAGAATTTCACACTGAAATAATTAACAAATTACACTTGTGACGACTAAACCGTCTGTCTGTAGGTTAATTACTGTTTGTTTATTTTCTTTCTTTCTTTCTCTCTCTCTCTCCCGCCTGCCGACCTACATACTGGCCTGTTATGTCCCGCCACTGAAGACCGATTGGTTGACATTATAGGGAAGGCTATAACTGCTAGGCCGGCTTGGTTTGCTTTTCCTTTGTATGTGTGTGTCTGTTTGTGTGTTTGTTTTTCAGAATTTCCCTCCATCCAACATTTGCGTCACACTGACCACTGACTATGGCTGTAACACACTACAGGGCCAAAGGTTTGTGGACACCCAATCACCACACCCATATGTAGTTCTTCCCCAAACATTTCCCGTCACAGGAATCAAGAAGCCCAGACCTGTTCCAGTAGGACAATGTCTGTGCACAAAGCGAGCTCCATGAACACATGGTTTGCCAAAGTTGGCGTGGAAGAACCCGAGTGTCCTGAACAGAATCCTGACCTCAACCCCACTGAACACCTTAGAGATGAACTAGAACTCCGACTGCACCCCTGTCCTCCAAGCCTGACATCAGAGCCCAATCTCACTTACGCTCGTTTGACTGAATCAACACAAGTCCCCACAGCCATGCTCCAAAATCTAGCGGAAAGCCTTCGCTAAGGAGTGGAGCTTATTATAACAGCAAAGGGGGAATTAATCTGGAATGGGATGGTCTCATGCACATACAGTGGTGCTTGAATGTTTGTGAACCCTTCTGTCAGCTGCTGTTATGGAAAATTAATCACCACCTTTTGACCAATTAGATTCAAGAACTTCATAACATATCCATACAAATGGCTATTCTATGAATCAAGCATAGTGAGTTTAAAAAAAAAGAATAAGAAATAAACAAAAGGGCAAATAAGTATAGTATGCAATTCAAGAAAAAGGTAGAACGTTCTGAAGAGAACTGTACAGTTTTTCCACGTTTGCGTCACGTCCCTGAATAACGTTTACAGGTAGGCACCAAACCCTGCTGTCTACAGATGTTTAAGCCCTGACCTGCCCTCTAGTGGCTACAGCTGTTAATACAGATACATAAAACTATATAGACAGAATGGGAACAAATCTGCTGTGCACATACACACATTAAGAAAGAATTTTAAAATGATACTTTCAAATATTCACGAGACTCTTAAATAGTAATTTAGTCTATTCATGAAAATGAGTAAATGACTGTTTTGCTCTTGCTGGTTAGTGCACTTTGTGACTAAGACATGCTGACTGCGCGTTAGCTAGTGAAACAAACCCAGACGATATATACATCACGTCTCATACAGCGATTAGCCCGAATGGCTGAGCTTTCAAAGCTAAGCAGCAAATGGGATTAATTCGGTTTAATTAAATTTGAATTATATTTGATTAAATTTTGTTGCAGCCGCAAGTCATAAAATCCAACGCAAGACTGGCGTTACTTCATAGGGAGACTCAGAAGGTGGTTTCTCCAGTGCCAAGCGACTGTGGTTGTTCAATAACCACACAAACTTTTTCAATACTCACCTGGCACTTTAAATGTAACACCTACATACTTGCTCACTCATGTAATTATCTAATCAGCCAATCATGTTGCAGCAGCACAATGCATAAAATCATGCCAGGTCACAGGTATTAGCTAGAGTGAAGAAAAAAAAGACGAGTAGACATCCACCTCATGGTTCAATGTACTGTGCGTTCTGAGATGCTTTTCTGCTCACCACGGTTGTAAAGAGTGGTTATTTGAATTCCTGCAGACCGCTCTCATCAACAAGTCATTTCTACTCACAGACCTGCAACCTATTGTGTATTTTTGTGCTTCGCACGTTTCTGTGTATCCTCTAGAGATTACTGGCATGAAAATCCCAGGAAGTCAGCCGTTTCTGAAATACGCAAACCCCCTAATGTGGCGCAACAAACATGCCACAGTCAAAAGTCTCGAACAGTCACATTTTTCCCCCCATGCTGATGTTTGATGTGAACATTACCTAAAGCTAAACTAATGACCTGTATCAGCATGGTTTTATGCATTGCAGTGAGGAAACATGATTGGCTGATTGGATGACTGCATGAATGGGCAGGGCTCTAGGTGTTGTGTAACAGTGAGTGTAGTTAAACCTCAGGTTAACACACCGCTCTGTAACATGCCCCGTTTTGAATATGCAGCAGCTATATATATATATATGTTATTCAAATAAGGTTCATCAAATAGTCATTTTACCTGATGCCGGTTATTAACATGTCCATTTACTCATCAAGCATAACTCCAGCAACAAACCAGTTACTATCGCTTGTGTCAGTATGGTACTATTTCGGTCAGCGATATTAATAATAATTTCGTACGCCTGCCTTTACCTGGCTCCTACAAAGTACAAATCACAGGATGGGTAGTGGTAGGAGAAATCTCGGCCGAACTTGGGGATGCGCGTCTTGTAGTAGTGACCGTGCTGGGAATGAAACTCCACATAACGATCGATATGCAGAAACACCAGCTAAACAAAACACATACAGGCGAAAACAAAAGGTTACGTTTCATTAAACCTCTAAATATGGTTTCG
The DNA here is from genome assembly GCA_012411365.1 of Ameiurus melas. NCBI lineage: Eukaryota > Metazoa > Chordata > Actinopteri > Siluriformes > Ictaluridae > Ameiurus > Ameiurus melas. Next base: position 22,454,208 of record CM022761.1, read on the forward strand.
ATTAAGAATTTAAATACACGAAAAATAAACCCCACCAAAAATATTCACACTTTCAGTTGCATGTAAGAATCGAAGACATAGTAGTTACCTTGGAGTAGTCATCAGACAAGATTTCAAAGGCCACCACTGAAAAACAAAAATTAAAAACACACACACAAAACATTTTAAAAGTTTAGAAGCTACACCTTTTCGACATCTACATCAAAGTTTAAGAAGACACAATCAAAAAATTTCATAAAGAATAAGTTATACCATGGAGCCAGGTTTATAAGATTTTGTGAGAAGAGACATGCCTGAACATGTTCCACTCAATGGGCCTCATTTATCAAGCACAAAGGGATGCAATATGACAAAAAAATAATATTATAACACACATCTTTATCATAAAAAATAGATGCTTCTAGGATACACAATATGTATCAGACATAGAGGCTTGCAATGGTGTGCTGTTTCCAATAATACAAAAAAAACCCACATTTGGATAAAAAAAAAAACCCTCTGTGTCTAATGAAGAAATAAGAATGAGAAGAAATGACCACTGATAAGCTGCTTCAAATCAGTTTGTAATTATTCAATAAATAAATAAGGAAAAATCTGATCTACATAAAAAAAAAAATCTACATTCTAATATTGATATAGAAAATTATATTGTGATATACAGTAATTTATCACAATATCAATGTAATGTTGCCAAGCTCTACAAGCACATGAGTACAAAAACAATCAGCCATACTGAAACTCAATGGAAAAGGAAAAAAAACCCAAAAAAAACACCACAACAACAATGAAGCCCATTTACCGTTGTGTGTGATGTGCGTTGGCTAGGACATGAAGTGGGTCAGCTTGTAGTTTGAAGCTTTTTAAATATTCAGCAGAGCGCTGCTCATCCAGTACATTAGCTTTACTTATTAAGCTTCTCGTAGCTTCTGTAGTGTAACAGATCATCACTGAGAGACGGATTATCTCCTAGTAGGTAGAGCTGACTGACCGACACACACAATCTATACATGCACCAAGAGTCTCTTGTGTATAGACTCAGTTCCTGATTCAAGTAATCTAGATATAAAGCTATGTTTGTTTCTCAATCCTAAGAACACAAAAAACTAACTTGCATTCTTGTGAAGATCGGCCTTGCCCGGTGACCTTGAAAGAATGAACTCATAAGGACGGGAGGACTTAGACATCTCACGCATCAATGTGAGAATTGAGATGTCTGTGTTGCGCAATTGCTCTGTCCAAGCAGAGGACGCTCGAGTTAGCCCTCACACTCCTGGTTTGTAGCCATTATTAGATCCACTATATAGCCAAAAGTCTGGGAAAGGCACACATGGGTGTGGTGTCCACAAACGTTTGACCATACAGTGTAATGGAGAACCAGCTAAAACCGGTAATGCATTGGTCTAATGGCATGTGTCCAAATGATCAAGCACTACTGGCAAAGTTGTTATTTAAAGACTTACCATCAGAATCCAGACACCTTTCAAACTTCAGAGACAGCTGATACGTGTCATAGCACCGGATCCTGGGTTTGTATGTGCCTGTAACACAAAGATGCGAAAGTGTGAATTACCAGACCTTCTCCAATAACAATTGCATAGCATGAAACAACAAAGTAAGGCCTGCAATAGCCATAACCATGTAGTACACAGTTACAGAAGGGGGTTATTTATAACTGGACTATTCGTTGTAACCCAGATGAGGATAGGTTTTTCCTTGCAACTGTCGCCTCTGGCTTGTTCATTAGGGCATTTTTATATATATGTATCCATCAATCCATCCATCCATCCATCCATCTTCTAACGCTTACTCCTTTTCAGGGTCACAGGGAACCGGGAACCTATCCCAGGGAGCATGGGGCACAAGGCAGGGTACACCCTGGACAGGGTGCCAGTCCATCACAGGGCACAATCACATACACACTCACACACCCATTCATACACTACGGACACTTTAGACATGCCAATCAGCCTACCAAGCATGTCTTTAGACTGGGGGAGGAAACCAGAGTACCAGGAGGAAACCCCCGCAGCACGGGGAGAACATGCAAACTCCGCACACACTGCCCCCTTGTGCCCCCCAACTCCGGACCCTGGAGGTGTGATGCGAACGTGCTAACCACTAGGCCACTGTCCGATGTGTATATATGTATGTATATTAGCTGGTTTGCGACAATGTCCACAGTTAAAAGCGCTATACAAATCAAACTGAATTGAAGATCACATGCACATACTAGTGTAGGAATTAGTTTAAAGTGTTACATTGTCATACTATTTTAATGTACAGCATGTGTTCTGATGCAGCTCATGAGCAAGCCTCGTGATGAACAAACCTGCAGCTAAAATATACTGTCCGTCACGTGACACTTTGAGAGAGGTGCACACAGTGGGCATCTCAAAATCCTGAATGAGTTCGATCCTCCTCTGAATATCTGTAGAGGAGACACCAGAGAGATTAAAAAAAACAAACATCAAGCGGAAACAAAACCCGGAATCATTAACCAACACTCACCAACATCTTTCTTCTGTAAAGCTCTCTTCTTTCTGTCGGACAACCACTGCAGAAACGGAGTGACATTATAAGCATTCCATTAAACTAGCACTGAGATCACGTTATCCACTAACTGTTGGGAAACTCTGTTAGACTAGACTAAAGACATTCTATGGTTATTAATCCTTAAAGTCAGAAAGAACGAAGGATCCGGATAATGTTAAGCAGACAGCAGTATAACTACCCGAAAGAAAGAGTTCTCTTACCTCTGGCAGAGACTTTCCATGGCTCAGATTATAAATCTTTATATTGTTTACACTGGACACCTGCATTTTTACAGTGGTCAAGCGATATTTTAACACATATGAAGAATGATTTCTACCGAAAATCTTCCCGGTTATAAACCCACGTTGGAACCACAACAAGCGCTGGGGGTGTTCACTGAATAAAGTCCGTGTGGAAACGTTGCACTCAAAGCGTAGGTTCCTACATCGTTTACAGGCGCCACAGAGGGGTTGCGTTTTTTGATCTGGTTTTCAAAACGATGTGCAGATGTTATTTTTGTATAACAATTTGTTTATATATATATATTTATATATATATAACGAATTTATATAAATTCGTTTCGTGAATTATATAGGTACACGAATAAGTGAATAAATGAATGACACATGTAAGCTTTGAAGGAGCTTTGAAGAAACCGTCAGAATGGATGATATATATATATATATATATATATATATATATATATATATAAATATCATGAACATAGATTGTTAGAAACATCGTGGTAATCTATGTTGACAGCCAAGCCCAGCCCACAACTGGAAATAAAAAAAGACAAAACAAACAAACAAACAATTGAAAAAACATGACTTTTTCAGGGGGAAAACTTATGTTTATGTTTTCTCTTATGTATGAAAACAACGAATTAATTTTGCCAACACGAAATACATTACTAAAAAGAAGTAACGGTAGCCGCCGGCGTCATAGATACGCGTGACGTCATTACCACGGGGCGTGGCTACGTTTAAGGCGACTGTAGCAACCGTCCTTGCGCCAGCATAGTTTAATGACTCTAAGTGTAGTGACTTTGAAATTTAATATGAAGTGTTGTTTTCACTCTTTTGATATAACATCATGCAGGAGGAAAAAAAATGAAAAAGCTGAGGCAAACACATGCCAAGGCTAATCACGGTGGTTGGAGTGTTTCGTCATTAATAAGGAAATGACGTCAGCCGATCCTACCTGGTCCGCTCCAGTGATGACAGAGAGTGTGTGACAGGTGAGAGGATTCTCCTGTGCAGTGATGTGTGTGAGGAGCTGCTCTACTTGAGCACAGTCTGTTATGGACAGGACACTAATGCACTAAAACTACATATGGATCAAGCCTAAATATGGACACCTTGACTGTAAGGTAGGAAGATTTATTACTCATCTACACTTCTCTAAACCCTGTGAGATTTCATTCCTGTTTTAAAAATGGTTTGGTGTTCATCTTATACGTTTTTCATTTTGTAAAAAAAAAAAAAAAAAAGGACCATACACGTGAAGTTGTAAGCCAGACCGACATGCAGTGAATCATGCCGCATGGAAATTCTTATTATCTAGGGAATTATTATTTTAAAATGTCATTGAAGATGTCATGGAAATTTTCAGCCTTAAATAAATCATGAATTTTTTATTTAAACTACCTGCTGAACTTGTTAACCGTACTGTGTATAATAAACTATAGGCGACTGTCCATTGCTGTTGTTTCAAAGATCAGACACAAATTCCTTCCACGAGGCTTATACATCTTTTTTCTTTTTTTCTTTAGGTTGTGATGTCTGCTAGTTATAGTGTCGAAGAAAACTATAGCGTATAAAATTGATCGGCCGTACATTGGGGAATTGTGAAAGCATTACCAATGGTTGAACTTTTACATATTGGGATTATTTAAGGCATTAACAAGCTGTAGCTTGAGCATTCTCATATATATATATATATATATATATATATATATATATATATATATATATATATATATATATATATATATATATATATATATATATATATATATATATATATATATATGTGTGTGTGTGTGTGTGTGTGTGTGTGTGTGTGTATGTATGTATGTATAAAAGAAAAGAAAAGGTCATATTTATATTTTAACAAATACAAGCTTAAAAGTAAGTTTTAGCTTGGCATTATGCTAGAATCCATGCTAAAATATGCTCAAATATGGTTAGTAATGTGCTATAGCACTGCTAAGTAAGAAATAAGAGCATGTTATTGACTCATTGAGGGTTAATTACATTTGTTAGGATATTATATATTTCAATCTTGGAAACACAACCCTTCCAGACAGTGAAGTCAGTTGAAATCAGAGGTGACATATAATCTTACGATGCCTTTGTAAAGCTGATAAGTTTCTTAGCGAGGCGTACATTGTAAATGACTTTCAGTGGTTGTAATGAACGTCTCTTATCACAGCGTTTAAAGTGTGAAGAAGGCCCACATTTGGAAAGTGGGCGAGGAAGGCATGGCAGAGTTCTGGCTGATTTCAGTTCCCCTGGACAAAGTCAGTTCACAAGCTTTGGAAAAGCTTAAAAGGGCCACAGTCAAAGCCAGCCTGGGAAGCTACTTCAGATTCCACATCCCAGAGCTGAAGGTAAGGAGGAGTGGAATTTGCATAATGACTAGACTGAGAGAGAGAGAGAGAGAGAGAGAGAGCGAGAAAAGAGGGAGGATTTGAGCATGTCAGATTTCATTCTTTGTCAAAGACAAATAAATGAATTGAAATATAATTCAGTTGAGCACTCGTGTAAGTACATGCAGATGACATGTTCAGCTCAGGGTCACAAGTGTATAATGTATTTTGGAGGTCAAGAGTATTGGGTTGTCTCGCTCATGTTTCTGTCCTTAAGAATAGGCTGGCAAATATAAGATTTTAACAGATATTTGTTTAAGGTAGACCTGTGTGGCACAGTGTTCAACAATTTATGCTGAACTGTTGTGTTTGATATGAATTGTGTTTCATATGAGGAGACTCTCCGTTTCTTTCTCTGAATTTTTGAAACTGAATCTACCTTGTTACACTTGGATGTAACTGTATATTGTCTATGGTCAACTTTAGCCACAATGTTCACAGATAGTTTACTGTTAAAGTTGCTTATACATGGAGCAGACATACTAAACATCTAAACATACTGTGAACGCTGGTTTTTACCAGGTAGGCACACTGGATGTGTTGCTTAGTGTGTCTGATGACCTCTCCAGACTGGACTCCTACACAGAAGGGTAAGCAAATTCAATACATCCAGTTTCAATGTTTTTTAAAGTGTCTGCTTTTGTTTTCCACAAGCTAGCGTGTCATTTATCTTGTTTTCATTTAGGAAATCCAATCTCAGGTTCTTCCTGGTTCATTAATACATATATCTTATAAAATGTTGTGGTTAATCCAGAGGTTATTCCGTAGGTTATTTCATGCCTCATACACATCCATCTGGCCTCCTTGTGTTGTCTGTGGGAAAATTCACAAGCAACTGTATTCAATCCAATCTGGTTTCAGGAAAGTGTTTCAGGTCAAAAAAAAACATAATTTTTTTGTTTTTTTTTTTCTACTTCACAATGTTCCGTGCGTCCCTGTGTTGTGGAAACTGAGCTCTGGGTTTTTCCTTCTTTTCTTCATTTCACAACCAGAGTCCTCTTTACCTAAGCCAAAATCAAGTCCTGGACAGTACTAGTTATTTTAGGCACAGTTTCAGAACCTGAAGTTTCCAAAAACAAAGCCGTTGACCATAAACGTACCAGGACTTGATATTGTTTTTTGTTTTTTGGTGTTTTTTTTTCTAACCATGTAAACACTTAAGGTAAATAAAATGTTTGTCATGCACTAATTATGTCTGAATTACGTCTATCAATGCTTGCTTTAAACATCGCCATAAGACACTCAGACACTTTGTCTCTCATTTACAGTGTAATGCGGAAAACGACTAAGTGTATGGCAGAGCTCATGGAACAATCCAGTGACAAGCTCATGGAGAATGCTCTGGCTAATGGAGGTATATCGGTGTATGGTACGTACGGTCACTTTCAGCTCTTAGTGCTAAGCTAATGAGAATATTCAGCAGGACGAAATCATTAGCTAAGAGCAGACACAGCAGGTGGCAGTTTCCACTCTTCTCAGCTTGGCCAGCCCACAGATCCTATTACCCGTGTATATCATAGCAGAGTTATTGTGCCACTAAGTATAAGGATAGATGTCGAGAAGAATTCACATAGAAATCATATTACATTTACATTTATTCATTTAGCAGACGCTTTTATCCAAAGCGACTTAGAAATGAGGAAATACAAGCAAAGCGATATATCAACAATACAAGTAGTGTTACCATACACAATTTATTATTGACTTCTAGAGAAGCAAAATGCACAGAGTAGTGGTGTAAGAGCCAGAGGAATGTATTTAATTTTATTTATTTATTTATTTTTTATAATGTGGAGGTTGGCAGGTTGGGGTTAGTTAAGTGCTCACAGAAGAGGTGTGTATTACGTTATACATGCTTGATTTCTTTTGAAATTATTATTATTATTATTATTATTATTATTATTATTATTATATTCACATTCCTACATTTCTCACCAGAGCAAAAGGCACATCGTAAAGTTCCACAGTCGCCACTGAAAATGTATTTCCAAACCTTGCGGGGTATGTTAACGTGTTTTTCAAGCTTGTACATTTATATTGTTGTATATACAGTATAACATGGAGGTGTCAGGACTAACTGCTAACTAGCACGGTGTGTTTTTAATACTTTTTTAAACAATTGTGGAGTACATAAAAAAGCCTTCGTATTTTCTCCATTTCTACGCAGTGCAGATATTATTTGTTTCACATATACCAGTGTGTCTGATATTTCAGTGGATCTGACTACATATATGACCAAGTTCCAGTGGGACAGAGCCAAATATTCTACTGCGCTGCCGCTTCAGACACTCACTGATCTTATCTTCAAGGTATACATCCCACACCGACCTCACACGGCAAACATTAAGAGAACAGCTCTTTAGCATATTAATATTCATGTGTGCGTATCTGTGTTGGTGGCTGCATGTGTGTGTGTCAGCAAGTGGCCCAGGTCGAGACGGAGCTGAAGTCTCGTAATGCTGCGTACAGTGATGTGAAACTCAGTCTGCGAGCCCTTGAGCAAAAAAAAGAGTAAGTTCTCTTAAGTAGGGAATAAAACATGACGAGGTGTTCTGTTTTAGAAAAATAATTAAGGACAGGGTCATGTGATGCAGCCTGGTGTTCCTGTTACCACCATGATGTTGATTATTTTCCTAATGACATCATGTCCTGAAATGTTTTTTTGCTCTGATAACACAGCAGTTTGCCAACAATTATGTTTTTATTCATTAAAGAATGGCATTATACTATGTCCTGATGATTTTATGACTTAAAGATTGATATGATTGTTGGTGCCAGACTGGTTGTTTGAGGTATTTCAGACACTGATCAGATGGGTTTTTCATAGACAAAAGTCCATCATTTATATAAAATGGTACAACTCAGAACACACAACACAATATAGATTATAGTCTTAGAGGTTTATACAAGTCCCTGGGAATTTGATGTTACCATAGAAACTATTCAAACCAGCACATTAATATAAATCTGTGATTTGAATCAGCTGTAGAGTCATAGAGTCATTCTGTTATAGAAAACAAATCAATACGTTTTGACCAGTGCTGTGGTGTAAACTCCAATGATGCTTTATATTTTGACTTTATAATATTTTGCTTAAATATATTTAATAATAATTTAATACTATCGAATTTGAAATTCAGTTTCACTTTAGTTCGTTTTTAGTGTGTTTTATTTAGTTTTGTATTCATTTATATTATTTTGTATATTTAATATGTTTGTTTGGAGAACATATTGTGAGTTATTAATGGTTATCAGCACTGTACCTGCCTGAATGTGAGAAAAGTAAAAGTAAACTGCATAGGAAATTTAAATAAAGTGAATATTGAGTATTCAGTATTAACTGAAAGCAGAAATGAACTCATTTCAGTCAGTTCATGAAGTTTTTATTTATAGGACTCAGTTTTATTTTCTGTTAAATGTGATATAATACAATCTAATCTAATAATATGATGACAACCAATGTATATCTGTCGATCTTGTTGTCACTCTTCAGGGGAAGTCTGCACACCAGAGCTTTGACTGACATTGTGAAAAAAGAGGACTTGGTCCTCAACTCTGAGTATCTCACCACTTTAGTGGTAGTGGTGCCCAGGTTAGTGTGTTAGTGCTTAGTGGTGTTTAGCCCACGGTCAATAATTACTTTTTAGCAAATAGAGCATCTGACTCAATTTGGTTTAATCTATGAATTTTAAATTCATAGATTTTAAATTCATAAATTCATAGTTGATTAAACACAGCCCCCTACATTCAGGTTGTATTACCCCATATTTAAAAATATCTGTTATATATGTTACCTATTTCACTGCAATCAGCTTAATGTTGCACAGCATTGTATTGCACATCCCGTTGCACATACAGTGCCCTCCACTAATATTGTCACCCTTGGTAAATATGAGCAAAGCAGGCTGTGAAAATTTTTATTTATTTTTTAAACTTTTGATCTTTTGTTAAAAAAAATTCACAAAAATATTCTGCTCTCATGGATATCAAACAATTGCAAACAAACACAGGTTTATATATATATATATATATATATATATATATATATATATATATATATATATATATATATCTATCTTGGGGTCTTCTCCTATAATGCCTGATGAGGTTGGAGAATACATGGTGAGGGAATCTTTACAGATCCTTCAAATTTTGAGGTCCATGCTGGTGGACTCTTCTCTTCAGTTCACCTCACAGGTTTTCTATGGGTTTCAAGTCAGGGGACTGGGATGGCCATGACAATTTTATGTTGATTTTGATGTATGTTTTGGATCATTGGATCATTGTGGAAGATCCAACCACGGCCCATTTTAAGTTTTCTGACAGAGGCAGTCAGGCTTTCATTTAATATCTGTTGATATTTGATAGTCCCTGATGCCATGTATCCTAGCAAAATGTCCAGGGCCTCTGGCAGAAAAACAGCCCCAAAACATTCAAGAGTCACCACCATATTTAATCGTGGGCATGAGGTTCTTTTCCATATGGCTACCTCTCTGTGTGCGCCAGAACCACATCTGGTATTTATTTCCAAAAAGCTCTATTTTAGTTTCATCTGACCATAGAACCCGATCCCATCTGAAGTTCCAGTAGTGTCTGGCAAACTGAAGACGCTTGAGTTTGTTTTGGATGAGAGTAGAGGCTTTTTTCTTGAAACCCTTGAAACCCAAACAACTTCTAGTGATGTAGGTAACTTCGGATTGTAGTTTTGGAGACTTTCTGACCCCAAGATGTAACTAACTTCTGCAATTCTCCAGCTGTGATCCTTGGAGATTTGTTGGCCACTCGAACCATCCTCTTCACAGTGCGTTGAGACAATATAGACACACGTCCAATTCCAGGTTGATTCATAACATTTCCAGTTGCTTGGAACTTCTTAGCTATTACCCTGATGGTGGAAATGGACATTTACAATGTTTGTACTATTTTTTTATAGCCACTTCCCATTTTGTGAAGCTTAACAACCTTTTGTTGCATATCACAGCTATATTCCTTGGTCTTACCCATTGTGATGAATGACTGAGGGAAATTGGCCTATGTGTTTCCTCTTATTTATACCTCTGTGAAACAGCAAGTCATGGTCATGACATTTTCCTGTTCCTAGGAAAAATAATATAAATGGGAATATACTTCATATAATATATTTTTCTCATATGATTTCATAGGGGTGCCAATAATTGTGGCACATATATATTTAACAAAGATTTTTTTGGGGATAAACCTGTGTTGTGTTTGAAATTGTTTGATATCCATGAGAGCAGAGTATTTTTGTGAAATTTGGTTTAACAAAAGATCAAAAGGTTAAACAACAACAACAATAATAATAATAATAATAATAATAATAAACTTTATTTTATAAAGCGCCTTTAAAGCAGCTTCTCAAAGCGCTGTACATAAAATCACAAATCACTGAAAAATAAAACAAATAAAAGTAAATTAAAACAAAAACAACAAGATTAATAATATAAATTAAATATAAAACAATCTAAAAAGACATCAGGAGTCGAATGCAAGTTTAAAAAAGTGTGTCTTTAGAAGAGCTTTAAAAAATGCCAAAAGTCTGGGCTTCCCTGAGTTCAGGAGGAAGAGAGTTCCAAACTGAAGGAGTGTAGACAGGAAAAGCCCTGTCACCCATAGATTTTAGGCGGGTTATTGGAACAGTTAACAGATTACACTGTGAGGAGCGCAGATTGCAATGTGGGGTGTAAGGGATTAATAAGTCAGTTAAGTAGTGTGGAGCCAATCCATGTAATGCCTTGTATGTCAACATCATGATCTTAAAATCGACACGGAACCTGACCGGGAGACAGTGTAAGGACTTCAAAACAGGAGTAATATGGTCACATTTCCTGGTTCCCGTCAGGATCCGGGCGGCAGAGTTCTGAACATACTGCAATTTGTTTATTGCGGTTTTAGAAACTCCAGCTAAAACGGCATTACAGTAATCCAACCGTGTGACAACAAATAAATTGATCAGCTTTTCAGCGACAGATAAGTTTAGTATTGGGCGTAATCTGGCTATATTTCTGATGTGAGCAAAAAGGAAGCCTTCATAGTGCTCTGAACAAAAAAATCAAAAGTGAGGCTAGTGTCAAAAATTACTCCAAGGTTCCTCATCTTACTTTGGGTCTCTAGAACAGAGCCATCAACAAATAGAGTCAGTGGAGCCGCTTTGCGAATTTGGTGACGGGAACCTATAAGCATGACCTCAGTTTTCCCTCTGTTCAGGCACAGAAAGTTATTATTCATCCATGTTTTTATCTCAGAAATACAATCAGAAAGATAACAAACATCAATGCTTTCACCAGATCTTGAGTGAATGTAGATTTGGGTATCGTCAGCATAAAAGTGACAATGGAGGCCAAGCGATCGCAGCAGATGCCCAAGTGGAGACAGATAAATATTGTAGAGTAGAGGGCCTAAAACTGAACCCTGAGGAACACCAGTGAGCACCGAGCAAGTGTCAGACCTAAAGCCACACATAGAAATAAACTTGGAACGGTTAGTAAAATAGGATTTAAACCAGTTTAAAACTTTCCCGGACACATCAAAAACACTTTCAAGGCGGGTAAGTAAAAGACCAAGATCCACACTATCAAAGACGGCTCTAAGGTCAAGAAGAATAAGAAGAGAGGTAGCTCCAGAATCAGAGGCCATCAACAAGTCATTGGTAACTTTGACCAACGCCGTTTCAGTGCTGTGAAATTTACGAAAACCTGACTGAAGGGGTTCAAAGAGGTTATTGGTTGTCCAATGAGTACAGAGTTGTGAGGCAACAACACGCTCAAATATTTTTGCCAAAAAAGAAGATTTGAGATGGGATGAAAATTGTTAAAATCATCCACAGAAACATTTTCTCTCTTTGGTACAGGTGTAACAGCAGCAGTCTTTAGTACTGCTGGAATGACCCCAGTCTCCAGTGATTCATTTATAATGTTGAGGATAGTAGGGCACCACACAGCGAAGCACGATTTGAACAGATTCGTAGGGATTGGATCCAGCAAGCAAGTGGCTGTTTTCATGCTGGATACCTCCCTGTGAGAGCCTCAGAATCAAGCAGTGAGAAATGAGTGAAAGAAACACCAGTGACCCCAGATGGATGAAGGAGTGAAGTGGCACAATCAGGGTTAAAAGAAATTTATTTGCGAACATTGACAATCTTAGAATTAAAAAACTGTAGAAAGGAATCAGAGAGCTGCTGAGAAACAGGCAAAGTGGTAAAAGCATTAACTTGAAGCAATCTGTTTATGGTTTGGAACAAGTGTCTGGGATTATTTTGATTATTTACAATAGCCTGAGAAAAGTAAGAGGATCTTTCAGTCACCAGTAGTGCACAATAATCCCCCAGAAGATCCATCCATGCTTGATAGTAAACACTCAGTCCGGTAATGCGCCATTTTTGCTCCATTTTCTGACATACAGCCTTTCTAGAGCACAGATTGTCATTATACCAGGGAGCAGAGCGGGCGAATGTGACCTTACGTGACCTTAGAGGAGCAAAAGTGTCAAGATTAGCAGCAAGAGTGGAATTTAGCTGCAGAACTTTCTCCTCCAGCGATGAGGGATGAAGATCGCTTAGGATGGAAACCACAGAATTGGAGAAAGCTGTCTGATCGATGGACTTCCACTTCCGGAAGTTTACTGTTCGGATGGTCGGCTCACTTGAATGAAACAGTTCGAGGTTAAAAAAGACAGCTGAATGATCAGACAGTCCAATGTCAATAGATGAAAACTGCGATACAAATGAGCCATTAGCAATCACAAGATCCAGCGTATGACCGTTGTTATGAGTCGGGTCAGTTTCAAACTGTGTGAAGTTAAAACAGTCAATTAGCAACAGAAATTCCTTAGCCGCCACAGAGTCACTACAGTCCACATGAATGTTGAAGTATCCCACAATTAGTATTCTGTCAAACTTAATTCTCAACATAGACAGGAAGTCCGCAAACTCTGACATAAATGCTGCATGTGTCTTAGCCTTAGGTGGTTTATAGACTGTAGCAATGATGGTGGATATAGGAGCGGAGATACTCAAGACCAGGCATTCAAATGATGAAACCTGGGGAACGGACACAGAGCTTGTGTTGAACTTCAGGTTGTAAACCACAATAATGCCTCCGCCTCTGCCAGATAACCTCAGGACATCTAATACTCCAAAGCCCGCTGGAGTGATCTGGTTAAACAGGAGTCTATCATTTTCTGTATGCCAGGTTTCAGTTAAGAACAACAATCCGATAAAAGCAGTGCTTTGTTATTCACGGACCGTGCATTGTATAATGTGGCATAAGCCAGGTTCTGAAGCGGAGACAACGGTGGTTTAATCTCCACGCGGGGAACCGATATTAAATTACTGTGATCAACACCAGTATGGAGCAGTTTGTTGGTCTTACGATGCCAGATAGAGACATAGATGTTAGGAGAGGACGAGACAGCAAGACTGCACCTTAAACCCCGATGGATATATCGTTTAGGACATAGCAGTCCAGCGTCTCAACAGAGATTGTAAGAGTCTTTGGCTAGGCAGTAACAGTTCTGTTTTAGATTCAAAAGCTGGCGTGTAGTGTACCTGAGCGCCATGGTCGGTGAGTGCACACTCGCAAGGCCAGAGTGATTGAACCTCTGGAGCGCACTGCGAGCACAAAGTCGTACAATCCGCACACACAGCCGAACCGAGCCGTTGATTCAGAGTTACATGCTGCAGGTTATTCCAGTTGGAGCACAGAAATAAAAACAGAAATAAAAACACAAGACCAAAATATATAAAATGGCACCACCACATCGCAATCGCAACGGCACTAAAGTCAATGTAACTTAAAAACTTGCAGTAATTAAAAAATAAATAAATATGGCTTAAAATAACAAACGAAAACAAACCAAACGGTAACAGGAGCAGTAGCAAAACACGCCAGCGTACCCTGTCACCGGAACCCAAGACAATTTTTCACAGCCTGTTTTGTTCATATTTACCAAGGGTGCCAATATTAGTGGAGGGCACTGTATCTGCACATAATTCCACATATAATCCATACTTTTTCTGCCATCTATCCTGGATATCCTTTATATTATACAGTTTATATTTTTTCTACTTGTATGCTAGTACAGCAAATTCTATTTTTATGTCACCGGACAGTCATCAAAAGCATTTCACTGCACATCGTACTGTGTGTGGTTGTGTGTGTGACCAATAAAATATGAATTTGAACCACTTTTTTTTCTTTTTTTTTTTTACAGGACATGCATTAGGCAGTGGGAAAACACCTATGAATCCATGTCCCAGTTTGTGGTTCCTCGCTCCAGCAGGTTAGTTCCTGTTATTTTTTCCTGTTTATTCTTAGCTCAGCTAACTAATCAGCCAGTCATGACTGCAGTACAGCTCTAGCCGTGGGTCAGCAGGTCAGGTTCACTCTAGTGTAAAGTTACTGATGGAAAGCAAGCATCTCACCTCAGTCTGCTGACTGATATCCATCTCAGTGGCTCTAATTAGCCTGTTTTACTTCAACCTCATTAAGCAGTCGGCCTCAGAAGATCAGGCGTCTGTTGGTTTGTTGCAACAGCAATGAATAGCAATGATATTGACTTTAAAGATGGTAAAAGAATAAAATAAAAATAAAATAAAATGATACCATAGTCTGCAATGGACTGGCACCCTGTCCAGGGTGAACCCCGCCTTGTGCCCAACGCTTCCTGGGATAGGCTCCAGGTTCCCCGTGACCCTGAAAAAGGAGTAAGCGGTAGAAGATGGATGGATGGATGATACCATAGTCCATACCTTGTCCTACATACTGGTGATGCATCTTTAAAACGTCTTCATCATGTGTCATAGGAAGTTGCTGGAGGACGAGGATGCTGGGATTTTCACAGTGACACTCTTCAAGAATGCTGTCAATGAATTCAAAGCCAATGCCAAAAGGCACAAGTAAGTGACCACACCTGATCACACACACTTTTGAGGTGAATGTATTCTTAAAACCTCAAACAGTTTGTGGTCCCCAGTAGATTTGCAGTACGAGACTTCAACTTAGAGGAAGCAGAGTGGCAACAACAGGAGATGAGCCGCCTCAGCATTGATAACAAAGAACAGTATGTGAGTAACACTTGTATATATCTATAGACAGCTACACGAAATACACTCACTGGTCACTCATGCAGTAGCAGCACAATGGACAAAATGCAGGTACAGGTCAAGAGCTTCACTTCATGTTTACATCAAACATCAGAAAGTGGAAAAATGTGATCTCAGTTACTTTGACCTTGGTGTAGTTGTTGGTGCCAGATGAGCTGGTCTGAGTCTTTCAGAAACTGCTGATCTCCTGGGATTTGAATGCACAAAAGTTTGTAGATACAGATGGGTGCAAAAACATCCACCCATCCAACATCCAGTGAGAGTCAGTTTTGCAGGTGGAAACGCCTTGTTGGTGTACGAGGTCTCATTCGAGTTGACAGGAAGCGTAAGGTAACTGAAATAACCACTCTTTACAACCGTGATGAACAGAAAACCATGTCAGAATGTGCAACATGCCAAACATTGAGTCAGATGGTCAAAAACAGCAAAAGACCACACTGGAATCCACTCCTGAAGTCTGGCTCACAGAAGATCGGAGAAACATCACCTGGGCTTTTTCCAGTCTTAAACTGCCTAGTTTCAATGAGTCTGTGCCCAATGTAGCCTCAATGTCCTGTTCTTCTCTGACAGGAGAGAAATCTAATCTGGTGCTCTGCTGTTGTAGCCCTTCTGCCTCAAGGGTTGCCATGTTGTTCTTTCTGACATGCTTTTCTGCTCACCATGGTTGTAAAGAGTGTTTCTTTTGCTGTACCTTTCCTGTCAGCTCAAACCAGTCTGGATATTCTCTTCTCACCTCTCACAACAATGAGGCATTTCAGCTCGTAGAACTGCCATTCACTGGCGTTTTTTGTTGTTCAAGCCAATTCTGTGTAACTATAGATTGTTGTGCATGAAATCCCGGGAGATCAGCAGTTTCTGAAAATACTCCAGCTCTTTATGTATCTGCATGCTTTTATTCACTGCACATGATTGACTGATTGGATAATTGCATGAATGAGCAGGAATACATGTGTTCGTTCCCATTAAAGTGGTCAGTGAGTGTATGTCCGTAGTCTTCAAACTTTTTTATTTATTTATTTTTTTAAAAAGTGATGTCAGAATTGTTTCCATCACCAGGGAATATTTGTGCGCTGGCTGAAGGTGAATTTTAATGAAGTATTTGTGGCCTGGATCCACATTAAGGCCCTCAGAGTGTTTGTTGAGTCAGTCCTCAGGTAAAATTTATGATCGGCACTCATGTCATAGGCATACTCATATTTATATTTACCCATAAATATTTTTTTATATGTGATGTTTGTGTTGTGGGCCAGGTATGGCCTGCCAGTCAGTTTCCAGGCTCTCCTGCTCCAGCCACAGAAGAATCAGGTAAAACGGCTACGAGAGGAGCTCAACTCTGTTTTCACACACCTGGACCCCTTGGCTGTGGCTGGAAAACAGGATGTGAGTATTTTAGCACCACTAATCATAAATAACAGTTAGCAACAGTTAGCATAATAGTTAGCATAGTTCTGTGAGCATTCTCCACATAATACAATTGATTAAAAAGCAGGTGTAAACAATCATCCCTGCTCCAGCTTTTCTTTTTTTTTCTCCTTTTAATGAGTCAAAACATTTTGTTTCTCCATCCTGAAGACTTTCCTGTGGTGGAAAAAAAGAACTAGCACTTGAGACTCCTTCTATTAATGCTGAATAAATATCTTCTTGTAGAAAGCTTCACTATGTAGGCAATTATACCTAAACCTTTATTAAATAATTTCAAATAATTTATTCTTTGGTTAATAAACAGTTGTATGGTGGTATTAAAGTATGTTATTTTTCTCTTTCTAGGTGGGACTTGACATTGCAGAGGTTAACGTAGGACAGCAGGAATACTACTCCTACATTTATTACCCAATCAGCATTAACCTAGTGGACTCCAGCTAGCAGACACGGACTAAACAAAAACAGACTCATACATCATGCCCATGTGACCCAGGCAAGGATTTCAAAATGGCAAACCCTACTCCATAGCTGTTATCAGATTTTTTGTCACCAGACGACATTCCAAACGAATTTAAAGGAAAAATGTAACCAGCAACATAACACACAAGGACTGATTAATTCACTGGCTTGAATGCACACTTAATCACTGTGTAGTCAATTTAAAAGGAGCTCGAGCTATGATCAGAATTTTTACCCGTTCAGAAAAGCGGGAATGTTGTTTTTAACCTTCAGGGTGTCCCAAAATTTTGCATACACAGGGGACTATGTTTGCCAGCACCATGTCAGTCGTGCCTTCTTCAGTGGAAGTTCGTAAACGTTCACTTCTCGGTCTGCAACACTTCCATTCTTTTTGAATTTGTTAGTAAGGTTGGCAACAGTGTCGTGTGTGATATGCTTGCCATGTTTCCTGTTAACCCTCTACTGCATGAATTATTACATCTACATAAAAAATTTCTTTTTTATGGATTTTTTTTTACTTGAATTAGTTAGGGTGGTTGCCGCATGGCAACAATGTGCAATTTTGGAAAGTATCATGTGGTCAAAAATAACACAAAATGTCTGAAATTACAACAGTTTATCTTAAATTAAATGTGAAAAAATTTAAATATACTATTAGAGAAGCATAGTGTCTTTTTTTCTGTGTAGGGCTGGTTCAATTCATGAATGCACATACGACAATTCCATTATATCATGTTGTTGCTATATGGCAACAATTACATTTGACCATTTAACAGAATACTCCAAATATATAAACTTGTTTATATGACAAAAAAATAAATGTTAACTTCTCAGATAGTGTTGCAGTTGTTTTCCTTTTAAGTAGTTTTTCCTAAATACTGAAAAATGGACATGTCATGTGATTGCAGAAAAGGACGCGCAAGCGGTACTTCATGATCATGTTACATAGCTTTTTCTTTTGCTGTGTCAAATTTAAAGCCCTCTTTTTCCAGTTGCATAGGAAAATAGTAGTTTTGTATTATTGTCTAGCAAAAAAATAGGAGAAAGTGAATTGTTGCCATATGGCAACACCATGCAGTAAAGGGTTTGTCACAACCTTGTGACAGAATAAATATGTTCTTCTTTTGGCAGAGGCATTCTTAAAGGCTATCCAGAAAAATAAATAAATAAATAAATAAATATATATATATATATATATATATATATATATATATATATATATATATATATATATATATATATATATATATATATATATATATATATATATATAAAACTAGGTATGAAATATTTTGGGAGACATTGAGCTAAAAAGTGTTCATTTCCCCGATGTATGGAAACTTTTGAGACACCCTGTATTCTGTGAATAGCTGGGGTACAATTTGTATTGCTTATTGTTAGATTTTATGTAAATAAGTGTAAATAATATCAAATTATTGTAAACCATTATACATCATTGTACACTATTACGTATGTTTAATTTATTTGTTGAAGATCCAAACAGTTAATCATGTTATGACTATGATAAAGGTTGTTGACCTTTTGATCCATTTCCTAAATGTTCCCACATTTACCATGACTACCCTATGAGCCTGATTACATCACAGCATTTCTTCTGTTTCATAGTATTTTGATTTTCCCTACAGAAGAGGAAAACTAGTGGTGAGGTCAGAGGGCAGGTCCTGAACCTCAGGGCTGGCCCTAAGCATAACTGAGCCAGGGGTTCTATTGCAAAAAGTGGATAAAAAAAAAGCTAATAGTCGGTCCCTCCAGATTTTTGCAATTTTGCGATAGCAGAAGTTACACACAAAATCAAGCAAATGCCACAATATTCAGAGGAGCTTGCAATTTTTTTTAAATTATGCAGATTTTCTGCAGATTTTAGCCAAGATGCATCACGCACATTCAGTCAAAAGCCCTCTTTGATTCACGTCCGTTGAACATACAACTAAAAGGTCTCATTTACCGACAAACATCACCGTGAAAGACCGTGTCTGTGAAAGGCAATTTTGTGCAACTGCAATTTCGTCAGTTCAAGTAGTTTTCCAAAACAAAAAAGGCACAAAAAAAAAACTCATTTTGAAATAAGCCGCAGCAAAACCAAGCGTTTTTGGCTGTAACGATCACAAAAAAACAAACAAACTGTAAAATCCTCTACGGACTGAACAGTAATAATGTAATATAACATGCTTCCAAAATATTTGGTATTTGCCAACATATCCGAAACATAACTGTTGATTAAAAAAAAAATCTGTTCATAGAAGGTTGTAAATAAAACGGGTTGTGAATCATTTATTGTCGTGTACCTCTACAATCCATTCTGTGGTCTGCAAACATATGCAATGCCAACATTGTGCCAGTAATAGTTTTCAACATGTCGAAAAGCAAGTATTCGGTGTGAGAAGAAAGGAAAAACATGCGCTCTACCATGTGTAACATAGAGATGACTGGGGCAGTGAATATGATATGAGTGCAGGTGCTTGGATTGTGCTTTATTAAGGTGAATCCAAGCTTCATAATCATAGTCTATAGGGTGTGTCAATACACAGGAGGGCAGCATTAAACTAGCACAATCCATATATAATACCGAGGGAAACATTAAACCAAAGAGCAAACAAGACAATGAGACATATTTATCAAAGATACAAATATGCACAATATGACTTTGTAACAAGCAAAGACAAATGAATTAAGGGCTAAACACAGAAAAGGTGCACACATTAGAGGAACAAAGCAAACAAACGACATGACAGGGGCAGAATCTAAAACACAGACACAAAACACAAAAAAAGAACATGGAGAACAACTAACAAACACAAGCAGCTCTCATATCATTAGTTGAAGTCACACCACATACAGAGAGGGAATTCTTAACATACTCCCTATGGTTTTAGCAATTGAATGAATGATGATTAAACTCTTACATGACCAATTTTATTCGTCTTATATCACGACAGTTTGCCAGTGCTAACCATTTTTTTAAATGATGTCCTTCCCCCTCCCCTTGCAGTAGAGTTTTCCCTTTGACTGTTACAAAACACTGATACTGGAGACTCCTTCCAGAAATGCTAAACAGATGTTTCCTCGCAGCCATATCAATTCAATGCCTGTTTGTGTTTTTATTTATTTATTTATTTATTTTAAAAAATCTGTTTATGTAGAGCATTCTCCAATCTCAGTTTAAGTTGTTATAACTAAAGAAAGAATCATGTATTAGAACGAGTGCATTAATAAACCTGTGGTTTGCCTTGCAGGTTATTTTACTGCTTAGCACCTAAACTTTAGAACATGTACCCCAATCTCGAAAAGTGAACTCTTAAAAGTGAATTCTTTAATGCGACTTTAGAATGGCCCTGCTATGTACTGGCACCCTGTCCAGGGTGTACCCCGCCTTGTGCCTTGATGCTTCCTGGGATAGGCTCCAGGTTCCCCGCGACACTGAAGCGGTTGAAGATGGATGGATAGATGGACTTTAGAATGAAGAAATCTAATGTATACACGTATGTGTCTCATCCGTTTTTTTCTAATTCAACCATACAGGTATGTTGCAGTAGCACCATGTGTCCACTAGAGGGTGGCACTTCATTAAATCTATTGTACTTTAAACTAATCACAGTTTAATAACTAAACGTTTCCAAATAAATTGTCATAATTACTGAATAATTCCTGAGTTAATGAATGCCCTGTTTTATGAAGAAAAACGTTTGTTTGGTTTGTTCCTCTAATGTGTACACCTTTTTTGTGTTTAGCCCTTAATTAGTTTGTCTATGTTTCTCTGTTTGTTGCAAAGTCGTATTGTGTCTTAATAATTCAGATATTCTTCATGAAAAAAAAAGTGTCAGTGAGTCTAGAAGTCATGTTTGCACTGATAATGTGTATATACAGTATAATAGCGTGTCTAGGCATGACTCCTAAATTATATTCATATGGTTTAGAGCAGGAGTGTCCAATCTTATCTGGAAAGTGCCGGTGTGGATGAAAGTAGGAGCAGGAGCTACACCTGATTCCACCTGTTTAATCAGTTGATCTGGGCTTTCAATAGATTCGAGTGTGGCTCCTGTGTGGTTGGAATGAAAACCTGCATCCACACCGGCCCTTTCCAGCTAATATTGGACACCCCTGGTTTAGAGATTATATTCACATATAATCACATGGTTTAGATGAAAAGCCAAGTCTCAAAGAAATGATCTTGATATATATATTTTCAGCAGGTATTTCATGATGGAAAAATAGTAAGTTTAATGGAAATATTTGACTAGAGGGTTTCTCTCTCTCTCTCTCTCTCTCTCTCTCTCTCTCTCTGTCTCTATGTCAATATATATGTCAATCTGCTTATTTGTTAATTAAATATACATTGTTTTAAAAAACGAATTCTCATTTTTTGGGAACTGTGACCTATTCAACACAACAGACTGGGTAGAATGAACCCTTAAAACTCCTGCCGAATTATTTAGATATTCATCATGAAACAGGGCATTCATTAACTCATGAATTATTTCATGAAACATTGTTTAGTTATTAATCTGAGAAACATTCATTTAGACCTGCAGAAAATGTGCATGGAGTTTAAGAGGTTGAGTAAGTAAGTAGGTAGGAAAGTAAACAGACAGACAGACAAACAAACAAATAAATGAATAAGTGGTTGCATTTTATTATTTTCCATAAGAGGAACTTACGAGACTGCCTGGAACTCCAAACAATGTAAAGAATAGAGGCAGTGTTTTTTTTTTTTTAAGCATTTACAGGTCAATAGCAGAACATTCTTCCATTCTAGGGGATTTTTCTGCTTTTGCTTACTTGGTCGTTGTCTTTCATGTTGAACTCTGTCTTGAAATACTGACTTGAGTTTCCTTTTATCTCATGTGTTCATCTCCTGCACAGAAACACAGAAAACAGCACTACTCTACATTCTGTCCCAGTTATAGAATAAGTCATATATTCCTTGTATTTACAAGGAATCAGTCATCAGAGCTGCCTTAGAAAACCTGCCTTGCATGATGGGTGGCACACTGTGGGCGGCTGCAGGGACTCTGTTATGACAAGTAGGAAGTTTTTAAAAAGGCACGCAGATAAACTGTGTTAGAAAAACTCCATAGAGGAGGAGGGTGTTGTATCATACAGCTGCTTCTTACATAACACTTCAGTGGTGACAGGAACATAGACAAGGTGACTTACCGTTGGAGCCAAAACAGCACTCTTTTGGAAGAGGAAATGGGTGAACAGACTACATCACTGAACGGGTACAGCAACTTATTTATTTATTTATTTATTTATTTAAAATCTCTGTAAAAGACCTTTGTCTCGTGTGCTGCTTTTGGTCTTGGGCAGGTTCCGAAAGCTCTTAATGATCATTTTAACACTGCTCTCTTAGATCAACTGATGCAGCTGGATTACTACATTATAGTTACAGAAAAGTAACAGAGGTATCAAATTCCTGTAGGATACTTTAGTTTTAGTCTTAGACATCACTGTTGCACAAACTGTATGAATATACAGCACTGTGCAAAAGTTTTAGGCACATGTGAAGAAATGCTGTAGAGCAAAGATGAAATGAAATGTTTACACATCAAAAAGAAAACACAATAAAGAGCAGTAAACAGAATTAAATGAATCAAAGTAAATATTTGGTGTGACAAAAAAAAGACAAATAATAGTAGAATTAGTGTAGTTTTATAAGGAACTGAGCTGTAAGTTTTATTGAGCATCTTGTAGAACCAGACACGGTTCTTCTGGAGACTTTGACTGTCGCACTCGCTTCTTATTTCTGCAGCAAAACCCAGCAGCCTTCATTATGTTTTTTGTCTGGAAAGTGTCTCATCACTTAATATGCTGCTTTCTATACTGACATACAAACACTTTTCTGTAACATTTCATTTTGTGCTGGAAAACTAATGTTTGGGAATCTAACATGTTTTTGTACTGACGCGATAATGTAAAAGTCGTAAAATTAAAAAATCTATAACAAAGTTTGTACAAAAAGAATAGGGTGCCTAAAACTTTTGCACAGTACTGTATGACTTGGAAACAATGAAGTGAACTCTTCCAGCAATTCCTGATTGTTTACGCTGTTTCCCCATTACGCTGTTTCCCCATGCAGATTCGATCAAAGATGATTACTGGAATAGGTGTAAATCTTTTATTTTCAATCAATCAAACGTGAACCGAAGCGATCATATTCCACAGCTGATGCATTTCTCCGTGTTAATTCATTTTATGAATTTGGATATCTTTGCCAAGTGTAATCAGATGTGATTGATTTATTTTGCATTTCTGATTTAGAAAGTACTACATCTAGCCGCAAACAAACACACAAGCAAAAATAGAGCGACACATGGCCAAAAGTATGTGGACACCCGAGTATTGAACATCCCATTTCAAAACCATGGGAATTAATATTGAGTCATTTCCATTATTGCTGTTTAATATCCGCCACTCTTTTGGGAAGGCTTTCCACTAGATTTTGGAGCATGGCTGTGGGAATTTGTGCAAATTCAGTCACAAGAGCAATAGTGAGGTCATGCACTGATGTTGGGCGAGGTGGCCTGCGGTGCAGTCGGTGTTCCAGTTCATCCCAAAGTCTAGTGTGGTTGAGGTCAGACCTCTGTGAAGACCACTCGAGTTCTTCCACTCCAATCTTGGCAAACCATGTCTTCATGGAGCTCGCTTTGTACACAGGAACACGTCTGGGCCACTTAGTTCCAATGAAAGGAAATTGTAATGTTAAAGCATCCATTGTACACATACATACATGTATGTTCATAGCGGTGTTAAGGTCAGGTATCTGTATACTTTTTGGCCATGTAGTGTATGCTTGATTCTAAAATATGAAGCTGCATTTATTCAGAACTATAGCACAGTGCCTCAACTTTACTTGCCAACAAAACACATAAATTATCTTCATGCTAGTTTAATTATTTTAAAGCAATCACATGCGAATTACTTGATCAATATATCTAGTTTAGAATTTATATGTTAATATAAAACATACAGTTGTAATTTTCCCAGCTTGTCTGTGCTTTATTAAAACCTCAGTGGCTTATCAAAGCACTCCTTTCATTACAAAGCACCATGCTGTTCGGGAGAAATAAACCTGCATTACAGTGGGGTGAGGTCACCGAGTATACATCTGATAAGGTAATTCAACACAGGTGTCTAACACGGGTGTCTATTCACAGATGTCCCTTCATGTTTATAGGTGGGTTTATGTTTTATGATCATCAGCAGGACCTGAAACAAATTCACTGTTTGTGATTCCTTTCATTGTTTGTATCACTCTGCTTGTCTGTTTTCGCTACATAAAATGACAGTTCTAGCAATAGTTCCTTGAGTTACAGCTGTTAGTACACTTGCTACAGGCTGTCAGTCAGTATGTGCATTGAAAACATGCAGCATTTCATCCAGCTGTGGCTTCTTTGAGAAATATTTTCATTGACGGAGCGAAAATAAACAAAGTATTTGGCCAAAATTTGAAAAAGTCTGAGATGTTAGTTACTCAGTATTAATTTCGTGTTTATGGAACTGTTGTATAAAAGCAATATCACACTTATCACATGTTGTACTACATAGCCGCATGGTTGTGATTACCTGTGGTACAGAACAAAAGCACTCTCACTGCCTGTGAGATATTGCTTAAATGTAATGTAATTGCTCCATTGCGCATGATCAAACTACAGCCCTCAGGTCAAATATAAAATATAATACATTCATCCATTTGGCCTAAATGGTGATATCTACTTCCACAATTATGCTAAAATTATAATAAAGTATTATGTATTTATTAAAATTCTAAATTGTTATACATACCGGTTATTTAGTTATGGCAATTTTCAAAAAAATTCCCTGCAGTTATTTGAGAGCAGTTTATGAATACATTATTCAGAATGAGCAGATAATGTGTTCTAAATACATACATATACACATGGGTTTTTTTTTTTTTTTAGAAAGCTTTCCCACACAAGGTATCTAGTCTTGACTAGCAGTGTGCATCATGCGGAAAAAAGAGTCTTTGCACTTTCATGCGGTCGAGTGGTCAGGTATGAAAACTTGTGGCTGTGACTGAACAGTCAGATATGTAGCTCGTGGGACAGAAGGAAGAATGTGATAAGGAAGAGATATGATGAGGACGTACAAACAAATGTAATAACTGTGTAAGTGGGATTAAAAAACACTCCTCTGCCGTGATGTGGCAGAGGAACTCTCACAGCCAGAGTTTACTGTACACACCATACAGACAATGCTGACATTTTTGCTTTTTAATGTTTCTCGGGGCATAGTTGTAGGGTTTTAATTCAAGAACCTTCCCCTCCCTCATTCCGCCCAAAGTGTAGACCATGCCTTTGCCCAAATACAAACACCGATTTAGATTTTTGAAGCAATAAATCAGTTTAACGCTACTTTATTCCACTTTAAAGAAGCATCTATTCTAAATTGCATTAAATCGCATAGTAACTGTTTTTACTCCATCTGCTTTCTTTACAGGCTGACTCAATCTCTGGATGATTATGCCTATACGTATGAAGACGAAGAATATGAT
The DNA here is from genome assembly GCA_012411365.1 of Ameiurus melas. Lineage (NCBI taxonomy): Eukaryota > Metazoa > Chordata > Actinopteri > Siluriformes > Ictaluridae > Ameiurus > Ameiurus melas. The sequence goes on from CM022761.1 coordinate 22,479,927, forward strand.
GGATTGTGTGACATTAAAAGCAACAATAACGTGACATACCAAATTTACTCTATCATATGTGCACTCGGACTACTGGGCAATGTTCTAGTCCTTGTCACATATGCATTTTATAAAAAAGCCAAGACCATGACAGATATCTATCTAGTGAACGTTGCCGTGGTGGATCTCCTGTTTGTTCTTGCCTTGCCTCTGATCATATATAATGAGCAGTATAACTGGAGCATGGGTACCTGGGCTTGTAAGGTACTACGAGGAAGCTATAGCATCAACCTGTACTGCAGTTTGCTCCTGTTGGCCTGCATCAGCGGAGACCGCTATATTGCCATCGTTAAAGCAAGGCGATCGTTTGGATTTCGCTCCAGAGCCCAGATATACAGTCGTCTCCTCTGCACAATAATATGGCTATTTGCTATTTTATTATCCCTACCAACATTCATATACTCCGATCTAGGAGAGGATAATGTTAACGGAACTCTAGAAATTGAGTGTAGCTTGACATATGCAACAAATGGCACAGCACAGCTGATGAAAATCCTCCTGCCTAGCACGCAGGTGTCTGTGGGTTTCTTCATACCTTTGTTGGTGATGGGCTTCTGCTACTGCAGCATCATTTACACTCTACTCAGAGCACAAAATTATCAAAGGCACAAAGCACTGCGCGTGGTTCTGGCTGTAGTTCTGGTGTTCATAGTCTGTCATTTGCCCTATAACGTCACGCTCCTGATCCACACAATTCGGCTGTTCAAGCAGAGAGACTGCAATGCAGAACAGAACATCCACTTGGTTTTGTCTGTGACCAGAAGTGTGGCGTATCTCCACTGCTGCATCAATCCCATCCTTTACGCCTTCATCGGAGTCAATTTCAGGAACCATTTCTGCCAGATCATTGAGGATTTGTGGTGTTTAGGGAAGAAATACTTCTCCTCCAGACCATCCTCTCAGCAAACTTCAGAACTGTACATTTCTGCACACAAGTCCATCACTGCGCCAAATAATGAAAATCCCTCCTCATTTACAATGTGAAGTCCAGCATGGAACAGAACATTGAGGCCTTTCTCATTTGTGCAAATAAACCTGCATTAATGCTTTTATTTGTTGGGTTCAAGTCATACTGAAACTTTGAGGTCACCTGGAGTAATACATCGAAGTGATTTTAATACATGTATATAGTATTAGTATAGGACAGTCTGAACCATGATAACGAGTCTTTATTACAGCACAGTGAAATTCTTTTCTTCGCATGCTATGAGGTTGAAGTCAGAGCACAGGGTCAGCCCCTGGAGCAGAAAGGGTTAAGAGACTTGCTCGAAAGGCCCGTGTCCAAGGGAAGCTTGGCAGTGCTGGGGCTTGAACCTTCCGATCAACAACTCAGAGCCTTAACCGCCACGCCATCAGTGATGGACATTGCACTCAGTGAATGAGTTTTTCTTTCGAATTTAAGTCTGATTACTTTTATTTTTTACAGTAATACGACACTTGCCTCACAGTTTAAAAAAAAAAAGTTATTATTTTCCCATTACTTCATTTTTACTCTTCATGTGCCTATATTGTGTCACTTCGAAAAAAAAAAAAAAAGTCAGAATACTGTATTTAAATATTTCATTTTTGACTACAGCACAGGAGCTTCGCAGACAATTTAAGTCAGTATCTGATTACAAAAAGATCTGGCTTGTATCCATTTTACTATGGTGTGTAAATACACAACAACGTAATCAAAGACAGTCAGACCTTTTTATCCTGTCTCCTTCCCCAACATGATCTCTGCATGAAGACAGTCTAATTGAGATTAAAATATAGAGGGAAACACAAAAACACCTCCTTGATAGAGAGCAGTGTGCATAAGAGCCTTTGTAAATATTAAAAATGTAAATAAAAACTTGAAATACATTTAAGGTTTCTTAAAGTTGTGATGTCAAAGTGCATGATAAAGTAAATGAAAGAGCAAATACCGTAACAGAATTATCAGAGTATTGTACAGTTCTGTCTCCAGAAGATTTGCATATGGAGAGAAACAAAAAAACACTTCCTTGTTAGAGAGAAGTGTGCACAATCAAGTCTTTGTAAACATCAAAACCAACAACAACAAAAAAATCAATAAAAACATGAAATAAATTTATGGTTTCTTAAAGTTTTATCCAAGTAAAAAACCCCAAACATTTTAGTCCAAACATGATATTCTTTAGCCGTTTTAGCGGCTAAAGTGACATCCGATGGGTTTTCCTAGTCAACTACACAATCTCAGTTTTTGCTGTAGCACTGTAGTCCTACTATTATGGACTTCTTACTTTGCACGTACTTTGTTTAACTGTTTTTCCTCATAAAACTGAACCACAGTGTCAGTTGATGCAGGTGAATTATTCAAATTGGATTTGCATTACATTAACATACTCTATAAATGGTTCATTCTTTTAACATGTCAGGAAACAGCGACAGTGCCAAACAAACAACATTTGCATCTACCTCGTGCTTTACATTTACGTTGATGCTCAGGATTTCAGTACATATCATTGATTCCACACACTGATATGGCATTTTGACAGTGGATGTGTATACACACACTTAGGCTCCATAGTCTGTGGGCCTGTTTATGTTTATCCTAAAGCGTCTTGTTTTTTTTGTTGTTGTTGTTTTTAAAATTATTTATTTTTTTATTTATTATTCTGAATGATATATTTGGAACCCTGTCCAGGGTGTACCCCGCCTTGTGCCCGATGCTCCCTGGGATAGGCTCCAGGTTCCCCGTGACCCTGATAAGCGATAAGCGGTATAGAAGATGGATGGATGGATATATTTGGATTACCTAAATACTCATGTGAATCATGACTAACTTGCTTATTTGAAAGCGAAACGTTATTACACTACAGAATAGGGTACAATATAACTGACCTTGTCAAACACCTGACACTATTCTAATAAGACAATTATTATACTGTAATACAGAGTGAACTTCAGCCTATTCAACAATAACATCTGAAGCCATCATGTGATATTCAGACATTTAATGAATTCATTTATTGATTTGCTGGGGCACCAGTGCATGCTAAGTCTACAAAAGAGCAGAAACCCACAACTAAATATTCGGCGTACTGTACTTCTGTCTACAGAAGATTTGCATATGCAGAGCAACATAAAAACACTTCCTTGTCAGAGAACAGTGTGCACAAGCAGCCTTTGTAAACATCACAGAGACCGAGAGGCCACTAACACTCACATGAACTCATGCATCAGACCACAGAAACTAATGAACAAACGTACTATAGACACTAACTACAGCAGATTCTTAGAAGTAAATATATGAATTAAGATACAGTCGGGACCACATATTCACAGAAATCCAGTCTGTGAAGATAAACTGGATGTTGCAAGCACATCATGAGAAGCCTTTACATTTATTAATACGCACTGTATATAAAGTTATGCTAGAAGACATTTTAAACATAGCTTAATTAACAACATCCTATGATCTTATGTGCATGTTCCACAGAAATATTTTAAAACATTTACACAGCCCGTAGAAAACTTTCACACATAAATGTGACAAAGTCAGATGTTTTTCACATTAATGTGTGCATTCATTTAAACATCCTTTTTTTTTTTTTCCAGGAGTCATCCATCATAGACACATTTTACCCTCCTACACTTTACACTACCTGCACACACACACTGTATGGAATATATCAAGTCACAAGCTCAACAGGAAGTTACATACGATAAACTTGCTGCAGATCACAGGAATCCGACAATTAAGTTCTCTCATACCTTTGTCTTTGTTTTCAATGATTTTTAAAATATATTTATTTATGTGTGCACTTTTTTTAAACCATGTTTTGTGTATTTGTTCATTTAAAACCCCGTCAACATTGTTTCTTTTACCCGTGTTAATCATTTAAGAGCAAAATGCAGCCATGGTCTGAAATGAAACAAAAAAAAAATTGTTTAAAAAAAAAAAAGGTATTGTTGCCTGAGATGGGTTAACATACGTTTTAATGGCTTCAAAATTGAAAAAGGTTCATTTTTAAAAAAGAATTATGAGGGCTAAATAGCACCGCAATCTTGCAATCACTTTTAAATATGTCAAACATGGGCAGGGTTTGAATGCAAGTGCACAGTTTATTGAACGAGGCGGAATAATAATAATAAAAAAAATTAAAGTCAAACTTGATAGACATGCAATGTTTCAGGTGCCAATCAGCAGAGCCATTAAACTAGGCTCCGAACTTACTGGAACAGGGTGTTTACAAACAAAAGCTAGGAATGCATGCTGGATGAAACACCAGTCCGTAGTTCAGGGCACAATGCACACACACTCTGCACACACATTCATTTACATCTAGGGGGAAGTTAATGTAGCTACCGGCACATTTTTTGGGAGGTGGGACAAAAGTGTGAACATGGAGCACAGGATTGAACCTGAGAGCTGTGAGGTAATGTCATATCACATCAAACCAGTGACTACAATTCCCATCCTGCACTGCGGCCTAGAAACATGGCCGTCATGGACCGCAATTCCCAGAACACTCACATTCATTCTGCTCACTCACTCCTGCATCCAATTTACACTCACTATCACAACACATATAAGAGACTGTTCAAACACTTAATCTTTGCGAAGTATTACGCTCAGTTATTTAGTCTCTGTTGTTATTCCAAGCCTTATCTCGTGTTTGCTTTTTTGTTTCTTGAATTGGTTTACTCTGTTGACCTCGATTCTCTGCCTTGCCTAGTTTTCCTGATTGTTTGACCCTTGCCTGCATATGTACATTGATTTCAGCCTGATCCTTTGGACTTGTTATTTTATGAAACTGCCATACCTCTAGACTATAAACTCTAGACTAAGCTCATGATCTAGATTTTGGTGGGGCAGGACAACATTAATCGACAGTCTCAAACAAGATTATGTTGAGAGAATAAAACATTTGAGTTATGCTACAGGGCACAAGGTCTAGTGAATGAGAAAGATCTCCCAGGTTTCAGTAAAGCGTCCAACCCAACCACATCTCAAAATCCACAAAAACACCTATACTAAGAACTATACTAAGAAATCAGGTATTGAAAAATAGAGACACATTTTTCTTCTTTTTCCTCAGCCTTTATGTGCCATATCGCGTGCACATTTCTGATGCACAGATATTATCTGCTCCATAAACCCCTTTTCAGATCTCTTTCAATCTCTGAAACATTTCTTGCAATAGAAATGGTTCTGAACATCATAGACAACCTGTATAAACATTTGTTTTCAGGAAATTGATTAGATTTACTTCTACTGATTTGCTCTCAAACGTGATCTTGGTGGCGGTGGAATATTTTAAATCTAGACCAATTGCTGTTAAATCATGATCTTGGTAACTCTAACATTAACTGTCCCTATCAGTGCTGCTCCTCTGCCTGAAAGGACCTCTATTAAAGCTTGTAGCAGTTCCCCTTTTTGACTACTAGGTACAATAATAACTCTATAGAGCTAAAAAGGGGCAGTGAGAACACTGTCATATGATTGTGCAACACCAAGAAAGGTAAACATATCAATAGAACATCTGCCTATATCTGATAAATCGCAACTTTATTTCATTAGGAATTTAAAACGCTTGAGGACTTTTTTTTCTACTGAAGATAAAAACAACTGATTGATGATATGTGTTGTATATATATATATATATATATATATATATATGGTTGAGCCCTGCCTCACCTGTGCATGTGGATGAGAAGCCACTGATAATGAAGGAATTAACACTGAAACAGTAATCGTTAAAGGTTAAAAAAACAAAAAACAACAAAGTTCATATACCCCAATTTTAAATGTTTCTGGGTCCTAGTATTTGATGATAGCAAGATAAGAGACTGAAGGTGCAGTTTTGAGTCGCCGAGTAGGTTGAGCTAACATAACCAGGTCAAGTTCAAAGGCACATGAGAGATGGAACATCAGATATCTGATATCTGTGCTGGATCGCAGTATAAACACAGCGACAATTACAGTGAGTAAAACACAATCTAGGATAACCACACTAAATACCATGCACTGTTTGCAAACAGTACTTTCCAGTTACTGCACAATTACTAGGTGAACTGAAGTGCACCGAAGCCCTGGATTTTCTTCAGAAGTTCCTGCACCCACCCCCTACAACAACAAAAAAGATCAATAGTTATAAAAACCCAATAATGGTTGTTTGCTGCACTTCTCAGGACAAGGAAATATGGACTGTGTATCCAGGCAGCTAATGCATTACTCTGTAGTGGCAATGTTGCCAGGTCTCACAATCTCCAGATGAGGAAGACACTGTGTCTATGACAATTCTCCACTAGAGGACACTAGAAAGCAATACTTGGTGCACACCCTGCAATCCTGATCATGTTTAGCTCATCACAGCAAAGTACTCTCAATGTGACTGTATTGTGGCGACTGACTTGTACAGTTCCTTACCGATGACATAATTGATACAGAGACAGTAGCAGCATCAAAGTCAAAGTTCCCCTCTCTATCCTGTGCCACCATTGGCCCACGTTATTTGCTATAAGCCCTTCCATTTTGTGATGGATAACGGGAGTGTTCGGTGTAAAAAGTATCAACTTCACATTTCACTTGTTTAGCAAATATAATACATCATCCAAGTCTTCTTTTGTATGTCACAGGATGAAACTGATGACAACAGTAATGTTTACTCTCATATCATTTAGAATAGCACATAAGTTTGTAAATTTGAGACATAGCTTATGGTTCACAAAATAAAGATATATTTAATATACCACATTCAAATACATTTCAAAACAATATATATGACCTGCAAGATGTACTGTATATCCTTGTCTACTAATCTACTAGTGCTTTTTTTTGTTGCTAATATTTTCCACACTGAACACTGAACTACTTGGTTTTATTTTCTGCTCTCCTGCTCCACTTTGTGATCTGCATGTTGTGTTTCTATGCACCACTGTGGGCTTTAGATTAGTGCTGCTCCGGAGGTTTTGAGATTTTTTACACCCCGGTTCACTCTCACCCTGTTACGATTTCCAAGGAACGTCTTCTTTAATTGAGAAGAAGTTCCAAGTGGACTGTGGAAAACAGCACCATGTTAAAGTTAAAGAGCTGAGGGTCCTCATCTGGCTCCAACGCCAGCAGATGTGGAGAAACGCTATGGCCTAATTGTGCAGCTTGGCAGCATGCCTAGTCTGAGCCCTGAAGAAAAAGCTTTTCATGTCAGGAGAATGTTTTTCTTTCTTTCTTTCTTTCTTTCTTCTGAGCAAATGTCAAATCTGCTCTCTTGTTTTTAGGAAAGAGATGGTGCCAAGGTCTTTTGCTCAACCAACAAATATACACTTGTACACTATTTTCCAGCCTCCTACTTCAGTTTACATGATCTCATGTAAATAGTGTGATGAGCCACACATGATGTACAAGTAGTAAAGTGAGGTAGGTAGGCTGGAGTGTAATATTATTTATTTGCTGGATGCTTTTATGCAAAGCAACTTACAACTGAGGCAGGATACAACTAAACATGTGAGTTAAGGATCTTTGTCATCATGGTAGCTTGGCAGTGCTGGGATTTGAGCTAACAGCCTTCTGATCAGTAACTCAAGTGTTAATCACATCCCACCTTTTGTTTTTTTTGTTGAGGTTGCTTATTTCTGTGCAGAGGCTTTTTCAAATCTCTGTCAGCTTATGAAGCGGTCTGAGTTTCAGAAGAGCAAATTACCACTGGCACGGCCTGAGCTGGCTGGCACTCAGCTCTGAAAAGCAGGCCAGTTAGTCATTCCTAAATTCAGCATAGTGTCACTTTTTTCAAAAGCAATAATGACTTCTTGGCACTCCGATGTGCCCTCACTTGACCACTCTTATTAGTGTCAGATCCCATCATTCTGAGGGCTCTGTGGGACCGAAAGCCGATATGCATACATAAGCAGTCACAGCTTTTGCAGGTGATGTCAGAGGATGTTTTCTTTGTAGGGATGTGGAAAGTATGGCAGGCATTTCCACATCCAGTCAGGAAGCAGCCAGGCATGAAGGAATATCACTATTTCCGCATGGTCTGCGTCCATAAATCCAATTACTGACACTTTAATATTAGGAAATTGAATTAATGCGGTAACTGGAAAAGCCACTACAAATTCAGCTAACGTGTTCTCTGTTTATTCTGCCTTAAGCCTGTGCTTGAATGTTCTCTCGAGACCTAAACGATGACATTGAGACACATATATATTTCTCCTTACTATTGGAATCACAAGCAATCAACACCTTAAATAATCAATGTTTCCAAACAGGAAATAGTTTGTGGAAGAAAGTAACATGTGTACTAAACACAATATCCTGAGTACACAAGTTTATAAAGGTCTGTACTCAAAGTAATTGGGGAAAGACTGATACTACCGTATGAGTGTGGTTTCACTAGAATATAGTTCAGTTCAAATTGTAACTGCACAGTAATTTTTGGAAATGGCCAAAAGCCAAAACGATGCAAATCATTCTTAAATATGCAGAAACCAGGATAAAATTCTGCCAGAATATAGAAAAGATATTGAAAACACAATAAAAAGTATACATTGCTACCTGGGCTTGTATGAAGGAAGAATAGTGTAGCAACACAGAAGGTCTATATAAAGTCTATATAAAGTCTACTCTAAAAGAGGGGTGTAAACAATATAAATCATGTAAAAGTTATTAAATGAAACTATTGCCATGATAAATGGTGACACTCCAAGTTTCCCACATGCCTGATCTAGAGGTGGAATTTGCAGTATTTAAGAATTATGATGTAGAGAAGTCAAGCTATAAATCACTATCACCGAAGCAGTGTTTTTGATGAAATAATTGCCTGTAAATTGTCACTGTATGTGTCTGATCTTCACAACACATGTTTGTGGAAGGACCTCAGAAAGAGAGTTGTTGATGTTCATCAAACTGGAAAAGGTTACAAAACCATCTCTAAAGGGCTTGGACTCCACCAATCCACAGTCAGACAGATTCTGCACAAATTGAGGAAATTCAAGACCATTGTGACCCTCCCCAGGAATCAGAAGCACAGAGTGTTAGAGAAAACTATGAACATTATATTTCATGAACATTGTATTGTTCCCTGCTTGATATATCGCTTTGCTTATTTGTAAGTCGCTTTGGATAAAAGCGTCTGCTAAGTGAATAAATGTAAATGTAAATGTATAAAACGTCCATATAATCATGAACCACGCTGCCATAATGAAGACTGACAGTACAGCAAAGTAACATAAGGAAGTAACACATTTAATCCAGGTCCATCTGATTTGTTAGCAATTTGTAGCATTGTATAGAAACAATAATAAAAATCCTCATCTACCCTCCCCAGGAGTGGTCGAACAACAAAGCTCACTCCAAGAGCAAGACATGTAACAGTTCGCCGGGTCACGAAGGAACCCAAGGTAACATTTAAGCAACTAAAGGCAGCTCTCACATTAGCTAATGTTAATGTTCATGGGTCCACCATCAGTGGAACACTGAACAATAATGGTGTGCATGGCAGAGTTCAAGGAAAGCCACTGCTCTCCAAAAAGAACAATGACGCCTGTTTGCAGTTCAAAGGTCACGTGGACAAGCCAGAAAGCTATTGGAAAAATATTTTGTGGACCGATAAGAGAAAAGTAGAACTTTTTGGTTTAAATGAGAAGAATTATGTTTGGAGAAAGGAAAACACTGCATTTCAGCATAAGAACCTTATGCCATTTGTGAAACATGGTGGTGGTAGTATCATATTTTGGGCTTGTTTTGCTGCATCTGGGCCAGGACGACTTGCCATTATTGATGGAATAATGAATTCTGAAGTATACCAGTTTATTCTACAGGAAAATGTCAGGACATCTGTCCATGAACTGAATTTCAAGAGAATGTGGGTCATGCAGCAAGTCAATGACCCTAAACACACAAGTTGTTCTACCAAAGAATGTTTAAAGAAGAATAAATTTAATGTTGTGGAATGGCCAAGTCAAAGCCCTGACCTTAACCCAACAGAAATGAGGACCTGAAGCAAGCAGTTCATGTGAGGAAACCCACAATCATCACAGAGTTGAAGCTGTTCTGTACTGAGGAACGGGCTAAAATTCCTCCAAGCTGACGTGCAGGACGGATCAACAGTTACTGGAAATGTTTATTTGCAGTTATTGCTGCACAAGGGGGTCACACCAGATACTGCAAGCAAAGGTTCACATACTTTTGCCAGTCACAGATATGTAATATTGAATCATTTTGCTCAATAAATAAATGACCAAGTATTATATTTTTGTCTCATTTGTTTAATTTGGTTCTCTTCATCTACTTTTACGACTTATGTGAAAATCTAACGTTGTTTTAGGTCATATTTATACAGAAATATATTCAATTCTAAAAGGTTCACAAACTTTCAAGCACCACTGTATTTGCTGGCAGTCAAAAGCAGACTTATTGTGTTCTTAAAGGCGAGACAGTGAGCTACGCTACAAGGAGAGCTATTCATCCAAAATGAATCCAGTTGATGATTCACTGGAAAAAGAATTAAAAAAGCAACGAGAGAGAGAGAAAAAAAAAAACTATCATCATACAGAGCAGCTGTGGGATAGATGGTGCTCAAACGTTGCCAGTTTTGTCTGGCAGCAAACACCTCAGTCATTTCTACACTTAAGTCAACAGAAAACTTCTGCCAGTGATAAAGTGACCAAAAGAAATTGGGCACAGTTAAAGACAGTGGATCTTAAATGGATAAAATGAATCACAGGCTTCTTACCTGTCTCTGTACATCACACGAAGTGCAGACTTCCTGTTGATTTGAGTATTTTCTGGTCCTTTGTTGCCGTCTGTAATGTTTTTTCCTGACCAGTCTACTATGGAACCCTTTTCAATCCAGCTCAATACTGGAAAGGTAATTTTCATATCCGATTTCGATTGTCCTGTCTGCCTGACTGAGAGTGTATGTTCACTTTGCTGCTAGTACAGGATAGAAATCCAACATCCAACCCTGGAATCAGAAGCACAGAGTGTTAGAGAAAACTATGAATATTATAAAACGTCCATATAATTATGAACCACGCTGCCATAATGAAGACTGACAGTAGAGCAAAGTAACATAAGGTAGTAACACATTTAATAGCTCCATCTGATGTGTTAGAAATTTGTAGCATTGTATATAAACAATAATAAAAATTCCCAGGCTTTATCACTAGTTTGGAGAAGGTTATTATGTGATATGATTCAGTACTTTCTCCATGGCTTCTAGTTTATCTTGTAGTTTATCTTACCACAGAGCTATTGCATTCTCAAATCTGATTGGTTAGAATGTGTCGATTGACTACCGTAGTTCAGCTGAGGCAAATCGCAGGTTTATATAAATGTGCTTGTTCTAATATGCTGTTGTTTCTATAGTAACAGCTTACACAGGGACACCACATAAACAGATTGTAAAAACGTGTGTAATCTCTGGTATATGTGTAAACTTTTATCTGCGATGTCATGTTTATTTAGCATTTTTGGAAGGAGTCCAGTGTGAGCGACCCTGTGGCAGTCACAGATAAAGCTATAATTGACAGTTGAAGATTGTATAAAGACCAAGCGATGTTGTTTTCAATCTTTAACCGTCCAGTTTACTGAACCTATACCCAGTGTAGCAGCAGAATCCTGTTCTAGGTGGACATGAGTGGAACCCAGTGGGGTCTTCTGCTGTTGTAACCCATCTGCCTCAAGTTGTAAAGAGTTTATTTGTAAAGACTGGTTATTTGAGTAACTGTAGCCTTCCTGTCAGCTCGAACCAGTCTGGCCATTCTCCTCTGACCTGACTCATCAACATAACTTATAAAAGCGCTGCTCAATGGATGTTTGTTTTTTTTTCTTTCTAAACCTTAGAGACTGTTGTGCATGAAAATCTCAGGAGACCAGCAGTTTCTGAAATACTCAAACCTTGCACCAGCAACCATGCCACATTCAAATTCACTGAGATCACTTATTATTCCCCATTCTGATGTTTTTAAAGCGCTTGATCGGTATCTGCCTGATTTTATGTGCTACACTGCTGGCGCATGATTGGGTTACTGGCGACTGCAGGAAATGAGCAGGGGTATGGTGTTCTTATTAAGTGGCCAGTGAGTGCACATAAGCAGTTATAAATGAAAAACTAAATGAAAGCTATACAGCATCACCAAACTCAGAATATCGCTCCTGTTTATTCTACATATTCAGTGTACATTTATGGTATAAAGATGGACTTGATTCAGATATGTTGGAGCACTACTGATGAGGAGGTCCAGATGAAGAGAAAAGGAAAACAATCTGCAGCTGGAGCAGGGTCAACATTTCTTTTTGATCTGACTCGTGTATGTATTTCTGCCTTTGATCATTTCACGCTTTTATGTGGTGTTCAAAAGAGCTGTTGGAGATTATCCTGTATTGAATAGAAGACTATTTTTATTTTAGTCAAAACATCTCAAGTGGACTATAATGAGCACATGGCTGGTCAGTTTCCTACATTCCTTACATACTTTCTGGATTACTATATTACAAGTATACCTTAATTACAAGGATGAAATATTGGAAAAGAATATATGTATACATTTCTAGTTAGCAGAAACAGAAAACTGTTTGCTTCACCTGGTTATGTAAGATATTATTGTATAGAACTGCCTTGAATTCTAGATCAGGATCCTGATGTGACGAAGAAACATACGTCATTGTGTAAATAGCAAAATACTATGAAAACAATAACGAGGACAACAAACAGCAACCGGAAATATAACCAGCAGTTTTCTCACCTCCTTCAGCCCAGCATATAAGCTCTACAGAGTCAGTAGTGAAGAGGATATTTTTAATACAGGATATATTGAAAGTATTGGAACAGCAAGGCCAATTCTATAGGTTTTGATATACATTGAACACATTTGGGTTTGAGATCAAAAGACGAATATGAAATGACAGATCCGAATTTAATTTCCTACTGTTTACATCGAGATGTGTTAGACATCTTAGAACATGGCACCTTTTGACTGAACCCAGTCATTTTTTCAAATGAGCATAATATTGGAATATGTGTTTCTTTGACTGGAATATGTGTTTCTTGTGCTCAGGTGTGCCCTGTTAGATTGATTGTTTAAAGAATTAATAGCTATGAATGCCCACTCTTGGTTTGAGCTCTAGGTTTCACCTGTGAAAATATTGAAGCTGAGAAAAATGGGAAAAATCAATCTGAGCCATTGCACAAGCATTGGGTATAGCAATGCAACAATTTGGAATATCCTGAAAAAGAAAGAAAACAGAAAGAATATGTCTGGTGTACTAACAACCAGACATGGAACAGGTTGGCCAAGGAAAACAACAGCAGTTGATGACAAACAAAATCCTAAAAACAACATTAAGTGACATCACCAACAACCTTCTCAGGGCAGGATGAAGATATCACAATCCACTGTTCAAAGCAAACCTCAAGTACAGAAATATAGATGCCATACCACAAGATGCAAAACACTCATCAGCAGTAAGAATCAGAACTGACTGGCCAATTCAATCACCAGACCTTAATCCAGTTGAGCAGCATTTCACCTCCTGAAAACGAGACTGAAAGGGAGAAACCCCCCTGAAACAAGCAACAATGAAAAAAGCTGCGGTACAAGCCTGGAAAAGCAACACAAAAGAAAAATGCAACAGTCTGATGATGTCAGTGGGTCACCGGCTTGATGCAGTTATTGCAAGCAAGGGACATGCAACCAAATATTAAGTCTTATTTATTTTAATTTACTTTACGACTGTCTGTTCTTATACTTTTGCTCACCTAAAACACATCTAGATGTAAATATGATGAAATGTGAACTGAAATGTTGATCTATCTTCTCATATTCAGAATACAATTGCTGTTCCAATACTGTACTGGTGACTGTTGTAGAGCTGCTTTACACCCATAACATCTGACAATCCTGGCAAATAGACAAGTGCAGCCTGCCAATGTCGTCCCTATTTTTCTTGTCACCATACTTGAGACATTTGTCCTGCACTCGCTAACATAATCTTTAAATGAAGGGCTTTTTAAAGGTGACCTGACAGGGTGTGGCACCAACAGGACATCGTCAACTCTTTCTAACCAGGAAATCTAAAAAAAAAAAAAAGACATATAATTGTTCAAATGGTGACGCGTTCTGTAGGGAGACATTTATTTAACAATGCCAACACTTTGTAACAGCCAGTTTTCCACCACAGGAAAGTATTCAGGACAGAGGACTTCCTCTGTTTCTTAGTAACATGACAAGCTGCCATTTTTCTCTTTTGGCAAGACAAAATAAAAAAAAAAGAGGCTGGTTAGTGTTAGTGGGAAAAGAAACTAGATTGTCTTGTGACATTTCCGCAAATGTAGTGCAGACATCATTAAAAACTGATTTTAAAAAAGTATGATGTCATTCTTTAGTTAATAAAAAAAAAAGTGTGGCGTAAGATGAATAAACCACTTGTATGTGATTATAGGAAAATTATCAAGTTTGGGTAGTAACAGCAACATCGTTTTGTGTTCATCCCACCACCTTTGATTATTTTACTACAACAGAACAGCCTGTTGTGTTTAATTCCTTGCATAACACATTTCTTTAGCCCTTTCATGCATGATTTATGAAATCCTGATCAAAGATTTTTTTTTCTCTGTTATTTTACTCTTCTTTAGGCATAAACCTTTTTTTTTTTTTTACTTTCATTTTACTTTTACATAAATTTTCAAAAAGTTAGTCAAGTGTCCACTTCAGTGGACTGCATGCGTTCAAATAATTACTTGCAATAGCCAGAAAATGCCTTTTGAATAGCTGTTCACTGTATTGACCACACCCTGTCTTGTGCCCGATGCTCCCTGGGATAGGCTCCAGGTTCCCCGTGACCCTGAAAAGGAGTAAGCGGTAGAAGATGGATGGATGGATAGATGGATGTATTGACCACTATTCATGAAAGATCTAATACACAACCTATAATTGTAGTTTATCCAGATATTTCTCCCTCAGTACAGCTCAGCTCACTTACACTCATACCAACCAGGACGGCCAGGAACCTTGGGGTGATTCTTGATGACGGCTTGATCTTTACAGACCATGTCTCAGCAACTGCGAAGTCCTGTAGGTTCATCCTGTACAACATCAAGAAAATCTGAACATACCTCAGCAAACAGGCTACACAGATACTAGTCCAGGCTCTTGTTATCTCTAAACTGGACTACTGCAACTCACTGCTTTCAGGCCTCCCAGCCAGCTCCATCAAACCCCTTCAGATGATTCAGAATGCTGCAGCGCGCCTCGTCTTGAACCAGCCCAAGACTACTCATGTCACACCCCTCTTCATCTCCCTCCACTGGCTTCCTGTAGCTGCCCGTATCAAGTTCAAGGCCTTGATGCTCACCTACAAGACCTTGTCAGGAACAGCACTCTCCTACCTCAACTCTCTCCTGAAGGCCTACGTTCCCTCTCGCAATCTGTGATCGACTAGCGACTGACGTTTAGTAGTTCCCACTCAGCGTGGCGCAAGGTCCCTTTCCACAACCTTCACGCTAACTGTTCCTCAGTAGTGGAATGCACTTCTGATCTCAATCCTGACTGCAGACTCTCACGATCTTCAAAAAACAGCTAAAGACCCACCTCTTCACCTGAACACCTAACCAACTCATAAAAAAATTTAATAAATAAAAAATAAAAATAAAATAAATAAAACACATCGCACTTACACTTCTACTCCGTGCACCTCTGGAACTCAATTAATGGATCTTGAAGTTTGGGTGGGGGAGAAGGGGGGGAAGAAGGGGGGGGAAAAAAAAAAGAAGAAGAGAGAAAAAAAAGAAAAAAAAAAAAAAAAAAAAAAAAAAAAAAAAAAAAAAAAAAAAAAAAAAAAAAAAAAAAGAAGGAAGGGAAAGAAAGGAAAAGAAAAAAAAAAAAAAAAAAAAAAAAAAAAAAAAAAAAAAAAAAAAACAGCAAAAAAAAAGGGTAGGAGGGGGGGGTGGGGGGTGGGGGGGGAGGAGGGAGGGGGGGGGAAGGGGGGGGAGAATGAAGAAAAAAAAAAAAAAAAAAAAAAAAAAAAAGAAGGAAAGAGGGGAGGGGAGGGGAGAGGGGGGGGAATGTGGTTTATATTTTTTTTTTTTTTATGGCCAATCCACCTTCCTTCAAACCAACC
Organism: Ameiurus melas; assembly: GCA_012411365.1. Lineage (NCBI taxonomy): Eukaryota > Metazoa > Chordata > Actinopteri > Siluriformes > Ictaluridae > Ameiurus > Ameiurus melas. The sequence goes on from CM022761.1 coordinate 22,496,032, forward strand.
AAACAGGAGCAGGGGGGGAGGGGGGGGGGGGGGGGGACAAAAATAATTAATTAGGGGGGGGTGGGAAAACAAAAGAAAAACCTTTTTCCATTTTGGCAAAACCAAAATGTTTTACATTTAGAAATAATCTGTAATTGGTAAAAACTATTCTTAACGACTGAATTTATTTGTTTGGTTAAGATTAATTCTGAGTCCAGGATGATACCAAGGGTCCTAACCTGGGATTACGAAGCTCATTAATAAGACCAAAACCAAAAATTTCGATTTTGTCTTCATTAAATTGGAGAAGTTATTCGTTATTTGAAAGTTATTCGATATTAGAGATTACCATGGTCATTTACTTGAAACTCCTTTATAATGGATGTCCACTTCTGTCCAAGCATTTTTAAGATATGTGGGTGTATATTGTTCAAATCTACAACTGTCGCACTCTAACAAGTGTTTTGCTGAGACAAAGAAAGTCTTATCAAATGTGTTCTTATGAGGTTTTATCCAACACCGGAGCAATATATTTAATTGTAATTTCAGTTATGTTCGCTTTTGTGAACTGAAGATTTTGTGGCGTCCACATTGACTTAGGAGGAAACTGATAGTTGGTAACACAATCATCAAATTCAACCATTTAAAAAAAGTTGGACCAAATTATATAGATTCAGATTTCAATTGAGTAGAGAATTTAGGGGTTATAGGGATTGCAAAAATACATTTTGCAAAACTTTTACTGACAGCCCTTACAACTGCCCATTGAAAAAATGTTTATTCCTTGGTAACTACATTTATAATAGATTGAGATTAGGTTTAAAATGCCTGGATTTGCCAAAATCTTTAATTTCAATGTCTTGCACTATACTCGATTAGATATACGTAAATGGTATTGGAAGTTGAGAGTTGGAAAAAAAACCCCAACATTTTTAAGTCAAGTGTGTTCATTTTATTATTGTTGAGAGGCATACAATACAGTGCAAACAATCTTTGGCTGAAATACAATACAAAATATCAGGAAATCATTCTGACCCCTGGGTTCAATTTGTTCAGTCGTGCAGGGCAGTGCATTGCATTGCATATGGGCAGTTTGAGGCAGAGGTCAGAGTCTGGGGTAAATGTGTCGAATAAGAACTGACATTAGTCTGGAGCATGGGAACACAGAGAGCACAGACGAACAGCAAGCCCTCTTTGTTAAGTTGCGGGAAGGCGGGATAAAGAAAGCAAGCAGATACACAATAACAAACAAAAAATAATACTACAATTTGGCTGTTCGCTAGAAACACAATTACCCAACACTACATTCCAAGTCTTACAACCTGCAAAATATACCACATGCTGGCCAGTCAGAGACCAAGACATACCCTGTGAGTAACTGAACTGTTAATGTGCCTGTTAGTAAATTTGGGATTTTCGGTTACTCTTATGGCTTCCACAGTATTATTCTTCTGTTTCACATAAAACCATTGCCTCACTTCTATTCCATATGGCTTTAATTTGAGCAAAATTAAGGTCAGAGTGTGTCACATTCTCGAACATGACGTCAGCGCTGTTCACATGCCTTCTACTAACTCCAGAGAAAAAACATTCAGCCAAATGTTCTGACTATCCACAGGCAAGCGACAGAGAGAGGGAAATGAGCAAAGCCTGGAAGTCACGGGTTACCTTATATAAGGCTATTTTTGAGATGGGTGAGTAGAGGGGGTGAAAATTAGACAGGGAGTGTTGATCTACATGCCTAATCCACTACATCTATAAATAAAATAAACAAAGGAAGGGCAATGAATGACAGTGAAATGGGGCAGATCCTTACATCGCAATAAAGAACGATCCAAGAGTAATGTGAAGCCAATTCCTCCAGGAAATGATTAAAGAAAAAAAAAACTGCACAGCGGAAACGATGCTGACATGAGCATGAAATCTGTGCAGCACTCTAATGAGGCAATGCCCTTCTTCAACACTGCGGTGAACCTGTTCAAACAGAGATGGGACTTGCTGGCAGTAAACCTTTCAGAAACAGGCTGGAAATGCTGCACTGGTGAGCAAGATGTCTGCAGACCAATGTGTTTAACTGAAACTAACATTGCGAGATCCTGATGTAACACTACCTAGCACAAAGGCCTATTTACCTCAGCTGCTACACTTTTGCCCCTGTGAAATGTTTAGTGTCAGGGAAAAACAAGCAACTATGAAAAGCACCAGATGTTAACCAGTTGCTACTGGAACGAAACATTTGGTGATCAGTAGACTTTCTTCAATTACAAATATATTTTTCAATATATTCACATTATCTTCATATACAAGAGTTTGATACAAAGGTGGATGCAAGTGTAAAGTTATATACTCATTAAATGATAAGAAAGCACCGTAAAAGTTTAGTAAAAGCTGGAGTAACTCTAGTATTTTTTTTTCCTATAAAATGTCTTTTGCATAATTATAAAACCAGGAACACCCTTGGAAGGCACATACTGAGTGTGCATAACATTTTGCATACTGTGTAAAAACATTGTAAAAAAAAATAGAAAAGAAAAACAGAAAGAAAAAAATTTTACAAAGCAATACTTTTTAGGTTTCATACACTATATATGTATTAATGTTGGGGAAGTAGCACCATTTGCCATCTCTGACCTGAGAACACTTTTTAGAGACTATGTGACTGATAATGGATTTGTTCAAGCTTGATTTGTAATGTAATCCTTTCTCTTCAGTGCACACGATGGGGCAGGAAGGGTCAGGCCAACACATCCGGTGGTCTCTAAAGGCCTGTGGTCCCTTTGGTCAGGCCTGATAGAGGAAGAGATGAAGAAAGCATCCTCTAGGCATTCATCTGTTCATCCATTGATTCATATGTTATTTTAAAAGTGGATAATGTGGCAACATGGGTATGCCTCTTGGCATGCCTGGAGATATGGGGTTAAAAAACAACAAAACGAAATAAAAACAGTGAGGCATGTAGATGCGGCAGGTCGCATCGGTTAAGTCTCGTCTATGAATGCTTTGGTGTTCCTGAGGTTATACGTGATGTTCTTCGGCCTGATTTTTCGATGGCTGTTCGAGGCACACAGGACAGCAAACACCTTTCAGTGTCTCAGGCTTTGGACATGATGTTTGCGGACACTTCTCCACAAAACATGTCACCTGGCCCTCCTAATGCACACAGGAGAATTCAGAAAAAATTAAAGGAGGGGATGTGAGGGGAGGAGGGGGAAAATAAATCACAAAAAATTCAGTCATCAAACTCCACTGTATGCTTTAGTCAGACAAGAGTTATATACGGCATTTATACAGGCAAGAACTAACAAAACCACGGTTTTTTCACACATTTGGGAAGCAGAAGAGAACGGGGGGGGCTCTACGTGTACGTGCAGGACACACCCCCACACACGCTACTGAAACAGGGGGGGAGGGTAACAAGTAGGCAGTGCATTTTGTCCGCCTTCTCCTTAACCACATAGGTGTGATTTAGTTCCTTTGTGAAAACTGAACACAGATTCAACGGTGAATTTTGAAAGGACACACAGGGATCAACAGTTTCACCAAAGCACTGTGCACTTTTCCCGCGAATCTGAAGGTGTTCACACATTATTATATATATATATATTTTTTTTAAATATTAGCAGCTTTGACAGCTGAGCCAACTATAATTCAAATCCCAGGTATACAGTACCGGTCAAAAGTTTGGAGACACTTGACTGAAATGTTTCTCGTGATCTTAAATACCTTTTGATCTGAACGTGTATGACTGAATGTTTTGAAATCGGTGTTGTAGACAAAAATCTAACTGTGTCGACATATTAATTTCTTTCATTTGAAAACTAACATTTTATTTACAAAAAAAGGATTTTTAAAAATTGGTGACTTAATGGATGAGTGAAATATTCCGAAAAGCAGCCAATAAGTGTGCAGTGTAGGTAGGAACTCCTATACTACTGTTGACAAAGTATCTCAGAGCGATTCCTCAAGAAATCGGTTGAGAAAATGCCAAGAATACATTTCTGGAAATTCGAGGCAAAAAGGAGGTCTACTCTGAAGATGATAAAATATGAAATTATTAAAAACATTTATTTTGGATTTTTTTTATCCCAACATAATTCCCATAGTTTCATTTGTGTTACTCAGAGTTTTGATGACTTTATTATTATTATAAAATGTGGGGAAAAATGTATGAGTGTGAGTGTGTCTAAACTTTTGACCGCTCGTGTATATTAATGCACTCGTTCTAATAACTGAACATTTTTATAGTAACACTTCATTCACAGGGACTTGTATGGACACTTCACATAATCTAAGCCAAAGCATAAACAGATTAAAAACCATGCTGTTATTTAACAGAAATGGTTGATGTGGTGAAGTTTTCTGTTACGGAGATGTTTATTTAACGTTTATGTTGGGAGTCTCTAATGTGAGGGCTTTGTAACAGTCCGGACTTTGAGCTTTATCTTGGTAACATGACAAGCTGCATTGCCTTATAATCTTCAAGAGACTCTGGTGAGGGAACGACTGTTTATAGCTGTTACAAAGTAAGTCATAACAGGAACTAACCCGTTTCACAGAAGTTCCACAACATTAAGTGCGACTGTATGACATGTCATTCATTAATAGATATAAACTTGTAAGTGGTGGCAAACTGCTGTGGTAGAACAGGAATAACATTTTACAAGACATGCTATTATAGGAAAATAATCCACTTCTAAATGGTAACATATCGCTGGCTGCAATCTTGTAGTTGTTTACTATTCCTTTTCCCATTACAACATGCCCTGTAATGCTTTATTCCTTATGTAATTTTCCTGCAGTTGAGCACAACAGCTAGAGCAGACTATATTTCATATCCTGTTTTTCATTAGCTCCAACAGTGGATTAAATGGCATGTAAACAGTGACACTCAGCCCTTTAACAAGGTGACTGGCTCTATACTGGAATATTTTATTAGCTGCCGTGTTGCCAGGACAAGGAAACTACATACTGCTAATTCTATTAAATTTTACAAATTCACGTGACCAGAATATTAGTTCGATTCAGAATTTTATAATGGAGATAGTGTGATGGTACAGTGTGATTTTGCTATAGCTATTCAGTAAACAGCGTTTCAAAGTGGAAATTAAAAATGTGTCATATGATAAAGAATGGTATATTAAATTATGTATTTTTGACACTAGGTGCTGTTAAGAAACCTCCAGTCCACAGGACTGCTTGAATACATGGATGTGGTATACGTACTCTGCACTCGCATGTGGTGCAGGGGTCTTTCTTCCAGGCCTCTCTGTTCCCCCGCTGTCTTCCCTCTTCATCAGTGCAGTCTGTCTTACTCAGACGGACTTCAAGTCTTTTTATCTGCAGGACACAAGATGTGAGAGAGTACAAGTCATAACCTTTTAGCGCTTCCACCTTAATCAGCCGGTCGCTTTAAAAACTGGAAATATTAAGCCTTCCTTAGAAATGCAGCATAACCATCTGTAAACCATATGCTTTAACTCAACAGCACGGTCAACATGCATCTCTATATAGAGTACTTGGCAAAAGTTTTAGGCGCCCTATTTTGTTTTTTTTGCACAAACTTTGTTATAGACTTTTTGTATTTTATGACGTCTACATTATCGAGTCAGTACGAAAACATTTTAGATTCCAAAACATTATTTTTAAAGCACAAAATTAAATTTTACAGAAAAATTTTGTATGTCAGTAAAGAAAGCAGTGATGATGAATGTATGAGACACTTTTCAGACAAAAAAAACAATGTTGTTGTTTTTGGGTTTTGCTGCAAAAATAAGAAGCAAGTGCGAAAGTCAAAGTCTCCAGAAGAACCGTGTCTGGTTCTGCAAGATGCTCAATAAAACTTACAGCTCATTACCTTATAAAACTGCACTAACGGTACATCAAGATTACTATTTTTTATTTTTTTGTCACACCAAATATTGACTATGTTTCATTAACTTCTGTTTACTGCCCTTTACTGTATTTAACATTTAATTTAATTATTTTGAAGGCATCTTTGCTCTACAGAATTTCTTCACATGTGCCTAAAACGTCTGCACAGTACTGTATGTTCTTGATAATAAGGATTAGAATAAGAATCATGTTTCTAAAGTTCAAGGCTATATAATCCATTCAGTCTCTCGCTTTGCTGATGCCTTAATTAAAGCCATGTGTTTGAAATGTGGATTCGCCTACAGCACTGAAACTCTTAAAATGTCCAAATGTGCGAGGCTATCTGATCCTGATCCTGTTTCTGTTCAAACAGTGCCAGGCCATCTCATCAACTCTCTAGAGCAGGGGTGCAGTCCTGGAGAGCTGGAGTGCAGAGAAGTTGAGTAATTTTCCCGCTCTAATAAACATGGTAATTGACTGGTTTTCCAGGAATGAAGCTGGCACCCTGCTTCAGAGCTATTCTGAAATAATGCAGAATTTGTGTAGTCTTCAGTACAAAGCTTGTCTTATGCCAGGACATCTGCTTGGTGCTGGATCTTTTTACAAATGAGATATGTGAATTGTGGAAACTGTTCCAAAATTTCTCCATACCCTTGTACAATAGATCTATTAATGCATTGCCCTTCAATTAGTCTGCTAATGCTTTTGGATTTGAGGTTTTACCACGCAGGGATTTAATAAGATTATGTATATTTTACAGGAGATTATTATGATGCAAAAATATAATACAATTCTACTTTTTTAAATGGCTTCGACATTTGCAGAGAAAAACGACTATAGAGGTATTACGAAGGTGGTTGTTTTGCTGAAAGTATACCAATGCCTTGACTTCTCTGCTGCATCATTAATGTTAAAGTACAACTGCTCCATATTGTTCAGAACATGACACCTATGTGGTACACTTTTCTGTTTAAAAACCCTTTTCATCTTTATCCTAGAGCCCAGTCTCACCTGCTTTCGTAAACTAGTGATAGTCTTCTGCATGTCCATAACAAAGTCCTGGAAGTCATTTACTGGCGGTTCAGTGTTTGACTTTGAGGGAAGAGTTGCATTTATGATGGTTCTGTCATCAATGTGGCTGAAAAACAAAATGGAATAATAAATTCATTTTGAACTATATTTTGCTACATATTTCAGCAAGCCTACACATTTGTGCTTAATAACATTTCTAAAACTTTATGTAATCAGGATAAAAGTTTCAAAAGAAATTTAAGCATGAGACTGACCTGTGATCATCCTGCAACTTTCTAGAAGGATTCTCGTCTACGTAGCTGTGCTCCACTGACCGGCGTCCTCTGAAGTGATAGGACAGGGCGTTGAACTGACCTTTGGTGCGGCAGTCTGTGGATTTGAGCATTATTGCACATCACTGACAGTAGAATGAAAACAATGCTGCTTTCATGCAGCAAGAATACATATAGTGTGAAATTTGCAAGTAGTGAAAAATAAAGCCCTCCAGAATCATTGGCCCCAGTCATAAAACATTTACATTTACTGCATTTGGCAGATGCCTTTATGCATTACAGACACACTTTGAAGTCTCTATAAATAAATACATCCTGACACTGGTTCACTAGGTCCCAGACTAAAAATACCATCAGTTAAAACACTCTATTGGGGAGGTAATATAGAAAGACAAGCACACAGACAGCAGAATTTTAAATGTTTAAAGTGCTAATTTAAGTACTTTAGGTAGAGGTAGGTCTTTAGACATCGTATGAAGACAGCCAGTGACTCAGCTGTTCGGACATCTAGGGGAAGTTCATTCCACCACCTAGGTGCCAGAACAGAGAAGAGTCTTGATGCATGCCTTCCTTGTACCCCGAGAGACGGAGGGACCAGTCGAATGGTGCTAGAGGATCGGAGAAAGTGTGGTGCAGTGCAGGGTGTGATAAGTGCTTTGAGGTAAGGGGGTGCCGGTCCATAAAAATGAGCAAAGCGATTGTGTAAAATAAACATTAAACACAATAATAAAAAAAATTCACTTAAACAATCGGAAAGACTGTTCTAAAATTTAACTCTTTGTTCTAACAGTCTGACAAACTGGCCTGAAAAGATCAATCCCAACCATTCATCTTCAATTCCGTAAGAATAGGAATATATATATATATATATATATATATATATATATATAAAGTGTTTTTTTTTGTTCACTTTTCAAATCATATATAATTAAACTTAATTAAACATAAAAGATGTTTCTCAATCTGGTTGACTTTCATAACACCCATAAGAGCATACTTCTGTGTCCATTCATTCAAAGGAAAGTAAATGATTACTGCCTAAGCCTGAGATAATGACTCAGCTGATACCAACATCCAATTAAATACCTCAATGGATCATAACACATGAATGATTTAGTAAATGTTTTCTTTCTAGGCTATTTATGCTGGATGACATTTCTTTGATAGGCCTAAATAACCTTGAAAGCTCCCAAAACATCTGCAACTGCTCACATTTAAAAATAATGCATGTTTAACTTAGTCAAGACTGTAGAAAAAACAATATATACATATTAAAAAAAAAATGTACACCTACCTGTACACAGAGGTGGGTAGTAATGTGTTAGATTTACTCAGATACATTTACTTGAAACTTGTTGAAACTAGTAACTTGCTACTTGAGTAGCCTTCTCATTGGATACTTTATTACTCTTGGGCTGCACTTATATAGCACGTTTTTAACCTTAGCTGTTCCAAAGCTGTGTTTCATTCACCCATTCATACACGCACACACACACCAATGGTAGCAGAGATGCCATGCAAGGCACTGACTTGCCATCGGGAGCAACTTGGGTTCAGTGTCTTGCCCAAGGACACTTCGGTATGTGGAGTCACGTGGACCGGGAATCAAACCGCCAACCCTGTGATTAGTTGACAACCCACTCTACCACCTGAGCCATAGCCGCCCTCTTACTCAAGCAATGATTAACATTACTACTTTTACTGATATTTTTTTTAATAAGTAGTTTTACTTGTACTTGAGTAATTATTTTTGTCTACTCTACCCACCTCTGGCTGTATAATGTAAGCAATACATCAAGGATTCTACAGAATAGTTCATGTGAAACATGCGACTTAAAAGAAAGAACTGGATCACACAGGAACCCTTATGACATTAACATTACTGCATCGTTGACAGTTAGCCTCTCTATTCTCACGTGAATATCTTTTCAGTGATATTCCAAATGAAGGGATTTTAACTAAACATCAGACTGTGAGTCATCCTAATCAGAATGCAACTATGTAAGCAGACTAGACAATCACAAACATGATTAGACACATCAAGCATAATGAAAGTTTATTCATGAGTGGAAAGATGTAGATAAACAGTGTCGGTGTAGACAGAGTTTATAAAGATTATAATCTCGTCCTTGCACGTACCTTCACAGCAGTCCTGCCACATCCGCAGGTCGATCTTGGGCACATCCTCACAGTTTCCATATGCTCGAGGGAACTCTGCCACGGTGAAGACGTCAGACTGAATGCGGGTAATGTTGTCTCCGTTGTCACACAGCACCCGGGTGAGAGACGCCTGCTTCAGCTGAGTCAACTGAGCTGGGCTAAACACGCCAGGGTTCTCATACCAGAATCTGGAAAAAAACAAACATGAAGTGCAACAAAGAAATTATGTAATAAACTATAGTTATAACAGTATAGCATGGGAAAGAAATCAGAAACAGTGAAACTGCGTATAATGTAAAGAGTAAAACACAACAGGCATTAGAGGTCAACTGATGTTACGGATTTTACAGTGGTGCTTAAAAGTTTGTGAACCCTTTAGAATTTTCCACATATCTGCATAAATATAATATATCTAAAACATCACTGGAATGGAACCCAATTAAACAAACAAGACAAAAATAATATATTTGGTCATTTATTTATTGAGGAAAATAATCCAATATTACCTATCTGTGAGTGGCAAAAGTATGTGAACTGCTAGGATTAGCAGTTTAATTTGAAGGTGAAATTAGAGTCTGGTGTCTTCAATCAATAGGATGACAATGAGGTGTGAGTATGTAGTCTGTTTAATTTGAAAAACAGGGATCTATCAAAGTCTGATCTTCACAACACATGTTTGTGGATGTGTATCATGGCACGAACAAATACGATTTCTGTGGACCTCAGAAAAGGAGCTATTGATGCTCATCAAGCTGGAAAAGGTTACAAAACCATCTCTAAAGAGTTTGGACTCCACCAGTGCACATTCAGACAGATTGCATACAGATGGAAGAAATTGAAGACTATTGTTACCCTCCCCAGGAGTGATCAATCAACAAAGATCACTCCAAGAACAAGATGGGTAATAGTCATGAGGTCTCAAAGGAGCCTGGGTTACTTCTAAGCAACTAATGGCCTCTCTCACATTGGCTAATGTTACTGTTCATGAGTCCACCATCAGGAGAACACTGAACAACAATGGTGTGCATGGCAGGGTTGCATGGAGAAAACCACTGCTCTCCAAAAAAAAAACACCCATTGCTGCCTGTCTGAAGTTTGCTAAAGATCATGTGGACAAGCCAGAAGGCTGTTGGAAAAATATTTTGTGGGTAGATGAGAATAAAATAGAATTTCTGGTTTCAATAAGAAGGGCTATGTTTGGAGAAAGGAAAACCAGCATAACCACCTTATCCCATCTGTGACACATGTTGTTGGTAGTATCATGGTTTAGGTCTGTTTTGCTGCATCTGGGCCAGGACGACTTGCCATTATTGATGAAACAATGAATTCTGTAGTATACCAGTGTATTCTACAGGAAAATGTCAGGCCATCTGTCCATGAACTGAATCTCAAGAGAAAGTGGGTCATGCAGCAAGACAACAACCCTAAGCACACAAGTTTTCCTACCAAGGAATGGTTAAATAATAATAGAGTTAATGTTTTGTAATGGCCAAGTCACAGTCCTGGCCTTAATCCAATAGAAATGTTGTGGAAGGACTTGAAGCAATCGGTTCAATGAGGAAACCCACCAACATCCCAGAGTTGAAGCTGTTCTGTACTGAGGAACGGGCTGAAATTCCTCCAAGCCGATGTGCAGGACTGATCAACAGTTACTGGAAATGTTTAGTTGCAGTTATTGCTGCACAAGGGGGTCACACCAGATACTGAAAACAAAGGTTCACATACTTTTCCCACTCACAGAAAGGTAATACTGCCCCATTTTCCTCAATAAATAAATGACCAAATATAATAGTTTTTGTCTCTATATCTACTTTTAGGACTTGCAAAAATCTGATGATGTTTTAGGTTATATTTATGCAGATATAAAGAAAATCCTAAAGGGTTCACAAACTTTCAAGCACCACTATACCTATACCGAAAGTTGCGCAGTACTTGCAGATGACCGATTAATCTACTGATAGCTTTTAAAATTGATACTGAAAATTGATAATGAACATTCAGAGTAAAATATTGCTGAACTTTATTACAAAGATAAACAGTACTGACTGTACCATGAAAAAGTACTGTATTTTTCAATGAAATAAATATCTGAATATTAATATATATTAATTACTAACAAATATTAAAGTGAATAAAAGCTATATATCCAAACAGAACCATAAAGAAACACTCCAAATAACAAATATAAATAGAGACATCCAAAATGAATCAAAAACACTTCAAATAACACACCAAAATTTGTCAGTGTTTTTATTTTGCCTCTAGAGGCCGGGCTTGTGCTGTATAAATACAGCGTTTCTTTCTCAGCCAACTCAGAAAAAATTATAGGTGTGGATTTTTGCAGATAACCGATAGCTCCGGCAATTGGTTATTGGTGTTGATTAATTGACGAAACCGATCAATCGGTCGACCTCAAACGAGCATACTGTTATAGGACAACAATCTACATTTAAAAAAAGTTTTACTTATATTCCTAACACTGTACAGTTTGAAAAAAAAAATGTAGAGGCTAAACATATTAATTACAAACATCACTTTAAAGTTATAACTGCAGTTATACATGAGAGATCAGTGATTAAATCATGCAGTTTACCTGTCACCGTCTCTGAGCCGCTTAAACTGTGTGGCCAGAAGACACATGAGAGTCGGCCCCAGTCTGCTCCCAGGAACAAGATCCTCAGCCATCAAAGCAGGGAACAGATCGATGTTCAACGGCGTGCCATAGAGCCTGGGATCACGTACAACCCAACAAATCAGCATTAGCCAACGATTAGTGAAACAATACAATTGAATATTTAACAGGCTGTATGAATGAATTTATCATGCATACCTCTCAAGCTTCTCCCGAACGGTGGAGCTGTGAATTTCATTTCTCAGGTCTTCAAAAGTGCGTGCTGAGGTGAGATTGCAGAACACTCTGTAGTCGTTGTAGGGAGGGATACCATGGTCACGTCCTCTTTGGATGTTTATTGCAGCGAGGTCTAAGGCCACAGCATGGGCCATGGAGAAAAGGCGCTCTGTCAGCTCGGTGTTGAGCAGCTGTGTGGATACTCGCATCTTTCCTGCCACACCAAACAGCCCACGCAGCAGAGGGTCGATGCCTCCCTCGTTTACAATACGGAAGGGAGAGAAGAAAGCCTTGTGCAGAGCTATGTGGCCCTGCTGGATGGGCTGGAAGTTTTCACCTAACCGGTACAAAATGGGATTGATGAGGGTGTGGCCAAAGCGGAACGCAGCTGTGGCAAAGGAATTAAAGATTCCTGCATTGACGTTGGGGTCGTAGCCGTGGTAGCTGCCCATCATTTTCATGCCGGCTTCACCTAGTATTTTGGGCAGCCAGTGACTGTAGGTGATGTGCTGCATCTGGGCACCCACGATCTTGCGTGCCTCGTGGTAAATGGTGTCTCCATCCCAGTGCGGGTTGAGGCGCAGCAGCTCTCTGGCGATACGGTTATGCTCACGGAACCACACCGTGTGCATGGCTGTGAGGCCCAACTGCTCATTGGCACGGTGATCCCCAGCCAGGAAGCAAGGAATGGGGCTCTCGTTCTCATCACGCATGCACTCTGTGGGTGGCCCACTGGCGAAAGGCAGCAGCGGTTTTCCTGTGCGCTGGACAATACCCTGCCGCAGCATGCCCCGATGTCCGGCCAGGTCTCGTATCTCATCTGCTTCATGATGCGAGCTGCCGTACACATTGGAAGCATCAATGTAGGATGTCAGTTGGTTGATCTGCTCGCGAGGGTACACCGAGTTCATGAGCAGTGAAGTCATGCCACTGCCACACACTGGGCTCGAGCGGACAAAGAACATGCAGCGGGCATCGGTCCTCCGTTGCCGTGGATCGTTGGGTGGAAACATGACAGGGAAGCAGGGTGGGTCATTGGTACAGACAGATGTGCACAGCTGGCCATCGGAGAAACGAGACTGACTGAGTGCTACTACGGTGGAGTCCAGATCATGATCCAGGAACTGGCCCCACTGCATGAGCATGTGTGTGTACCGCTCGTCACGAGTAATCCTCTCTGTGCCTATCATGGTGGTGGAGACGAGGCGAGGCAGAGGCAGATCAAAGCCATTGTGGCGTCTCTCTGTGGCACCGCGTGGCAAGTTGAAGCCGTTGTCATAGACAGACTTTAACAGGCGTTCGAAGGCGGTGAGCGAGGCGCCCCACATGGGGTGCTGCAGGTTGTTGCATGTGCCATCATGGCTGCGGTACTTCTGATGGAAGCAGATGTCGGAGCAGTTGTTGAAGCGGCGGTGAGCCGTACAGCCGGACAGGTTCGCGATCATGTCCAAGAAGCGTGGCGACACCAGGTCATTGTAACGGAAAGCTAAGATGTGAATAGTGAAATAGTGAAAAAACAAAGCAGAGTCCATATTGATGGTATATGGTATATCACATAACCACCAGAGACTCAAAACTTATAATTCCAAGGTCATGAAATGTTAATATCCAAACATTCTTTTTAACGTGGTCACATGTTAATTTGTGTCACCATTTTTAGTATCATGAGATACCTGTCCCATTGGTGTCCACCATCAGGCCCTGGTTGACATGCCGCTGAATGAGGAGGAGAGTTTGCTCAAAGATCTCTCCGGCTCTGGCCTGTTCCACTGTGTAAGGGTCACGTGGATAGCGGAACAATGCCAGCAGCTCGCCAGGAGTGCGGGGGGAGCTGCATGAGATAAAAAGCCAGACATGAATACGTTAAATATGAACGGAAATGCCATTATAAAGGGGAGCGGTATGATGGACACATTGGGTAAGATTCTGAGCTAACGATTGAAAGATTATTTGTTCACATTTCAGGCCCTGCAAGACAGTCATTCTTAGGCCCTTAAGCAAAACCCTCACTTGCATCTTACCTCAGCTGTCTGGTTGTGTTGGATGAAAAAATTGTGTGCCAAATGACTAAATTCAAAAATAATCCAGATTTGGGGCAACCATGCAATATAAGTATCCTTTACACTTATAGGCCTTTTAAAATTGAATGAAGCCACTGTATAAGCAGATACAGCTGTGTAACAGTGATGATAAAAATCACTAATCCTTACGGCTCACAGTGAACGCACCAAGCACTTAATTCATCTGTCAGACTGTAAGAGTTAACACCCTAGAACTGGAACACTGACAGAAACGTCAGCCAGGAAATTAGAGAATACCAAACCTCTGGACAATTATCACTAGACCTGTACTTTATTAGATTAAAGCTGAAGGGACTGCGTGAGTGTAGAGCTGCTATTCAGCAGAGAGCAAACATACGACTAACAGATTCTTACGAAGCGTAGCCATTATACACTGTACCTGTGAGAAATAACACAACAGACTGTGCTGCGATACACAAAATAATGCACACTGGACTAGTGAGATCATGGATACAATGGAATATGTTTATATAACAGCCAATAATTCCAATTTTTTATTTATTACTGACAACATGCTTTTTAACTGCTTATAGATACATATAATGTTATGTAGCTATAAAGCTATAAACAGCTGTTCCCTCACTAGACTCCTGAACTCTCTGTCTTGAAGTTATTAAGACAAATCTTGTCATGTGACTGAGGAACCAAACTGCGCTGTCATGGAGACTCTCGCATGTCTGGAAACTTACTGAATCTTACAAAGTGCTGACACCCGAAAGTGTTCCAATAAATGTGATATGTGATGATATGTTTTTCTTTGTTAAACGACACATTCAAATAAATCTGCTTATTATTAGTTGTCACTATATAGTAACGATAAATAACGATAAAGTTAGAACTAGAGCATTAATATAAACATATTATTTATGTTACAGCCGGAACTACTGTCAGTGCTGCTGTTATAGAAAATTAACACACACCTTCAGATTTGAGAAATCAGCTGCCTTGTAATATAATGTTCATTCATTTATATTGTTAAATGTAAAATTTAAAATGGATTATTTGCAATTAGTGGCTTATAATTATGAAAATGTTACAAGAAAAGATGCCTGTCAAATGGTTTTGAACCCCTGCAGTTTAGGTTTCATTGCAGATTATACCACAGTGTGGTTGAATTCTCGAATCTGATTGGTCAGTAGGTGTGCACTATTTTTGTATAACAGCATGGCTCGGACAGTAGCTCCGGCCGTGACATTAATGATAGGTTACATAATAGGCTGGTTCTAATACATTATTGTTTCTATAGTAACAGCATACATAGGATGCTTCGCATAAGTCTAATAATAAATGGTTTAAAAATGTGTTGTTTAACAAAGTAAAACATATCTAAAAGTTGATGTAGTGACATTTTTGTTTTATGGAAGGAGTCTTGATTGTAAGCGCTTGGTAACAGTCAATGTTTCCCGGCACAGGAAAGTCTGGGACAGAGGCCTGTATGCTTAGCGGCTGACCGGGAGAGAGAGAGAGAGAGAGAGAGAGAGAAAGAGAAAGAGAAAGAAGCTGGTATAATAGTATGGTCTGGAGTGTGTTATTCTGTACTTGGTCACAGACCAAACAAAATGATACAGAATAGCAAATAAATAAAGACGCTAAATCTGCACACGTGGCGGGTAAACCCATAAAACCTATAGATAAAAGAAATCACAGACAGTGTTACTATTAACTGTGACACAATGAAAAAAACTCCATAACTGGAGATTTTATGAATGGCTACTGAAATAACTGTAAAAGTTTAACGGTGTGAGAAACTCTATTACTGTGATGCTACATGAATCCTCATTACACTATTGCTTATTGCCGTGTATTGATGCACATATAGGTCATGCCATTTTTGATATGATACTGATATATACAAATCCAATTCTCACATGCTCACAGTAACCGAGTGACTCTGCAAGCTTGCAAATGCTTAACAGTCACAAAATTACGGGTGTAACGACTAGACTTGGCTTGATGCATTGATTGAAAAAAAAAAAACAGACTGAAATGAATCGGCTTATAAATCAGCTTATAACTGATTAGAAATAGATTATTAGTGGAAAAAGACAGTCAGTGGGTGTAAATAAAATTCATATTTGTGTAGGCTAATATGAATTTACTAGGCTAGGAAGATGATTTGCCTGTAACTCTGATACTTAAATGCAAACGAAAGAAAGTCCAACCTCAGATTCTGAACAAAGTACTTTGATCAGAGGCTATTAAATAGTATTGTATTGCTGCACAGTGTTATTGTTAAATATTGAATCATTGCCTTATGAATGAAAATCATATTGTACTTTATCTTATTGTAAAAGATTCAGTGTAATCGTTAAAAAAATATTCAATCTTTGTCTTAAGAATTTAAATCATATTGTATCGTGGGGAGGCCTGAGGTTTACACCCCTAGTCACGATGGCGACAATGTCAAATCTAATCTATCTTTCTGGCCAGGATCTGTCCCTTGATGCATCTGCTTGATACTTCCTAATTTATACTGTGGAACTTGTGTTCGTTATGTGTTCATGCTGTTTATATTTCTTTGGAAGTTACTTTGGCAGCCATTTCTCCAATACAGCGCACTAAATGACTTAAACAAACCTTCAGCGGCCTTTTCCTTAGACACACAAACACTGCACATGTTCCTGAACTGGCTGGCATGGCCTTTTGTAGCACAGCATGTGCAATCCAACAGCTGACAAGAGTTTAAACTGCATCTTTCCTAACATAACAGTCAGACTGACCATCAGCCAAGGTAAATTCCTCAAGCATTACACGAGCATGACTCATGAGAGTAAGAAGTGCTTTCATATGCCTAAGTGATATTTGTTCATATATGTTATATATGTGATGGCGCTGTGCTCACCCATCAAAGAGTTGCCTCCTGGTGGAGTCGATGGCGCTGTCTATGCTGCGGATGGCTTCCTCGAGAGACGTCGAGACAAACGGATCTCCCTCTCTGCTTACCTGCGGTACTGAAGTAGACGAGAAAAAAATGACAAGAATCCACACAGAAAACTACTCCCTGTTAAGTAAGCCAGAAAGAAAACTGTTGTCTAGACTCCCCTGCATATTTTCAGAGCACTATTACCAGGCGAAGAGGTACAATTGTTTGATATACTAAACGCTTTTATTTTGTATGAATGATTAATCCCATATGAGCTATAGCCTGAAAAATATCTAACACTTAACAGATTTATAATAGCACCCGTATGAAGGCGGAGGTTCATCCGAGAGTGGTTCAGATAATAGCGATATAATGTAGTAAATTTCAAGGCTGATTTTGTCTGAGAATAACATTTCTGATATCACTTGAAATATATATAACATTGTACCGCTGAGCTGCTGAATTCTCGCATCTGATTTGTTTTCTACTGCAAGGCAAATCACAGGTTTATATGAATACACTTGTTCTCATACGTCATCGTTTCTATAGTAACAAGTCACTTACAGTCACTTGTAGGGTGGCTTCTCTACGCAAACACATTTAAAAATGTTTGTCATTAGGAACACAGAGAAGTTCTCTCTGAGATGTTTATGGATTGAGTCTCCAGTGTTAAGGGCTTTGTAAAAGTCAGAGGTAAAGCTCTTAACTTAATTATCTGACATGGAAAAGTCTTCAGGATGAAGAGCTTAAAAGTTTCTTGATAACATAAGAAACTGTACATTTTTGGCTTATGAATTTTAAGAGATAGACAGAGTGAGAGAGTGAAGAAAAAAGACACAGGGACAATTTTTATGGATGCTATAACTTAAGGAAAGATTCCAAAGAACTTAGATAAATATGAGAGATAAATATGACAATAGATAAATATGGCTCCACCAAACTAATAAAATATGACTGACATGAAGAAAGGGCGTCCAATCCACAACAATAATAAAAACCCAGTTTCATACCTTGCACAGTTAGAATCATGCTAGCGGATGAGTATCCAATGGAGTTACGAGCCACACACTCATAACGTCCCCCATCAGCAAGACCCACATCATTCACCTCCAGATAACCATCGGGGTTGATGTGAAACTTCCCACTCTCTGTCACCTGAACACCGTCCTGCACATCACAGTGAGAGAACAATGAGAAAGAGCACAAGCTAGAAGGAAAGAAGTCTGGTCAAAAGTATGCAAAAGGCACAGCAGAAGGGATCCGGGCTCACCTTGTTCCAGGTGATGACGGGCGTGGGCTCTCCATGAGCGCTGCATAGAATCCGGACATCATTACCAGACTCCATAGTCATGTCCCTTGGAGCATTTGTGAAAACAGGCGTTACTGATGATTTAAAAACATGTGTTAATGATTACAGCTCGTAAAGCGTTCACAGTGAATCATATGCAAACACAGAATGAAAAATTCACACAACGTGAAAAAGCTCATTATTACACAAAAGACTGTGCAATCTTAGCATTACGTGCTTCATGTTATTATTATTGAACAAATACAACTTTTGATCTGCATCTAAGACAGAAACACTTGAATAAAGTTGAATTTGAATTGAGAATTCTCAGCTCATCACTCTCTAGAAGTCTTAGAGCACAAACGCCTGGAGATTTTATTCTTCCTTATTTATGCTTTTCCTACTACTTCCAACCTGCCTCGTGGAAGCCCCAAGAGGCGGAAACTCTACTCAGACTCACATGTTTCCGAAGGCGGGCATTACGCAGCCACACTTTGATGTTTCTGTTAACAACTGTGACTACATAGAAAACATCTTGTCATGTGGGAATTACAAAGCCATGTGCTTTCCTGGGCTGTCCCATAAGCCTGTAATTTCACTTAAGAGCTGGTTTAAGACTCACTCAGGTCTCCTGCCACATGTCTGTCATCGAGATTTTAGGGGGGCATTGTTGCGGTAATTGCCACCCTCCTTATGTACGTAAACGACAAATGAGTTCGAGCGGTCGACTCTCAGCCTTCCTTGCTCTGTCTTAACCTTTAAACCCTCCAGAATCTCTGTCTGCTTAGCAAGTGTTCAAATGAAGAATTCCACAGAATCAAGCACGTAGAGCTTATTAAATCTTTAACTGTCTGTTCTGTAAATGAAACCCTGATGTCATGTCTAACAACCTAGCTATTACACGGGTCATGGTTTAAAATTAGATTCCTGTTGTTGTTTTTTTGCTGGTTTTTTGCCCTTGCCGCCCCTTGAAATATTTGCATGGAAACTGGTCAAAACCTTGATTATGATTTAGACGAAAGTTTTCAAATGCCACTTTGGAGCAGCCCTGCATTGCACTGTTGGCTGTCTTTTCTGCTCGAATTAGATTTGCTTTTTTAAAATGGTGAGATCAGCCGAAACAATATGGTATACAGGCTCTGTGTTTACTTTTGTAGAATTTAGCAGATGCCTTTATCCAAAGCGGCTTACAGCAGTGCTTTGTAGTCTCCATCAGAAACGTATGCTCAAGCTAGTACAAATACATCAGAGACTAAGGATACTATCAAACTAGAGCTTTATTAGGGATGAGTTAACTACAATGTGCTGTATGAGCGTCATAGCAAACTGCTCACTCATGCCGCCATGACAAATGAATCCTCACATTCGCATGACATTTTTGTGGATCCCAGTCCCGAGATGTACACCCCTAGTCTCAATCAGATGTGGAAATAGAAAAAACCTTGAATAATGTATCACCTATTTGCATAAGTATTTGTATGCATTTAGAAGACATGATCTGATTATTCTAAATAACAGACACTTACATTGCTAAAATGATGGTATGATGGCTAATTGTTTTTGGTCATTCTTATATACTTTCCTTGCTTAACCCAATGTATATGCAAGTTCACAAAATGCATATACATCTTTGCTGTTCGATTAAACATGGTCCACAATCAACCTACATTGTAGCTTGTGAATTCACAAGTCATGAAACTCAGGCAGTAAAAGACGGGTGGGAATCCCCTCCGTCCGACAGGCTTGGCAAAAATCATACAGAATCTGGTCTCTTTCTATCTTATTGTTTATGTAGCCTTGCAGGAAAATCAGCACACAGTATCTATGCGGTTAATGACAGCAAAATAAACATGTACTGTATAATCACTGAACTATGGAAATGACTAAAAGGAAACATTATGTTGAAGACTACAAAACAGACCTCGGATAGAAGCCTCCTATGTTTGGAGTTGTATCTAAAGCTATTGTTATTTTCAATACACAAGGGAAATATAAGGGAAAGGGCGTAGAAGTGAAAAAGCAGAATTTCCCTTTAAAGGAACGGTCTAGTGTTTTCAACCTAATCTCTAATCACTGCGTCTTTATTGTATTAGTGTTTACCGTATACAAGCATTTTAACATCTTCAACACCTGGACTAATGAAGAGTTAGGAAAACCCATTGACTCAAAACACACTTACAATAGGAGCATCAGGACAGTAGCTGAATTCTGACTTGATTTTGAAACGCTCAACTCTATAGTAGCTATTATACATCTGTAAAAATGATAAACTAGGGATGTCCTGATCCGATCTCAAAGATCAATATCAGGGCTGATAAAGGCATTTTTTAACTGACTGGTATCGGCTTTGCTGAGCACTAATCTAAGCCCGAGCCTTTGTTTCTGTCATTTTTTTTTTCTTAATGCATTGCAGAGCTATTCAGTAGTCAAGCATATACATTGGATTGATTTTATTAACTTTTTTTTTATATAGCTTCATTTTTATTGAACATTTCTGCTGAACATTTCTACAGAACATTTCTAAAGAACAATTCTACATTTCTACTGAACGTTTCATTTTTATTGAATATTTTTGCTGACCTTCTGATGAACCGTTTCTGCTAACATTTCTAATAATCTTTCATTTCTGTTGAGCATTTCTGCTAAGCCTATCTAAATCGCCTTTTCTGTTCTGTCCTCCCCACCCTTTCCCAAAAATAAAAACAAATTGAGCAACAGCAGTAAATATTCACAGGTTTTTTTTCTTTTTATACAAAGGAAAACAAAATTGAACCCACAACCCACCCCTCCGGCTCATCATGATTTTATTAACTTTAATGTACTTGACGTGTACACCTAGCACTCGGAAAATACAAATATCGGATCGGGACTCTGTATCGGCAGATACTCAATATTAAATTACTCGGATCGGGGCAAAATACTTGATCGGGACTTTCCTATTACAAACTGTAATAGACAGCTACACTCTAAAATCACACATCTGTTACACAAGATTGTAAAAATGCTGCAGAATTCCTTCAAGAAACTGCAGACGGACCATGCTGTATGGTGTGCATGCTGTCTGAATTAGCATGAATAATTGAAGGTAATATGTCTATGGATATAATGACAGGGCTTCAAAATAACTGATTAAGCACAAATTATGATTTTTACAAATTATTGATACAAATTATGATGACTCACCACTGGACACTAGCAATTTGAGAAATATTAGCTGGCTAATAATTAATTATAGTCATGGAAATGTTTCTGGTTCCATGCTGATAGTGATTCATATGCCAGTTGTGGGTGAAAATAGGTCTTAATGAATGTGGTCTATGAACAATACACCACTGGCAAGCCATTGAGTTCAGCCATGACTCACTCGCCCCCGTATATTCATTTGGACATTTTTTCAGCAGTTGGAAGTGTATTATTCAGTGCATAATATTAAATGTCTGTTTTGCTAGACTAAAAACATGTTCCTTTTCACTGCAACTGGGTGTTTGGTTTGTTTTCAAATGTACCCATTGTTTCAGTGTTATTTCTCCCTTTTCCTTCAGTAGACTCACAGTGATATTATGCTGTACATGGTCGCTGGTCACTGCTAATAAGCTTTTGATATTAAGGTTGCCTGAGTACAAACTGACACTTTTCTTGAATAGAATTACAGTGAAAAACAAATTGAAGGCAATTATGTGTGCAGTCTATCAAGATGCTGATGGAAATCTTACCTCTCTTTTGGATGTTAAGTTGCACAGCTGCTCTAACAGAGCCAACAACGTTGACAGCCTGGCACTCATACTGGCCCTGGTCATGAGGAGCCACTCGAGAAATACGCAGTGTGCCAGTGAACAGGACCACATGGTGCCCATCAACCTGGAGAGGACTGCCTGGGATTTCAGGAGGGAGAGGTTTCATGAGCTGAAGTTTAAGTTTTGTGGAAGCCCTGAACCACAAGATGTGATTTTCTTTTCAATTGCTATGTCGTTACTTTACTTGTCTCACTTGATTTAGTATCTCATGACTTCAACTTACCAAGTTGGTTTAAAAAATATTTTTTATTTCCATCTCATTATTATGATTTGCTAATTTCATTATTTCGGCTTAGTATCTCCTTACTTACTAAGTCAGTGTGAAATTATTTTACTTCTGTCTTGTTATTTCGACTTACTCCTTATTTTGGTTTAATAAAAATACCCCACAATCCATCAATAAGATTTTTGCTTATACTTTTTCCTGTTTCTCAGATAGTCGGTAAGTCAGACATTACTTCAGTACAATTCAATTGACACAAATATGGTGAATGATGTTCAATCAAGAGCTCGAATTAGAGAGTAGATGACACTAGAATAAACAGAGGATAGTACTCTAATTTCTAAGCTGTTTCAGACCATTGGACCCTTTGTAGATTTGCCCTTTTCATATGCAAGATTTGAAAATGTGCATTTCCAAAGAGTAAAACTGGCAGAAAAATATATATCAGAATAGTAAAGGCTTTTAAAAACTTTTTCGTTTCTGCCAATTTTGCTGCTCCATTATCTATCATCAATTTTGCGATGAACTTATTGTTTCTATAAAGCAGGCTACTACTAAATATGAGTGAATGAATGTAGTAAATGTGTCACGCAGTACCACGAGCACCAGATAGGCACTCTCGCTAATGAACTCGACCCGTTTTGTCCTGAGAGATTCATATGTGACCGTGAGGGAGAGATATGCAAGATTAACATTCATTTATTTATCTTCAGAAAGTGCTTTATCTTGGTCAGCGTGACAGTGAATCCGGAATCTATCCTGGTAATCACCCGGAGGAAATCCACACTGACACGGGGAGAACATGGGAAACTAAACAGAGACAGTAACCAGAATCGAGCCTATAAGATATTTAGTGAGGTGTCAGTAATGATCACTCTTTATCACACAGTTATGCACACTTGCTTTTTGCCTGTCTGCCTTGCTGTCTGAAATTTTTATCTGGGACCCAAGTGCACATGCCACTAAATACAAATCTAAATGTTTTAATGGGTTTGTGTAGAGTACACAAAATAAACAATAATAATAATAATAATAATAAAAAAAGATACAATACAACACAAATACAAGGTAAACGCACAAAGGTACAATTTAAAAGATATACAAATAAATACCAATAGAACGGTTCTAACCCAACCCACAACGCGTCAAATATTCAAGGTGAATGAATAAACAAAGCACAGTCCATAATAAATGATAAGACTTTCATGATTTTCTGAACATGTTGTTCTTTAGTCAAATCTGCACAGGGTCATAATATTTAAAATATTATATAAATCGGTTGGCAGTGATATTCTATTTCTAAGAAATAGTGAGTGTACCAGAAGTCAAAAGATTTTCATTCAGTTTCTGGTAATACAAGCTCCTCTGCTACCTGATCTGAAGCCCCTGGCCAATTTAAACTGTGCATGCGCAGGCCATATCCTATTCTTTTACGTGTCCATGTCTAAAGTATTTCTGTTGGCAATAAAGATTTTCACACATTTTTCGAAAACTGTACAGACTAAACTACAATGACTGTATAAGCAATATCTCAGGACAAAAGAAAGAGAGATCCATTCAGAGCTCGTCAAGAGAAAGTAGACAAAAGATGGGAAAAACATCCATCCATCTTCAAAACCGATTATCCTAAACAGGGTTCCCTGGAGCCTATCTTAGGGAACTCGGGGCATAAAGCAGGGGACACCCTGGACATGGTGCCAACCCATTGCAGAGCACAATTGCAAACATTCACACACTTTGGACAATTTAGAGATGCCAATCATCCTACAACACATGTCTTTGAATTTGAGGAGGAAACTGGAGTACCCGGAGGAAAACCTCCGAAGCATGAAAACATGCAAACTCCACGCACATGGATGGAGGCTGGATTCGAACCCTCGAGCCATCAGAAGTCTTTCTGATATCCACCAAATGCAACAGTAGATGTATCAGTATGAAATGTTATGTATAATGTCTTTTAAACTTGACTATTCTCACATTACCCATCGTCTTTACTAACAGCCTAAAGAATTTCTTAGCAAACTATTAATAAACTGCATACAGTATACAGTGTCCTCCACAATGTTTGGGATAAAGGCATTTTATTTGCCTCTGTACTGCACAGTTTTAAATTTGTACTCAAACATTTCAAATTTGGTTCAAGAGTACATCCCCTCTTCACCCACAACCACAATTTCGAAGCACCATTATATTTGGGAAACAATTTGTGTTGTTTATGATAACTCAAGTGTGTTTAACTGCTTTATTGGTGCAGGTAAAAGAGAGCTTATAGCACCTAGTCTTGATTCTAGGTGTCTGGACAGATTTGGAGTCTGCTTTTGCTGTTTGTCAACATGAAGACCAGAGTTGTGCCAGTCAAGGAAACCATTATAAGGCTGAGAAACAATTATTAAACAGTAACCGACTCTGGCCGAATCTTAGGCTTACCAAAATCAACTGTTTAGAACAATAAGAAGAAAGAGAGAACTGGTAAGCTCAGTAACCATAAACAGACTGGTAGGTCAAGGAAGACATCCACAGCTGATGACAGAAGAATTCTGACCATAACAAAGAAAAATCTCCATACACCTGTCCGACAGATCAGAAACACTCTTCAAGAAGCAGGTGTGGATTTGT
Source organism: Ameiurus melas (assembly GCA_012411365.1). NCBI lineage: Eukaryota > Metazoa > Chordata > Actinopteri > Siluriformes > Ictaluridae > Ameiurus > Ameiurus melas. The sequence continues at coordinate 22,521,059 of CM022761.1, forward strand.
CAGTGACTACTGTCTGCAGAAATACAGAGGCTACACTGCAAGATGCAAACCACTAGTTAGCCATAAAAGCAGGATGGCTTGGATAGTTTGCTAAAAAGTACTTAGAAGAGTCAGAAAAGTTCTGGACAAAAGGTCTTGTGGACAGATGAGACCAAGATTAACCTGTATCAAAGCGATGGCAAAAGCAGGTGTTTCAGTCACATCCAATGCTAAGAGGTGCATCAAATGAAGCACATAGCCATACGGAGACTCCATAGACCAAAAAAAAATAATATTTTTTTTTTTTAAAAAAAAATACTTTTTTAACTTACCATTTTTTTTTTTTGTTTTGCTTACCACATCACTTCATGAGGTTTCTTTCCTGCTAGATCTGCCCTGGTCTAAGTGGTATTACTGCGAAATGGAAGCTTCTAGGGAATCAGCACAAAGAATATACTGTATATATTTGCTAAGAGAAAAGACATGAGATTGCTGATTTTGTTTAGTAGCTGATGGCGTTTTTCCAGAAAGGTTTTATGACATGAATAGAAAGTAAAAATACATAAATAAATAAATAAGTGTGAAAATTCACAATGCCAACCATCACAATTACAAAAAAAAAAATATATAAGTAATTATGACTTAAACCATGTATTGATCAACCTAAAAAAAACAGACTGGTGGATCTGTATTTGGGGTCAGCTTGTGACAAACCTTTACTTTTATATTGTTTACTTAAAACGTTTGTGAACACATTTTGTTGTTCTACTATGAGGCTAGTCCAATGATAAGGATGGTGAATACTTCAAGGCCTTTATGACACATGGCTTGTTTTCCCAATAACATCTTACTCAGTAAACCCAAACACTTAGTGCTAAAGTACAGATACCAATGGCTCTAGTTTGAACCTGTTTTACTCTTTATCATCCTGGTCATCTACTTGCTCACATCTAATGGACTGATGATGATTTTATAAATATTCACAGTGGTGTGAAAGGTTGTACCAATCATTTAATCAATAAGAATATATGTTACTTATCTTAACCAAAGATTTTGCTCTGTTTAGTCCTTTATAATAACTTGCAATCCCAAAGGACCTAGTGATTTGCTCTCTCCTTTCTGGCACATCTGGCAAGTATTAGGGGAAAATCCTCTTTATCATTTAATATAAAGGAAATAAAATTCCAACAAGGAAGCAAAATGTTGGTGGTTTAGATCACCACACTCGTTAACCATTACGCCTTTTATGTTATGGTAAAAGCTCGTATTGCATTTGTTTAGTGTAACTGCAGGCAGGCTAGATTTGTAACGTTTTCATGCATGTGCGCAGATTTGACGCGTGGTACAGATCGGACTTCATCTTCCCCCCACTGCCACCACCCCGAGTGTGCAATTTACCCTTGGATTTCCTCCGGGTGATTACCAGGATAGATCACGCTGACCAGGATAAAGCACTAATTATAAATTAATGTATAACTGAATGTTAATTGTACATATCTCTCCCTGAGATTCACATATGAATCTCTCAGGACAAAACAAAGGGCGAGTTCATTAACGTGAGCACCTATCTGGTGCTCAAGCAGTGCTGTGGGACACATTTACTACATTCATTCACTCATATTTAGTAGCCTAGCTGCTTTATAGAAACAATAAATTCATCATTAAATATAACAGGCATGGGCAAACAAAAGATAATTGATAACAGATAAAACTAAGATAATGGATAATGTAGATAATTATCTTAATAGATAATGGAGCGGCGAAATTGGCAGAAACTAAGACGTATTGAAAAGACTTTACTATTCCAATATATTTTTTTTCTGCTGCCAATTTTTCACTTTGGAAATGCACTCCAAGTGACACTCAAATCGTGCGTATGAAAAGCGCACATCTAAAATAAGAGTAAAGATTTGAACGGTTTAGAACAGTTAAGAGTATTATTTTCTGTTCATTCTAGTGTTATTCTTGTGTCACCTGCTGTCATGTCCTTGAATGAACATATTCGGAGTAGCTTAGAGCTTTGCATCAAGTTGAAAAATTATCACTTAATAAGTCAAAATAATGATATAGCAATTGAACAAATATTCACACTTCGCAGTTCAGCACTTCTTATTCTGAAATTTACGATAATCTAATTCACACATTGTTACTCCACCAACTAACCATTATAATTCAATGCATAATTAGACGACCTGAAATACTTGTTAGCTGTTTCTTTATTTAAATATAACATTCAAAAATGACACATTATTAATTTGTACTGAAAGTAGAAATGTAAAAATGATCAACTTGTCTACATACCATATTTATATTCCAGGGGTTAGTTTTATATTTAGAACCGAGTTACAAGTTGAAAGTGTAAAAATGGTATTATAAATATAAAAAACAAATTTTAAATGTCAAAGGAAAATGTATGTATGTAAATGTAGGTTTAATTGTGTTTAATGGATAAAGTGTATTGGATAAAATGATCAAAAAGGTTAAGAACCGCTGGATTAGATCAATGGAATGTCAATTGCTAAGTAGTAAACAGAACCATGGAAGCAGAAAGCAGACAACCCTTCAGAAGTGTGAGAAATCCATTAAATCATCTCACCGCTGCGTGTCCATGCTATGACAGGCTGAGGATAGCCTGTAGCTTCACAGGGGAAATCCACTGTATGACCTTCTAACACCGACTGGTCCTGTGGGGTCACTGTGAACTGAGGAACAGCTGCAGGAGAAACACATACAGAGAGGTGCGACTGATTTATAGTTAGAGTGAGACAGCATTAGTTTTAGAAGTGTGAGAATAAACAGAACTGAACCTTTGCTCTTTGCTGTTTTCTTTTATCTTGTTGTCATATATGTTTCCACTGATGCATGGGACTTCAGAGAAACTTTAACAAAGAAAGCCTAATTACTCGTTATTAAAAAATATAAAAAAATGAAAAACCGTTCTTGATTAAAGAACACTTTCCTGCAATATGGTCTTTATTTTCTTCTTTTTTTTTCTTTCTTTTTAAATTTTTGCTTTTTATTATTTTTTTTTTTATAAGTGTTTGTGCACTACTTTGAAAACGTTTCTCTTCTTCTCGCTTACCCTGCACTATGATGTAGGCAGTGGCGTGGATGGTGCCCATATTATTGCTGGCGTAGCAGGTGTACTGGCCTCCATCAGCCTGGTTGACATTCTGGATATAAAGCCCTCCCGAGGATGTGATGCTGATGCGAGGATCGCTGGGTAGAGCGCTGTGGTCTCCTCTTGTCCATGTCACCCGAGGATGAGGCTGCCCTGTGGCACTGCACTCCAGAGTCACACTCTCTCCCACCAGCACCTCCGTGTTCTGAGGCTGGATCACGAAAGTAGGCGGAGCTACACAGGATCCCACAGCAGACAAAAACACCATTCAATTTTCCCAGTGCTGGCAGAATGATTACCTGATAACCAACAGTAGGAAGAACAATGGACTTTTCACATCTAACATGTCTGAATGGCTTTACGTTTAATGCTTAACTTTTAGCTATTAGTTTATGACTAAAAATAAGGCAATTTAAAAGCTTTTTTTTTTTTACACTGGCGCTTCACATTACCACTTTTGACCAGCACCGCAGACTCTGAACAGATGAGACACATCTGTTTTGAATTTGACGCATACTTCTCTGACAATCAGTCTTTCTCATTGTTGGCTTTTTTTTTGGTAAAACGAGCCACGTCGTCAGATTGCTAATCAGACCAGAGAGGGTAAATGAAATGAGAAATCTACAAAAGTCTGTAAAATCTTACCCCTTACTAGCCTAATGTCTCCAGCCCTGTAGTGAGTTTGATCAGCAGATACAGACGGCTATTATTCCTAAAAGAGGCTATACCAGCTATTGAATACAATTGGTGCATATAATTTTTTTTTCTGGCTTAGATTGTAAATGATAGATTGTGTTCACACTAAAGACATGAAAAGTACAATTGTGAGTGTCCAATTAGTTAAGTAGCCACATACCTGTCTCAAACCTTTCTTGCAATGGGAATATATAAATTAGTGAAATGATGCATGATGTATGAATCCAAAACAGATATTTTATTAACGCCAAAAGAAAAGGAGGATTCAATTTTGTTGAAGTTTTGATAATTTTTGCTCTCCCTTAATCCCCATAAACTACCAACAACCGCGCAAGACCGCAGAGGGCAAGCACCTCACTCATTAAGGTTACTCTGGACAAACTAAAATATGAGATATGTGTGTTATTTAATAATAGGTCTTCACTATTATTCTAAACTGTGGGAAATGTTAAAATAAATAACACCCTTCTATGAGAAGATGCGTCCAAGCCTTTAACTTCTACTGTAAATGGGGTGACATTAAAACACTACAGTGATGCCCACAATTTATAGAAAACAAATTTCAGCATCTAAACTGGAAGCAGAGTTATTGAGAAAGAAAGAGACAGAAAGTAGCTTCTCATGAATCATACGTCATACGAAGGTGTGAGGCTTACATGGTGTGCCAAAGTAGCGCAAGGTGACCTCTCCTGTTTTGACCTCGCCGGCGATATTTTTGGCCATGCACTGGTACACGCCCTGGTCAGTTTCCCTCGGGTCCTGAATCATCAGCGTGCCGTCTTCCAGAAGATTCAGACGCGAGTCATCTTCCATGTTAAGGGCGTTGCTGAAAAAACACACGGAGTTCAATCTTTCAGAATACGAATCTTGGATGCAGCCAAATTATTATGTCTGTAAACAACGTGCAATAAGTGCAAACTGAAAACATCAACAACAAGAACAACAACACAGCAGTAATGCACTCTTATTCTTATAATATAATATAGTAATGCTTTCTTGTTCTTAGATTAAAAGTTGCTCTCACTTATTTCTCAGCCAGATGATCTGGGGTTTGGGATTGCCCTCCGCCCTGCATGTGAAGTACACAGTGTTCCCTGAGGTCACGTCCACATCCTGTGGCTCAGATGTGATCCGAGGAACCTCTATACACACGTCAAACAGAAGTGAAGTAAAAGGAATGCTGGGGAGGGGTCGCGTTGGTGTAAGAAAGGAAAACAACAAGAAGACAGAATAATGGTACTAGAGGTGGATTAGTATGCTGCAGACATATTTGGACTGTAGAAGGCTGACTTGTACATGATGATGTCATGAAAGTTGGATGTCTAAGTGCGGGACTACAGTATAATGTCTCGGCACAACACCAGACCAATGGAGACTACACACATACTGAGAAACCATGTTCCTTTACAGCCATCACGATTTGCACTTAAACGACTGCATGCATGGCAGAATAAGCTGCCAAAGCCATGGCTCCTGTTCATTTGAGCATATTTACGAATGAAAGACAGTGTTGTAGTAGCCTGAGAGAGAGGAGAGAAGACTAATTCAATACAGGTCAAAAATGGCATACAGAAATACACCTTCTTTCTCATATGAGCCAATTCTCACTAAATCATGAACCCACACCTTTCCTGCCATGTTCAAATTCCACACACAATGCTGAAGCACAAAGTAATCTCTTGTGTCCATTTGGCATTCTGCCTTTCCTCTGCACTACACAACACTGATTGCCTCATTAACGCTTTCTAACGTCGTAATTATAGCTCTGTTCGCAAGCCACGCTCAAACTGCCACCATTCTACACCACATGCGCTGGAGTGGCAGTGCCACACTGAGCCATGATGTGTTTTTACAGCTGCTCCATCTCACTGTGTATCATTCCTGAGCAGAGAGGGGGAAGACATTCCAGTGCAGAGCCTGCAGAGGCATTAAGAGATGGTTTACACCAACAAGCCTGGGCAGGTTTGTGGCAAATTAGCCACAGTAGTTTGTGGCTTCTTTGTAGTACATAGAGCGCTGTTGTGTATGTGAAGATCTGTGAATTACATATAAGAAAGCACTAAAGCTTTCTAGCTCAGTTTTGAATGAAACAGGAAGAAACTTGCTTCGGGAAGCAAAAAAAAAAAAAAATAGAAGCCCATGTTTGCCCACATCTGAGTTATATGAATAAGTCTGATGGCTGGGCTGCTTTACCGCTGACAGCACTGCCTCCCTGTAGGATTGATTTTCATTTATTTAGCAGATGCCTGAGACTCAGGGAGTTCCATTTGACCCCCTACTCACTCTGGCAGAACATTCAGTGCGTAGGAGCCTAAATACATTAACGGTGTTACATCTGGAAAACGCAGTTCTTACCCTGCATTCATACTAGCAAGGAACATTGTCGCTAAAATCAGTCTGAGTAGATACTTCCCCATTCATAACTGTCCAGTTTAGTTATTAAAGGGTAAGAGCTGGAATGTGTCACTTCGCGAGACGTAAGGGAGTAGAATAGGGAAGCATGTGCAGGTAAAGACGTATTTATTCAAGGGCAGGCACACAAATCCAAATCATAATCCAAAAAACGTAGTCAAGACAGGCAATGGGTCAGACGATCGGCAAACAGGCATAAAAGGGGGCAAAGCAGGAATCAAAGTCGCGGTCACAGAAAACAGGGTCAAAACACAAAACAAGAAACATGAACTAATAATATAAACTGGGAGTGGAAAAACCAGTGTGGACTAAATGATCTAATCTAAATTTAAACTAACTAAATCTATCAAGGTACATAACATTATCTAACTCTTTTAACTATACTATATCTACTATAATACTCCGCGAGGTGTACAGGGACAGGAGCGGTATATATCCCGAATATAATCAGCGCTAAGCGCCGGCAGCTGAAAACAACAAAGCCACACCCTCAAACAACAACCAATGACAAAATAGGGAGGAGACAGAACAGAAACGAAAACAAACGCACGCGTCCACAGTAAACAATGTCACGGTTCATGGTATCAACTTCCGAAGAGCATGCCCTCGCCGAGCACTCGTGCATGTAGCTCGTGAATGCGCGCCCTTCTAATCTCTCCGAGCGCGCTGCCGGAAGGGGACATTGTGACTGAATGTAAACAATCTGCTGCATAATTTATACATATCACTATTACCTTTGGTTAAAATTCATTTTTATAGTTTAATAAAAACCTGAAAAAGGATTAGATCTCATTAACAGTTTGTCCCATTTTGCACACCGAACATGGTTGAATTAGAACCAGTTGCTGGAACGCACTTCCAATGCCATAGTACTGCACAGAGAACTTTTCTCAGTTTAATGCCTCATTACTAATTTGAATAAAATCCTCAAATCTTAATTAATATTATAGTCATAAAACATGTACTGCACTTAAGTCAATAATAAAATACAGTGCCCTCCACTAATATTGGCACCCTCTGTAAATATGAGCGAAGAAGGCTGTGAAAAATTGTCTTTATTGTTTAACCTTTTGATCTTTTGTTCAAATAATTCGCAAAATACTCTGCTCTCATGGATAAAAAAAACAAAAAAAACAACTGAAAACACAACTCAGGTTTATCCAAAAATAAAAATCTTTTTAAAAATATGTATGCAACAATTTTTGGCACCTTTTTAGTTAATACTATGTGCTTCCTCCCTTTGCCAGTTATTCTCCTATAATGCCTGATCGGGTTGGAGAACAAATGGCAAGGGATTTGAGACCATTCCTCCATAGAGAATCTCTCAAGATCCTTCAAATATGGGTGGACTCTCCTCTTCAGTTCACCCCACAGGTTTTCTATGGGTTTCAAGTAAGGGGACTGGAGACTTTGTGACCCCAAGACACAACTAACTTCTGCAATTCTCCAGCTGTGATCCTTGGAGATTGTTTGGCCACTGGAACCATTCTCTTCACAGTGCGTTGAGACAGAACAGACACACATCTTCTCCCAGGTTAATTCATAACATTTCCAGCTGACTGGAACTTCTTAATTATTGCCCTGATGGTGGAAATGGACATTTTCAATGCTTGTGCTATTTTCTTATAGCCACTTCCCATTTTGTGAAGCTCAACAACCTTTTGCTGCACATCACAGCTATATTCTTAAGTCATTTGGCCATTGTTATGAATGACTAAGGGATTTTTTTTCCCCACGTGTTACATCATATTTATACCCCTGTGAAACAGGAAGTCATGGTTGAACAATTAAAAAACTTAAAATATAAATATGAATATAATTTAAAAAAAAAAATTCTCATATGAATTCATAGGGGTGCCAGTAATTGTTGCACACCTACACCTATATTTAACAAAGATATATATATATATATAAATCTGTGTTGTGTTTGCAGTTGTTTGATATCCATGAGAGCAGAGTATTTTTGTGAATTTAAAAAAAAAAAAGTTCAAACAATAAATAAAGACAATTTGTCAGTCTTCCTTGCTCATATTTACCAAGGGTGCCATTATTAGTGGAAGGCACTGTAAAATATATATTATGTTATATTATATTATAATATAACAACAACAACATAATATCAATAGTAACAGGGGCAACAAAACTGGACTAAAGCGTAACATTTGAAAAACTTCGCCTGATCATTTGCCAATCTTCAGTCGCGTGCCCACTGCATTCTTCATCTTTTGTCGTTGTAACACATTCAGTTCAAGGTTCAGTGTTCCGTGCATTCTGAGATGCTTTTCTGCTCACCACAGTTGTAAAAATGTAGCTATTTGAATTACCATAACCTTCCTGTCAGCTCGAACCAGTCTGACCTCTGACCTCTCACCTCTCTCATAAACACTGTTTCCGCCCGCAGCACTGCTGCTCACTCGAATGAACAGGTATTCGTAATTGCCTTACCACAGTTGAGCTCCTCTGCAGTGAGGGTGGCCACAGATCGGCCCTGCAGGCGGCTGGGGTATTCACACGTGGCAGCAGCCTGGGCATTGCCAGACTCAGCGTACTGCTTCAGTAGGTCTGTCAGCCATAAAAGCTCGCAGTCACAATTCAGTGTGTTTGAGTCCAGACGCCTGAGCAGGGACATACAGACTTTATTTACACTCCAGTCAATTAGATTTTACTACCTGATAGTATAAGATATGAATATGATTGACATTTTGCAAAATGATAAAAAGCAGCATTGCAATGTAAATGCGAACATGTAAAAAAAAAAGCTAAATGTTATGTAAATATTATAATGATGTCACTCATAGAAAAATTTATCTTTTTTTTTTTTAAAGAGGCAAGATGACCATTATTTCAAAGTAGTATTTAAGCATTAAAGATCTAAGTAACCTTTTTATAATCTTACACTGATAACATCCATTCATTCTGTTTAATAACTTTGAATCTCTCAATGTCAGGTTTCTTTGTAGAGCTCAGCTGGACTGTGACTTGTTCCGGAGATCAGACTTTTACAAGTCCAGCTGCCAGTTTGTACGGTACACTATCTTAACTTTCAAAATACAAGATTGCCCTGCATTATGTGACCTTCCTCTCCTATGTTGTTTTGCATTCGCTGTGAGTACTCACAGTCTCTTCATGGACTGTAGATGGGAGAAAGTCCCCAGTGCAAGGTGTGTGATTCTGTTGTTGTGCAAAAACCTTTAAAAAGCAGACAAGATAACACACACACACACACACACACACACACACACACACAAAACAGTGTCAAGGATTGCATGAAATCAGATCTCTCCACATATGAAACACCAAACACCAAGGAAGAATTCTATATAATTGCTTATATATTATGTGATATACAGTGGGGGGGAAAAGTATTTGATCCCCTGCTGATTTTGTACGTTTGTCCACTGACAGAGAAATGATCAGTCTATAATTTTAATGGTAGATTTATTTGAACAGTGAGAGACAGAATAACAACAAAAAAATCCAGAAAAACGCATGTCAAAAATGTTATAAATTGATTTGCATTTTAATGAGGGAAATATGTATTTGACCCCTCCGCAAAACATGAGTTAGTACTAGGTAATGACTTAGTAATTACTTTTCATTTTCAATGGCCTGGCTGAGGGAAGGAGGTTCTCACCCAAGATTTGATGGTACATGGCCCCGTCCATCATCCCTTTCATGCAGTGAATTGTCCTGTCCCCTTAGCAGTAAAAACACCCCCAAAGCATAATGTTTCCACCTCCATGTTTGACGGTGGGGATGGTGTTCTTGGGGTCATGGGCAGCATTCCTCCTCCTCCAAACACGGCGAGTTGAGTTGATGCCAAAGAGCTCCATTTTGGTCTCATCTGACCACCAGAGGACAACTGGGTGAAAGCGTTGTGGTCAGATGAGACCAAAATGGAGCTCTTTGGCATCAACTCAACTTGCTGTGTTTGGAGAAAAGAACAATGTTCAACACTCCCCACTATCAAACATGGAGGTGGAAACATTACGCTTTCAAATCTTGGTGAGAACCTCCTTCCTTCAGCGCAGGGCATTGAAAATTAAAAGTAATTACTAAGTCATTATACTACTAAGTCATGTTTTGCAGAGGGGCAAATAACTATTCCCTCATTAAAATGCAAATCGATAACATTTTTGACATGCCTTTCTGGATTTTTTCGTTGTTATTCTGTCCCTCACTGTTCAAATACAACATACCTAAAATTATAGACTGATCACTTCTTTGTTAGTGGGCAAACGTACAAAATCAGCAGAGGAAACTTAATTTCCCCTCTGTATATGTATACACTGTATAAAACACCTTCAGCATTCCACTGCTAGAGCTCACACATTCCTTCCAAAGTGTTTACAGGATATTTTACAGCAGTGGTCACCAACCCTCTTCCTTGAGATCTACACTCCTACAGGTTTCATCTCCAACCAACATCTAACACAGCTGTTTTTGTCGATCAAGAACATCTTAAACCAATGATTAGATGGTCAGGTGGCATGATTGTGGTTGGAGATAATGTCTTCAGGAAGGTAGATCTCCATGAACAGGGTTAGTGACCACTGTTTTACCATGTATACATGATAACGAATACTTTGAGACTCTTGTACAACATATAGTAATGTGAAGAACTTGACTGCAATCAGTCAGCTGCAAAAGCAGACAAAATATTGATCTGTTGATGAGAATCAGTTGCAAAACTTTTGTATGGAGCTGGGCAATGCTCTACTCCCAGCTGTGAGGACCATATGCTCCCTGAAAAGCCAGTCCTCCAAGACTCTCTTATTTTATACAGGAAATAATATAACTGCTTTCCCAGAGTTTGTGTAATCACGCCTTCGCTCTTTACCAAACATGTTCTGGAACTTCAAACAGCATTCCATCATCGATCATTTATCAGTATTAAAAACAGATGACCATGCTCAATGGATATTGACAAACAGTCCCATCTTCCATTAAGCATGTGCTGAGCTGAGAAACGCTTCCTCTTCCCATCTGGCGCAAGTCCCATGGACACACTAACCTAGAAAAATATTCCATTCTAATATGTCTGAGAAAAACAAAACAAAAACACTGCACTGACTTTTTTTTTCTGTGCACCAGTTTTATAAGCACTTCCTGCACCTGGGATCTTTAAGAGTCCCTTCTCTCTCCTGCTCTCTTTGTGTTAGTCCAGGTGTCTCCTCCATCCTGTTCTCAGAGGGACTGGAAAAGGAGGCTGGATTCCAGCACGTCACCCGTAAACAGAGGTGGAAGAAAGGAATCAGATCAGCTACCAAACTCCAAACATCTGCTATGAAATCCAAGAGGGAGGAGGAGGAGGGGAAGTGGGGGAAGAAATCTTTTCCAGTGGTCATCTTCACTCCAAGTCTGGTTCATGTATAATTTTGGGCGAAGTAAGCCAGACTTTCATTTACATACACCAAAATTCCACAGATGTAACACTGAAAGATGATACCACTCTCCCAAATGTATGAGGCGGTAAAACGGAGCTTGAAAAAGTCTCCATATGACTACAGTGCCGATTCCATTTACGGTTACGATCACAAAAAATATATACAACTTTTGAAACGGGATAATCACAGAGGCTAATTTTAAGAATTACGGTTCCTGCTTTTACAGGAATTGAGAACAGAAACATACTCCAGTGTCATGTTGGAGGCATTATATGCTTTTCAGTTCACCTTCAATGCCAGGGCATTGTCATTGCAAAATAAGCAATATGATCATTACTATCATGAATAGAGGTTTACACAGTGTGTTAGATCACCCTCATGCATCTACATGACCGCTTTGATCTGCAGTCCAGAGACTATATAATGTGTTGAAAGAAAAAAAATGGTACAATGAATGGATCCTAAAGATTGAACATCAGAGAGATGATATCCGAGAGGGACTCACAGCCGTTCCAGTTTGGGCAAGTGAATGAAGGACTCGGGTTCTAACGCTTCGATGTTGTTGAAATGGAGATATCTGTAAGAAAAGAAAGAAGATACATATGATAAATACCGTACATTTATTTATTACAGGAACGTTTGCTCTTCTGGTTCTGCTTTAGTGGTCCAAATGTCTTTTATTTGCATTTTCAACACAAAATAGGAATTTGATAGGCATGTGGTTTAATACTAACACACCCAGAAGAGATTTATGAGCGATTCAGTGTGTGTGTGTGATTGCTGGGACTGATATCAAAAACGCCCCTGAGAGAAAGCAATCTTCCCAGCATTTGCCTAACTGGCTAAAAATCAAAGAGCAAAAGAGACAAAAAAAACCCAGATCAACTTGATTGTTTACAACAATTTTTGGCAACAACTCCAAGCCTGGCAAAAAAGAGCATTGGTAATTAAAAAAAAAATGGAAGTACGGGTTTTAAATACAAAACAGCAGTCTTAACAGATGTTTTATGGATTTCAGTCCGCAATCAATAAAGACCTACTGAATTTTTTGGTTGTTTTTATTTAATGCTAACGAATCAGCCTGAGCTCACATAGCCAAAACAATGTATTTACTATACAGCTTTTTTTTTATCGAGTGGCCTGGTTTGTCATTATCTGAACAGAAAACATGATAATAGCACACAGGCATCTGCAAAATGAGTTGTGTTAGTGTTATATCTGACTTTCTCACACATATTTGCGGTTAACTTAGACTTCTGTTTTGCTGGGAAATGTAATGATGCCTACAGCAGAAAAAGACCAACAGCAATAAACACACAAAAACGAAAGTCTTAATAATCACAAGGTTTAAACTTTTGGTTAAGGGTTCTGCCCTCCAGGCGCAAAAGAGACGCGTTTGCCCAGTTGTCTGGAGATCAAGTTCAAGTGCTGGTGAAGACCAAGCTCCCTGGGAAGGAGGGATAGTAAACACTCTCTCAAGCCAACTGTGGGCACCTGTGAGCTCATGTATGCAGAAGAGGACAGATAGTGCTTTCCTTTGTTATGCTGCCCTGTGACGTAGCATTCTGGAAAAATAATTTGTCTTAGAGGAAGCAACCATCCTCGGGTGGTAGCTTGGTCTTAAGATAGGAGAAAGCTGGCTGCTGGGTGGGAATTGGCGAAAATTAAATTAGAGAGAAATTAGTGGGGGGGGCAAAAGTCATGAAAGCTATACTTAATGTAACAATAGCAAGCAGCAGATAAGGCACTATTCACTGCTATTACTACTACTACTACCATTGCTATCACTACTACTATTGCTAATGCAATTACTACTACTACTACTAATACTAATACTACCACTACTCTACGATGACTATCAGTCCGTACAGGATTTTGAGTTTTGTTGTGGCCAAAAATGCAACACATTATCTGCGGCTTTTTTTCCAAAATTTGAGATACAACGTGCAGTGTTTTTGTGCTTTTTGTGTTATTGTACTTGAATTGATGCAATTGGCCAAAATTGTTTTGCAGTGATGTTGGTTGGTAAATGAGACCTTTTCAGCTGTACTCATGTTCGAAGCATGTGAATCGAAGAGGGCTTTGGCTGAATAGCGCAATGTGATGACGTCACATGATGCATCTTGGTCCAAATCTGCGGAAAATATGTGGTAACTTTGAAACTTTCTTTGCTTTCACGGTCATTTCTATGATCGCAAAATCCTGGAGGGACTGGAATATTACTATGCTTACAATACTACTATGAATGCTAATACCATTCCTACTGCTAATACTGTTATTACTCCTACTGTTACTATGACTACAACTACTGCTAAAAATATTACTACTACTATCATTATCATTATGAGCATGACTACTGCTAATGTTATTACTACTATGGTGACTATTACTTACTGCTAATTACTACTACTGATGCTAATACTATTGCTATTACTCTTGCTGCTGTTACTACTACTACTACTACTTTTACTACAGTACTTCTAAGACTATTTCTGCTGCTAATGCTATTACTACTACTTCTAGAACTACTGCTATTATTATTACTAATAATATTAATACTACTACTGGTAATGTTATTACTACTATAACTAATTTTACTAATACTGCTACTACTAATAATAATATGTTGGATATAATATATAATATAATACGTTTTGCTGGCCTGTGTAGTGAGATGAGAGGCCCTGATATCTGCATGTTTTATCATGGGGTCCAGATGTTCCAGATCCAGAGGTTAGGGGTCATGGGTTAACGCTACAAAAACAGCTTGCTGCACATGCTGCATGCACATTGTCAGGAACACACCCGGGCATTTGTGTTACACGTCAGCTTTATGGCTTAACTGCTAAAATAATTCATGGCTCTGCCATAGACTTTGATTAGAACGTTTTGGGTTTTTTTTTTGATCAGGTTTTTTTCCCATATTATGTGACCCTACCTAGGTTGCAAAGTCTCAACAGAAGAGAAAGAGGACAAGAAGGTAGACTAAAATGAGATAGGAAAAGATAAAAAGCTCACTTACAGTTGTTCTAGAGAGACAAGACCCTTGAATGCGTGTTGGTCTATAGATTGGATTTCATTCTTGTACAAATAGCTGCAAAGAGAAATGAACAGGCATATTAGAAAAACACAGAAAGTATGAACTATTCTGAGGAAAGTAATTATACAGATATATCTTTCCCCAACCTAAGGATACCCTGCGGTTAAAAACCTGCACTTTTGGCACAGGGCTGTGTTCTGAAAGGACAAGAAGGCCAATGTATTGTCTGGGAATGAAACAGTTTGCTTTATCAATCAGAGTGGAATGTGAAAGGGTGGCTGCACACGTGAACGTGAAAGTTTGGTGTTGGCAAAGCAGAGACGCAGCGTGGGAAACAGGAACTCAGTACTATGAGTCTCTCCTCTAGGGAGTGGGGGGTTGCAGCAGTCAGCTGTTCAGAGTTTGGATAACTAACATAAATGCTCTTGAAGCTTGGCTGATGATTTTCCACATATTACATTATAGAAATTAAAAATATATTTCAGTCATACTTGATCCTTACTCAGAGAACTCCATTAACCATTCATTACAGTATATAAATGAAGCCAATACAATACTTTCATACTGTCAAAACAACGTGTGAAGAATTTGAGCTAAGCAGATACAATATATACTACACTACAGAATTGGGGTTTTCTGCCCATACCACTCCCCAACTGAACCATAAATATATTTCACCAAAACAACATGGACATTTTTATTTACTTTTTAATCTTGCCTAGGCTATACTGCAGGGACTATGTTGTATACTGTGCCCTCCACTAATATTGGCACTCTTGAGCAAAGAAGGCTGTGAAAAATGGTCTTTAATGTTGAACCTTTTGATCTTCTGTTTAAAAAAATCACAAAAATACTCTGCTCTCATGGATATCAAACAATTCCAAACACAACACTGGTCTATCCCCAAAAATACATTTGTTAAATATAGGTGTGAAACAATTATTGGCACCCTTTTAGTCAATACTTGCTACCTCCCTTTGCCAACATAACAGCTCTGAGTCTTCTCCTATAATGCCTGATGAGGTTGGAGAATACATGGCAAGGGATTCGAGACCATTCCTCCATACAGAATCTCTCCAGATGCTTCAAATGCTAGTGGACTCTCCTCTTTAGTTCACCCGAGAGGTTTTCTATGGGGTTCAGGTCAGGGGACTGGGATGGCCATGGCAGGACCTTGATTTTGTGGTCAGTAAACCATTTTTGTGTTGATATTGATGTATGTTTTGGATCGTTGTCCTGCTGGAAGTTCCAACCATGGCCCATTTGAAGCTTTCTGATAGAGTCAGACAGGTTTCATTTAATATCTGTTGATATTTGATAGCGTCCATATTGCCATGTATCCTAACAAAATGTCCAGGTCCCCTGGCAGAAAAACAGACCCAAAACATTAAAGAGCCACCACCATATTTAACCGTGGGCATGATGTTCTTTTCCATATGGCTACCTCTCTGTGCGTGCCAAAACCACATCTGGTGTTTATTGCCAAAAATCTCTATTTTGGTTTCAACTGACCATAGAACCCGATCCCATTTGAAGTTCTGGCAAACTGAAGATGCTTGAGCTTGTATTGTTTTTGGCTACATGCAATAGAGAAACTGACAGGTGCCTAATTGGTTCAGCTTGTAATCAGATCCTGTCTGGTAAAATGTCTGTGATGCTCCTACACCACATTTTTTAAAAAATTTGTGTACATGTACTTTTCTCCCTTTTCACTTTTGGAGTAACCAGATTTTAAAATGCTACGACTTTGAGGTACATGGAAAAGAGAAACACTTTTCAGTTTAGAAAACTTTGTTGTTTTCAGAACTATATATTACATGAAAATGTGTAGGGGACTCCCATAGACCAAACATACAATTTATGAGATGAAAATGATATTACTAATTGCAAAAATACATTGTTTGAAATTCAAATTGGAAGGACTTATACAGGTATACAGAAATGGAAGCAATATAATGAAAATAAGTCAAGCTTAATTTTCATGTGGACCACCAAGTAAGCACACCAGACCCTCATTTGGTGATACAAGTCTAATTACTTGTTCCAAATGCCTGAAATTTAAAGACAGCCCCACAAACCATTCCCACTATCCATTTCTTTCCAATAAGTCAGATTCCAAATCAAATTCCTATATTACACACATTACCGGTGCCACCCCAAATAAATGTTGGAGAAAATCTATTCTATGTTGTCTAGAAATGTCATTTTGTCATGCTTGGCACTAATCGTATTCCACTAGGCAAGATGGAAGTCTTAAACGCTCAATTTAGGAGTCATTTCAATACAATTTGAAGTAAACCCGCATAGCAGTAGGTCATGTGTTTGTGCAATTGTTTAAGGTTGAGTCATTTTCAAAATTGGGCTACTCTGAGTCAACTTGAAAGAGCATTTTCCAAACCACTGTCTATAGAATTAAGTCTGAGTTCCGAAGTGATATCAGATGTAATAACAGCAAAATGAATTCAAATGTCTGGTTTGGATTTTTTGACCTAACTGTAGCGATATTGGAAGTGGTCAGATTGGTGACAGACACAACTTTATTTAACAAACTGACAGACTTTACACAATGAACTTCATGCTGTCTGCTGAAAAACATAACAGAATAACTAAACTGCCTTTCTGGTGATTGTACAATTATATTTCTTTATTATTAAGCAAACTGCACCAGTTTGTACAAAGGGTTTTAACCTCTGACAAAGATCTGAACCAAGAATGCAACTCTTTTAAAGCTGCTTGCTTACAAATTACACTTAGCTGTAAACAGTTTAATTACCACTATAATTACAGGCACACCGAGTTACCCTCACTGTGAACAATATCCTCTCTACTACAGAGCCCACCCCATCCCTATGAGAACTAATAAGAAAATGACTTGAAATGGTTTTGTCTTTTGTAACCCTAAAGTACCATCATTACAAGCACCAGGCTCTAGACAAATTTGTGGAAATTTGTGTTTGCAGCCCATTACGTCCCCTTATTTTAATATTTCTACTATCAAATAACCATTTAAGTAAAATAAATAATTTCGAATGGGAAGTGTGCCTTGGATTACCTTTTTTTAGTATTCAATTTTTCCCCACCAAAGAGCACCAACACATATACTCCATAGAACTTCTGAGCATACTGGATATGTTTTTTTTTTTTTTGTTTGTTTGTTTGTTTGTTTTTAATCATGCAATGGAAATGCTTCTCTGGTCATCCTCAATATCTAGCTGACTGCCCAACTGCTTGTAAACTAGCTCATATGTATAGGAGTAGAATTTCAAGTCTTGATTTGCATCATCATCAGTAATTTACATAAGAAATACAACTGTTAAAGGATAATAATCAACAAAGGCGTATTCTATAGTATACATAGTATGTTACAGTGTATATACACTATAGTATATTATACAGTATAATTTCTATTTAATTTGACACCTGTAAAGTACTGATGGTGACCAGAAGGAATGCAGAGTAAGAATTCCCTTGTACAGCAGGTTTTACTGTAAATATGACATAGATTCAATATAAAATCTTGAATCAAGTGCTGTAACTATTACATTACTATTGCACTATTACATTTTTTTATTAATTACAGAATTGTCTGTTCATAGTTACCAAGAAAACAGAAAATGGAAGTCCTTTATATTAAAGACATTATATAATATATATTATATTAAAGAAAATTATCTGAATACTGAATGAAAGTGCTGACACTGGAGACTCCTTCCATAAATGTCAAATAAACATGTCTTTACAGAAAGCCTCACTATATCCATCCATCCATGTTTTTACACAGGGTCATGGGGGAGCCTGGAGCCTATCCCAGGGAATTGGGGCACAAGGTGGGGGACACCCTGGGCAGGGTGCCAACCCATTGCAGGGCACAATCGCGAACACATTCATACACTATAGACAGCTTGGAAATGCCAATCAGCCTACAATGCATGTCCTTGGACTGGGGGAGGAAACCGGAGTACCTCGAGGAAACCCCCTGAAGGTGAGATTCAAACCCCCAACCCCGGAGGTGCGAGGCAAACGTGCGAACCAATACCCCCACCTCACCATATGAAATTATAAGCTTTTCGTTGCTAAATGGCTATATATGTTAAAAACCTGTTTATTATTAGTTGATGTGAATTATTTGTTACAATAGAAATGATAATTTATTTAATAATGTACATTAACATATGAGTCAGCCAGCCTCCCCGACTATAGTAAACATCGCCAGACACATAAAGAAGTTGAAATGGGTAAAGCAGGTGTTACATTAAAGAGGAGAAACGCGGCCGTACCGCCTGTATGTAAACGTAAAAGCAGACAGCACAGCTGAGGCTTTCTTCACAGATCTGTGACTAACAAAAGTAAGACGTGTGGGAAGGACAGTTATACAAGCTGTCTCTGTTCTCCCGTGCCTTCAGGTGAAGAATCTCAGACACCTCAAAGCACAGCGCAAGCGATTAAGTGCCATAATGCGTGAGATTTGTTTTATGCTCAAATAATGATTGTCACGTGCCGAGATTCAAAACGCCGACTCAGAGGGCACTGTTAAGGGGGAATTGCACTCAACATGATTGATATTAATGCTTCATGTCTACACAGAATACAAATGACGCACATCATAACCTCTTCTCAAAAATCAGTCAGATGCTTGAGATCAGGTGAGAAGAAATGGGTCAACTCACAGATATTTCAAGTTCTCCAAGTCCTCAAACGTTCCTTTTGGGATTCTTCTGATTTGGTTGTTGTTTAAAAGGCTGTGGGGAGAAAAATAAAATAACACAACAAAACAACAGTAGACATTTTAAACAAATGCTTATACAGCAGAGGCATGCATCACGAATTCTGTCAAACAACACTTTTTTGGGGGAATTGAAGGAAACAAATCAAAATGATTTTATTGCAACAAAGAGAACGTTCTACTAGTCCAGGACTATAACAGATATCAAGTTCTCATGCAAATCAACTCTCCTATTAAAACAACCCATAAGGTTGTTTCCAGATTGAGACTAATCATACTGACTACACCGTGGGCCACGTCCCAAATAAAATACTTAGCTACTATATAGTATATAGAAATACATGTATCTCGCCTATTATATAGCAGGTAAGTACGCGGTTTCGGACGCAGCCGTGCTCTCTTGTTTGCCATCAAACGGTTGAGCGCTGCCATGTGTGTACGTGTCCTGTCACACAATGCGGTGAAAACTCCCACACGACGTTAATAGTGTGATTAAGGTGTGTACATGTAAATAATACACTTCGATAATGCGACTAAAACAGGAATACTCCACATGTCTTAATTTGATTTGTGTTTACTTCGAGTATGACATTAACCGGATTAAGATCATCAATAATCGGTGTTTACTTGCATGCTAGTTTCATAATCAGAGTATTGTCTTAATCGGGTTAATATCGGATTCTTGTTGCCCATGTAAATGTACTGAATGTAGCTGCCGGTGATTCGCAAAGTGTCAGTGGACAATTTAGAGGAAAGCATCAAACTCCGTTCCAGAGACAGATCTAATCCAAGATTGACTGAATCTGTTCTGGTGGCTCGTGTTGTCTCAACAACGTTTAAAACACTGTTGTTTTCCCTGTAATTTGTTGTTTGTCTATATACTGTATATAAGGAATAAAACATTATGGGCGCTTAAAGGAAAAGAATTCATGAAGAAATGGTGATCTGAGGAAAATCAGAGTTACTGTTACCCCACCATGGTTGGTTATTTTCCTATAACAGCATGTCCCCTAGTGTTTTATTCCTCTTATACCACAGCAATATACTGATGGGTTTTTTAAATTAATTAAAGAACCTCAAATGATACTTTTTATCCATTTACAGTTACATTTAAAAGGCCTCATTTAACAAACTGGATATGAACGAATTAGTCAGAACACCTTCTGACCAATCAGATTCATGAATTCAACAGTGTTCTGGCATACATAAAGATCTGTCTTATATACATGGGAATTGTCTGAAAGTATTTTAGCTGAGCAGCTGTGTGATTTTGAATGGTGGCCTACAAGAGCAGGAAAAATCAATTCTGCAAGGATTACAAGGTGACCTGCATGTGTGGCCTGAAGCAGAAACCAGAGGCCTAGAGCACAATGTCAAAGTAAACACACACTCATAAAAGTTTGCCGGCGCATGAAAACAAAGTGAGGCAGCCTAATGGCATGGGATACTTACAGCGTGTTGAGGTTCCTCAGTCGTCTGAAAGAGCCCGGCTGCAAGTCTTTAATTTTGTTAAACCTCAGGTCTCTGTTAAAACACAAACATGCAGTGAGGATGATTAGATAATGACACACAATAACACAAGGACACATACATGACGAGATATTAAAACTATAAAGGATTGCTGAAATTTCCTTAGTGTATTTTCCGACTGGATGAATAAGAAAATAAGGTGCAGCTCCTTAAAGTCTTCAACATGGGGTTCGGCATCAATGTAAGAACTGTGTTTCCGTCTATGAGTGTGATTCTAACAATGCGTGTCATGTTACTTAAAGATTTTTGTTTGTTTGTAATATTTGCGTACCGAAATAAGAAGGGGATTAACCAAAATAAAGCTAACTGGAAAATTTTAAACTTTCACACTGTGTTTCTGGTGCAGCCCCTAGATGACAATCATCCGTGTACAACCCCAATTCTAAAAAAGTTGGGACGCTGTGTGAAATGTAAATAAAATTTTAGTAACACTTACTTTTCCAGCCTCTTGTTGTCGCTGTCCCAACTTTTTTGACACGTGTTGTGGCTATCAAATTCAAAATGGCCTTATTTTTTTTTTTTCTTAAAATGGTGTATTTCCTCAGTTTAAACATATGATATGTTTTCTAAGTTCTATTGTGAATAACATATGGGTTTGCCAATCACTGCATTGTTTTTATCTACCTTTTACACAGTGTCCCAACTTTTTTGGAATTGGGGTTGTAGTTCAGGAAGTATAGGTAACTCAAATTGTAGTGAACACGATATAGCTTGTAAATGGCTTTGAATAGTAACAATGCCCTGACTAAAACATCTACTGTCTACTTACATGCAGTACATTTCAAATATTGATAACCAGGGATGAATCAGTACCAACACTAGTATCAGGTATCATGGTCTGATACCATACTCAATTAGACACCAACATCTGATACCATATGTGTATGTTGTCTTGCTAATAACAGAACAGATAAACTATTCTCTGCAAAAATATCAAGAGATTCTACTAAACATGTTTACATTTATATTTATTCATTTAGCAGACGCTTTTATCCAAAGAGACTTACAAATGAGGAAATACAAGAAAAGCGAAATATCAAGCAGACAACAATACAAGTAGTGCTACCATACAAGATCCGTTAATTGAGTTGTAGAAGAAGCAAAGTGCACAGTAGAGGTGTCAGAGCCAGAGTAAGATTTATTGTTTTTTAGGGGTTGGTTAGGTGTTCATAGAAGAGGGGGGTCTTTAGCTGTTTTTTGAAGCCACGCTGAGTAGGCACTACTAAGCATCGGTCATTGATTTGATCTCGGATTGAGTGAGGGAACGT
Source organism: Ameiurus melas (assembly GCA_012411365.1). Taxonomy (NCBI): domain Eukaryota; kingdom Metazoa; phylum Chordata; class Actinopteri; order Siluriformes; family Ictaluridae; genus Ameiurus; species Ameiurus melas. The sequence goes on from CM022761.1 coordinate 22,543,215, forward strand.
AAACCTTCAGGAGAGGGTTGAGGTAGGGGGCGGTGCTGTTCCAGACAAGGTCTTGTACGTGAGCATCAAGACCTTGAATTTGATGTTGTCATGGCATTTATCTTTAATTCGATTAGAAAATATGAATGAGCAGAGCAGTGTCAGCAAGCGTGCTCATTCCAAATCTACTGTGTGCACATAAAGGTATTCGCGAGAGTAGAGTGAAGCTAAACTGAGACGCTCCCGGACTCTGCTTGTACTCCAACTGCAAAGAAAAAAAATAATAATGGTATCGATTCATTTCTGTTAACCACAGAAGTAGCCCTATGATGGCCTTTCTGCTACCTCAGCTGTGACGACTGCATTATCTGGTGCCCATGTTCTTTGGAAAGCTATCTGCTAGCTAATCGAATAAAATGTCAGCAGGTTTATCTAAAGAATCCACAAACACCGTGTTGTAGTCACAACAGAGATAGCTTTCTGTTCACATGTGAGCTCCTTATTTATAAAACTTAGCCCAAATGATAATTTCATGAATCATCAGCACACCCCGAGCACTGAACTGTCATAAAGCATAAAGGATGACTTTTTTTTTTTTAAAAAGGGAGAGTGAAATGCTCAAAATGTTCACAGAAACTCAACAAGAAAACAATACCTCATTGCTTTACATCTCAATGTCTATTCTTTTTCGAGATTGTTCGGCAACAATCTGTTTTTCTGAATTCATATTTCATATTCAATATCGGCCACATTTCAGAATCCTGAACTGAAAGATTTTTTTTTCAGCACTGCTGCAGTTGGATGAAGCCAGTAAAGCACTCAGCCCTGTCTGTTTCTCCTCTGCCATGTAAGGCTAGCCTGTTTGCAGACGCTGGACCCAGTTTGAGCACCGTGTGTGCTGTGGCATGCTCAGACAGGGCCAGAGCTGAATTCCACAGGGCCTTCCACATTGCTGCAGGCAATACGGCACAGAGCTGCTGCAGAACGCCGTGGAAACTATTCAGCGCTCGGACAAACATCGCTGATTGCTTGGACTTGCTTAAATGGATCCTTCATCAATTTTCTAAAGTATAAGTTTACTTGTCTGACTCAAAATTCCAACAAAAATAAGATGGTCCTTCCAGTACCTCATCACTGCAGAGTGCCTGAATGAAAAAAAATGTGATGGGGGGAAATAAAAAATCGAACCAGTTTGGAACAGGAAATTAGTCGTTTGTCTAGAACTTAATATGGAGGCTGCAGAAGAGTGACACAATATAAATGTAAGTGACCATGGCCATGAAAATGACTGAATAAATCTAAAGAATGTATAGTATATATATATGTAGTGAAAACTCTGTCTCTTCATTTCTCTTCTCTTGTGAAATTTTACATCCTATAGCCTAAGAAGTACTTTGTTTGCATAGGTGCTGTACTTTTGTCTAAAATGTCCTGTTTCTCTTGAGACTTTGTGTACTATGCTTAAACTTCGGAGACCCCTTCCGTGCCTCCGCCCAGTGTGCACGGAATTCGCATGTTCTCTCCGACATGCATTATAGGCTGATGGGCATCTCCAAATTGTCCGTAGCGTGTGAGTGTGTGCGTGCGCGATTGTGCCATGTAATGGGTTGCTACCCTGTCCAGGATGTCCCCGGCATTGTGTGCCGAATCCCTTGGGACTGGCTCCAGGCTCCCCGTGATCCTGTGTAGGATAGGCAGTACAGAAAATGGATGGATGTATACATTTATGGAACATCCATTAAACAAACTAGTTCCTGTAATCACTTGCGTTATAGCAGCTATAAACAGCTGTCCCTTCACCAGCCTCTATATTTCCTGCCTTAAAATCAATAAGCCAAAGAAAAAAACACAAGATTAAATAAACCTTTACCATAGCAACAACTATATGTTTTTCTTTGCGTATAATTATAAATCTGTCTTAGATTTACACGTTCCTGCGAATGAGCTGTTACTATAGAAACAACAAAAATGAGAACAAGCACAATAGTTTAACCTTAAATATCGAATATTCGACTACATTCTCCAGATAGTCAGCAGCATACTGATTATCTCTAAACACACTTTCATGATCATCTTTTGTCTGATAACAGTTAAAAGTCTGGCGATTTAAAAATGACAAGATCTTCTAAAGGCAGAATGACTTCAGCTTTAAACGATGCTGATATTCACCGCAATGGTTCCTGTCTGAGTAATGAAAACTGATTGTTTCAGCGGGGGTGAGCTTGAAGCTTTTTGTGTTGTATAGGTTACACGATGAGGAAACTGCCTTGGCTAAATGCTTGCCTTAAGGAGACAATGTGGTATTGTGTGTAATCAGTACATCATTATACAGAGATACTTGCAGTGTGTACAGTGCGCACTACGGTGGCTTATCAGGAGAGGAAATGACTGGGAATATGGCTTCACTTACAATACAAACATTTGTTATACAAGGTTCACAAATCTCTTGCTTTATGGATTTAAAACCTGTCCTGAGGCCATCCTGATCCTCTTCTTTGGCAGAAACAATGTGCAGTGTTTGAAAAATTCTCTAAAAAAAGACTCTAAATGGTAAATGGTCTGCACTTATATAGCGCTTTTTAAAACGTTAATGGTTCTACAAAGCGCTTTACATTGTAAAGCATGTTATTTGTCTTGCTGTACATGCAAATACACAACTGCTTGAAGCCATGGGCTACATCTCAAACCGTCTATATAGTAGCCGAGATACATGTATTTTTCCCCACTACAGGACTATAATAGGAACGTAAAACCGCCGTGTGTGATCGTGTCCTGTCACAAAATTCAGTGAAAACTCATGTGATTAAGCTGTTTACATGTCTGTAATACACTAAAACAGGAGTACTCCACCTGTCCTAATTCGATTAGTGCTTACTTCGAGTATGACCTTAATTAGATTAAGGTAATTAAAACTTGCTGTTTACATGGTAGTTTCTTAATTAGAGTATGGTCTTAATCGGGTTAAGAGTGGATTATTGTTGTCCATGTAAACGCACTGTATATAACTTCTATAACATGTAAAACAGGAACATGAAAGGAATATTCTAAAAGCAACTCATGTAAACACCTTCTTAATTAGAATATTGTCTTATTCAGAATAAGATCAATAACTAGATTACTGCTGTCCATGTAAAAGTAGTCACTGTGAGGACAGAGAATGGGCAAACTGCCAACATGTAACAAAATATACCCTGCAGTTAACAATATCAGGAGGAAGTGACTGGCTAGGTGTTTTACACCTACCATGAACCAGCTTTCAAAGTAATTAGATAATTTGGCTTAAACAGTTAACTTGTTCCTCAGTGAATCACACTACTGGCAAGAAGACATACACTAGCAGTGGTTATGACTGGTGGCCACCTTCCACCGCTTGTGTATGATCATAGAAAAAACGTTGTGTTTATTTTTCCTGGCCAGCCTGAATTAACAAGAAAGTGCTAGGAATAACGTCACTAATCATAGCCACACTCTTTGCCAGTACCTTTAGCCTGTAGGAACAACTGACATCCAACAAAATTAGTAACACGATCAGTATCTGAATATATTCAAACACTTCTTGGTGTGTGAGAAGCTTTAGACATACAACTAGCAAAGAAGTTATAGAGTAGTCTTTAAAAACACCAAACGATCCTGTGAAGTGCAGACGTTCTCCATACCTGTAAGCACAGCTGATAAGATACAGCTAGAATAGGTGTTATAAATTAACGCTTAAGAAGGCTCGCTGAATAAATACCTACAGTGGTCCCAGCTTTAGACGAAAGGCAGTATATTGGAGCACAGGGTGGGACAGCATGAGATTAGATTCTGAGAGGCTGTGACTCAGCGATTCAGACGAGGTTTCTGCTTTCTTGGCATAGAGTAAAGATTTAATGGAGCTTGACTTTGCCAGGTCTGCCAATCAGAAGCATGTTATGTCAATAAGGGTACTAAGGGTGTATGTATATACAGTCCTCTCCGAAACTATTGGAACGGCAAGGTCAATTCTTTTGTTTTTGCTGTAGACTAAAGATGTTTGGGATCAAAAGATGAACATGAGAAGAGAGTTTAGAATTTCAGCTTTTATTTCAGGATATTTATATGTAGATGTGTCAAATTTGAAGGCGAGCACAAATATTGGATCATGTGACTGGCAGGTGTTTCTTGTTGCCCAGGTGTGTCCTGTTAGATTGATTGTTTTAACAATAAACTTTGCTCTGAACATCTACTCTTGGTTTTAGCCTTTTGTTAAAAGGATAACCCTACATAAAGATCAGAGAGCTGTATATTGGAGAAAAGCAAGCCATTTTGAAGCTGATAAAAGTGGGGAAATCAGTCAGAGGCATTGCACAAACATTGGGCATAGCCAATACAACAATTTATTTTAATAAATATCTTGAAAAAGAAAGATAAAACCATTGGTGTACTAAGCAAGATATACCGAATGGGTCTGCCAAGGAAACCCACAACAGTTGATGACAGAAATATTGTGAGAGCCGTGAAGAAAAACCCCAAAACAACAGTGACATCACCAAGAACCTCCACAGGGCAGGGGTGAAGGGATCCCAATCCATCGTTGATTAAGACTTTGAGAGCAGAAATATAGAGGACATACCACAAGATACAAACCACTCAACTTTCTAAGAACTAGAAAGTCAGTTTGGAATTCACAAAGAAATACTGAGATGAGCCACAAAAGTTCTGGAAACAAGATTAACTTCTACCAAAGTGATGGAAAGGCCAAAGTGTGGGGAAAGAAAGGATTTGATCATGATCCAAAACATACAAGCTCATCTGTGAAACATGGTGGAGGTAGTGTCATGGCTTGGGCTTATATGTACTTCTGGAACAGACTCAGTAATCTTTGTTGATGATGCAACTGAATGAATTCAGAAGTTTACAGGAACATTTTGTCTACAGAGAAATGCATCCAAATTAATTGGGAAGATCTTTATCATGCAGCAAAACAATGATCCAAAAAACACTGGCAACTCAACAAAGGCCTTTTTAGGGGGGGGGGGGACCTTAACCCAATTGAGGCTAAAGGAAGAAACCCCCCAAAACAAACAAGAACTGAATGTAAAGCCTGGAAAAGCATCACAAAATAAGACACAGAGAATTTGGTGATGTCAGTGAGTTGCAGGCTTGATGCAACCAAGTATTAAGTGTTATTTACATAAATTGCTTCAAGACGTATCTGTACCTATACTTTTGCTCACCTAAAAATTGGGTGCTCTGATACAAAAGGTGATATGTTTTATGTTGTTTGACACTCCTAGATGAATACCAGGAAATAAAAGGTGAAATCCTAAATTCGTGTCTCATGTGCCATCTTTTGATCTCAAAACCTTTAACCCTTTAACCCAAATAAATCTTTGGTGTATAGCACAAACAAATGAATAAATCTTGCTGTTCCAATAGTTTCGGAAGGGACTATGTGTATATAATCATTTACTCATAGATGCCTGGTGGACAAGTAGGTTCAACAACCAGAAAAAATTTAATTACTCCCTATTGACTTTTGCATATCAACTTTTTATTTAGTGTGCATGAAAAGCTCCTGCAAAATTAGCTTAAAAACACCTATACAAGGAATATCAAAAGTATAATTAAAGCTGTTCTTGAACCATTTGGAGTACATGCATTTAGCAATAGAAGTTTGAACACATTGAAAAAGAAGAGTTTGTTTAATTTCTGTCTAATTTATTATTATTTTTTGCATACAGATGCCTGCAGATGACTACAGCTGGGAGTTATTAGCTAGAAACCACAATTGGACCGCAGCATGAAGCCTGTCCAAGTTAAAATTTTATAACAATACCAAAGAAAATGAATATTGTACACAAGTTTTTCAAAGGATATGTAAATGTGTTTTACCAAAATCACCTTTTGGAGACTCCAAAGGGTATGTATACATACATACCTAGGATAAAAAGGCTCCAACTCTTGATCATTCTGGGCACTAATGAAAGGTGACACTAAGAGCTATCATATCAAATATCCAGCAATCTACAATATATATATATACACCGTATATATATATATATATATATATATATATATATATATATATATATATATATATATATATATATATATATATATTCATAACTGAATTTATATATATATATATATATATATATATATATATATTCATAACGTTCAGAAAAATTAAGACACTCGTCACTGGTTACGCATCTTTACGGAGGGACTTTTAAATTGAAGTGCTGAAACTCTCCCCTAAAGCATTCAGAAATTCATTGGTTATATGACGCGCCAGTCATCCACACAATCGGTTGCAATAGGCTCAAGCTTTTCATGAAGGAATGGGAGAAGGCATGGAATGGGAGAACATGGACTCTCATTGTCTATTAAAGGATATGGACAGGGATGCTTCTACTGGTTCAAATGAGGTGTCAATCAAAAGGTCAGAGCCCAGTGGCCATTTTTAAAACAAGTTATAAGGGATATTCACAAGTGAACCGAAGATATAATGGAGAATACTTGAAAGACTAAGCACATCTGCCGGAAATTTGAATCACAGTTCGTGGGTATTTACTAATGTAATAATGTGTTTTGGCCTAAATATTTTTACATAATTGGATTGTTTGGACCTTTTCCAGTGTAACAAGTTTTTGTCAGGAGGTTATGGATCAGTGAACTACTATGAGGCTTCGTAGGTAAGTTGCCTCCATTTTGTAAATGTTTGTTTGTATGTTGGTGGTCTGTTGGTAGCTGTTGTGATTGTATCTTGAAATGGTTTATATCGACTGAATCACAAGAATCTTAGCTTTCCAAATGTATATCGCATGAGTACCTACACACACAAGTATATAGTAATATATACTATATACTAGTAGCTGTGTACGTAGTAAAGTTTCGTGATAAACAACAGAATTTTAACAGGTTAAACATAATGCACTTTACAGTGGTGTGCTTCATTGCCAATCTGTAACTATAGCACAAGGAACTTACTTTTATTCACACTGCCTGCTGCACTACATAAATCCGCTAAAGCGCAATCTGGATGACTAGAACAGTCTTACTAGGCAGAATAACATGGCATCTTTTCAGAACAAGAAACATGCACCTATATGGAGACATTGATGAAACTGAGCAAAATAAAGTCACTACACAGTCACCTCGCTGAAAACAAAGAAGCTAGCCAGACTTGAATTACCTTTACAACCATCTAGCTTTTTGCAACCGCAGCTGCTGGCAAACATTTCTGACTGCACAGCTGGTAATATTATTTAGCCCCCCCTCCTAAAAACCTGAAATGGTGGAATGCTTGTTTTCCTGTCTTTGGTTCTGCATAATTAAACCGGTTATTGTGTTTTTTGTTTTTTATTTTAAACATGGAAAATAGTGACGTGGCAAAATCAATATACAACAAGCCTAGGTATGACATTTAACTTTGAATAGGCCTACGAAATGCACGAAATGTGAAGGACATCTACAAACAGCAATTAAATATCCATGTTTTCATTTTATGCCGTATGTAATGGGATAGCGAGTCAACAAAACAAAACTATGGCCTCAAAAAAAAAACCCCAAAAAAACCAACACAAAATTGTGTGTGTATCCCAAAGATAACATCTCTGCAATCTTGATAACGTTAACTCCAACGTGATTCCCGAAGTCAAAGTTGAAATGACAACATTTCAACCATGTATTCTCCGAAATTAAGGCTTCGGGGGGGAAAAGAACGTGATGTGATCCAAAGTCAATCCATGACAACAGTTGAAAACAGGATGCAGCAGCTCTGCTTCTTCTAGCTCTGCTGCCTGCCAAAGGGATCCCTTAGGGGAAATTCCACCATTTTGACGTCTGTATGATAAAGCGCTTCGAGAATGATAACACAACATACTGCAAATCTTCTGAGGCTTTAAAAAAAAAAAATAAAAATAAATTTATATATATATATATATATATATATATATATATATATATATATATATATACACTGTGTGTGAGTCCAGTTTGAGATAGCAAATGTCACCATTTAAACTGAAAATAAGAGAGTAAACAAACAATGTGCTACCGTCCCTATGTGCAGGCACTGCTTTAGTACTTCAACTTCTACTTTCAACTTCATTCAGCTACAGTTACCACTCCAAAGCTGACTGTTGAAGTGTTTTACTCCTTTTATGCCACAGAAATCACAATTAATACATTTAATTAAAGAACGACATACTTTCTATCCATTTACAGTTGCAAAACAGGTTAGCTCCTGTAATAACTTATGATATAACAGCTATTAACAGCCGACCCCTCAAAAGTCTCTCTCTCTCTCTCTCTGTCTCTCTCTCAGCCAAAAACACAAACCATAAACCTCTGGTCTCCTGAAGACTTTCCTGTACTGGAAAACTTAAAGCAGAGGTCAAAATCTCTTGAATCCTTAGCCATTTGCACATCCGGATTGCTTCCTGTTTACAGCCTGTGTAAGCACAAGCTTCTAGAAGTTACGTTGCGAAGTCTTGCTAACACATTCCTTCTGGGTTCTATATGTTTGTGTATCAAACAATTCATTTAACACGCTGCAGAATAAAGTAGGCTATTTGTTATACAGTGCCCTCCACTAATATTGGCACCCTTGGCAAATATGAGCAAAGAAGGCTGGAGAAATTTGTCTTTATTGTTTAACCCTTAGGTCTTTTGTTAAAAAAATATCACAAAAATAGTCTGTCCTCATGAATATCAAACAATTGCAAACACATCACATGTTTATCCAAAAACATATCTTTGTTAAATATATGTGCGCAACAATTATTGGCACCCTTTTATTCTTGAGTTTGTTTCTGGATGAGAGTAGAGGCTTTTTTCTTGAAACACTTCCAAACAACTTGTGGGGATGTAGGTGACTTCGGATTACAGTTTTGGAGACTTTCGGACCCCAATGCGCAACTAACTTCTGCAATTCTCCAGCTGTGATCCTTGGAGGTTTTTTGGCCACTAAGCTATATTCCTTGCTCTTTCCCATTGTTGTGAATGACTAAGGGAATTTGGCCAATGTGCTACCTCATATTTCTACCCCTGTGAAACAAGAAGTCATGGTTGAACAACTTCCTGTTCCTAGTCACCCAGGTGTACTAAAAAATTTAAAATATCAATGGGAAAACACTTCAAATATATTTTTCCTCAAATGAATTCATGGGGTCGCCAATAATTGATGCACACCTATATTTAACAAATATATATAAATAAATAAAATATTTGGATAAACATGTGTTGTGTTTGCAATTGTTTGATATCCATGAGAGCTGAACAATTTTATGATTTTTTTTTTTAGCAAAAAGTTAAACGATTAAGACAATTTTTCATAGCTTTATTTGTTCATATTTACCAAGTGTGACAATATTAGTGGAGGGCACTGTATATAAAAAAACAAAAACAAAAGAGCTTATACTATCTGAGGTGTAACACATTAATTTACACACTACATCCATATATCTATTTTCCATTCTGTTTTCCTACATAGGGTTGCAGGGGACCCTGGAGCCTATCCCAGGGGACTGAGGGCACAAGCCGGGGGACACCGTGGACGGGGTGCCGCGCGATCACTTACACACTCAGAACTTACACACTCCTTTTTCTGAAAAAGAAACCTTGAAACCTTTATCTTGAATCAACGGGTTTGGTGTAAGGGAGCAATTTGGCTTCCCGGTAAGAGTTGTGGAGTGAAATATTGTGCCGATTAAGAATAACATACACTAGCTTATTTTCACTGCACTGAAAATGTACTCAATCGAGACATTGCTGTATTATACTGAACTGCATTCTGCATACTGTTACTCTCCTAACAACTCAGTGTAACTGCTTTTAAAACATGAAGCCCGAGTCTCTCAGATGAGAGCATTTCAGCACTGGCGAACATTTGTTTGCCATGTGTGAAGCACAGTAAAATGTTAATGTGGGATTTCACACAAACAGGTAGGGATTTCACACAAAAGGATCATCGTGGGGATCATAGATTGATGATGTCAAGCTAAACACTAATAAAGCTGCCTCCCACATAGAGCAGGAACATTCCCAGCATACGTTACCAGTTTATTCCAAGCCCAGTCTCTGGAGTTGTAGCTATTTGGGAAACGTGCATTATAAGTTACATTCGCATGCAAATGCTGGAGCGGGGAATGGCTTGAGGGAATAATAATGCAGCACGATCTGTCAGGATGTGAATCATTCATGACAAAATGATTTAATGCGTTCAACGTTTTCATGGCGTCCAAAAACATGTCTTGGTTTAAGTGCATTTGGATGACGTAACATTCATTTGTACATGCTTTACAAGGTCCCAGATTGCATAGTTGTATAAAAAGTGCTGCATAAACACAAGAAGAGAGAGGCCTGAAGCACGTCTTTCAATAACCATCTCCCCGCTGACTATCTCCCCGTGCAAATTAGCAAAGCTTTAGGGATTTTTCTGGCTTGGCATTCCACAATGCTGTGGAGGATGAGCTCCTGACAAAGCCTGACTGCAGCAAATTGCAAACAATGCTGCTTCTCTTTCTCTCTGACTCACTCTGACTGAACTGTCTGTTTCAGAAAGACGGCCCAATTCAGAATGGGATGAGTAAAAGGTGGTGAAACAAGGAACGCCGTCGGCGCCTGACCGTAATTTTGGCTAAATGAAGTGACCTGACTTTTGAAGCCTCCGCTTTAAGGGGTCGTAAATGTGGCCACAAATCAAGTAATCTCTGTGATGGCTCTTTTTCAGTCATACCACTGTTTTGTTACACACCACGGCTCTGAGAACCTCCAGCATTACTCAGCTCAGTCTACAGCCCCTTAGTCAACACTCACACAGACTGTCCATACTGACATGTGTGCACCAACCAAAATGGCTGAACACTTCCGTTCATGCACAGCAGCTGGCTGATATTGGCGCTGTCTCTGATGTTTAGATCCTCAACACAAAGACAGAAACACTCTGGCTAACGTTCAGCTATGAGCTATGGTGTTCTCTTGTGGCATGCAAAAACCATATTTGAGTCTGACCAGCGTCTCAGTTTTCACTCAATGTGAGGTGACTGTGCATTGTGCTAGCATTCGTGTTATATAACAGGTTTTGTAGTGCACTTTTGTCACTGTTTCCACCTCCTTGCATATTTCTAATTCTGGAAAGGTTGTCTAGCATCTGTTCAAGCTGATTAATATGGCTAGTAATAGCCAGAGTCTTTGGAAAAGAGTGGAGACACATGTCAAACAAAAAGTTTTCTTTGGGAAAGTAAACGTTTCAAAAAGTTTTTCTCGAGTTGTTTGACGAATAAAATAATGCTGCATTTGACTGGAGGTTGTAACTCGTAATTCCCAACCTCCAAAACTCGGAATTCCTACATGGGAACACAAGGTCTCAATACCTGTCTCCTTAACTCAGAGTTCCTCCGAGTTCAGCAAGTGATGTCAAATCAACATGGCTGGCACAACTCGAAGAGTAAACTAAGGAAAAACTAATGTCACAGCAAACCAGTGACTGCATTTCTCATCCTGTACTGCGGCCTACAAACACGGCCGCCATGGACTGCAGTTCCCGGAACACTTATTCATCCAAATCACGCACACCTGCATCCAATCTCACACACAACCACACCACAGTTTAAAAGAACTTTCGAGGCATTCGCGTTTTGCAAAGTATTGAGTGTTATCACCCTACCAAACATTTGCACCTTGGTCCACGGTTTGATTCGTGTTCATTGATCTAGTTTCTTGTTACTCGTTCTCGTTTCTTGCCTTGCCTCGTTTATGCGTGTTTGTAGATCACCTGAGCCGTTGCCTGTTTCTTCGACCACACGATTGTCTCTTGATTTGGATTTGTCTGCCAGCCTTTCTTTATTAAAAGCTATTTTCTAAACTTGCATCCGTCCTAATCTTCATTACGAGGAATTCGTGACACTTACCTTCATTGGCGTTTTGCTGTATAGACAAGTATTTGCTTTAGATCAATCAACATACAGATTAATCACTTGTCTAATCTACAGCATAAATCTACAAGGAGAAAAATACATCACTCATCACCGCGAGCTCTGATTTCGCAATTTCTAGGTAAGTTCAAAGCAACGTAAATAACGCGGGTGACTGCTTTACTGTTGCTGTTTCAAAAAATCTCCGGGGATAGAGCCCTGAATGCCCAGGCAAGGTAACGCCCTCGACAAACCGAGGAAAATACTGAAAGTGCACATCCTCTGTCTGCAGTTCTGTCTATAAATCCAAGCAAGCACCCTGTCTCTCACATCGCAACAACCAAGGCTTCGCCCACAACCTCTTTCGTTTCACTCTTCGCCTTTTCAGGTGAAGAACTACAGGTAAAGACACCAGTAATTGTAAAATTTTATTAGAATTGGTAAAAGGATTATCCATTATTAACCCAGTCTGACTGTCCATAAAAAAAAAGGTTTGTTGGCGTCTGTTGGGGCAGTGTGAACATGACAGACGTGTTCCCCAACATCCAACGGCCAGCTTTTAAAAGTTGGTGACTGTCGGAGTTGGCCGGCGTCTGTCTGTTCAGTGTGAATCGGGTTTAACCGTTTACCCTATGACTATAATGCTATGACATCATGCATATGGTTGCAATCGCAGCCACACTTCATTACGCCATTAAAGTATTGATATAATAAAAAGTTGTTAGATGTCCTAGCAATGATTTGTGATTGAGCCAAAAGCAATGGGTCTGAGAAAGTAGAAGCAGACTGAAAATCCTTCATCACCCTGTCAGACCAGAACCTGTAAAGCAAATGCAATCATTTCTCCAGCTAAGAAAGTGGCAGGACATGAGTATTACTCGGTGTCCACAATCACCCGATATGAGAAGAGCTGAATGGAAATTAAAGGCAGTGTGAGTGTTAAAGTGAACAGTTTGTGAACAGTTTGGTAATTCAATGCGAGGACTATAAAGTGCATTTTAAACCAGACATGGCAACTAAGTCAGTCCGTACACTGAGGTTTTTTTGTGATTCTTGTGGCCAAAATGCTTGATTTTGCTGTGACTTTTTTCAAACTTTGCAATGCATACTGCAGAGATTTTTGTGAATTTTTTGTGCTAAATTACTTGAATTCATGAAATGCAATTGCACAAAATTATTTTGCACTTTCACAGTGACGTTCGTTGTTTGGCTGTACTCCTATTCGACACATGTGAATCGAAGAGGGCTTTGGCTGAATGTGCATTCTGATGACGTCACATGACTCGTCTTGACCCAAAGCTGCCGAAAATCTGTGGTAATGTAGAAAAATTGCAAGCTCCTCTAAATATTGTATAGTACAGCTACAACAACTAATCGATAACCTCGATAATAATCGATTATGAAAATGAATCTTGTTGCCGATTAGTTGGTCTGCGCTGTACATTTACTCATTCTATCACTTCTGTTCCAAAAACACACTGCTTCGGAGAGTAAATACTAAAGTTCTGTCCCAAATGAAGTACCGTGTAAGTACCGCACTTACACCATGCACTGTATACTCTACCGTCTAGTGCAGTGTTTCCGCGGACACCTATTGGTCAGTGGTGTAATAGCAGGGGGTCCGTAGGAAAGTTTTAAAAATGTTTATATAATATATATATATATATTTTTTTGTTGTTAAATGTATCAAAATGTATTCAAATGAAATGGTTTAAAATGAATCAATTTGGTTATTCGCATGCATTCACAAATCACATTAGCTAAGCTGACGATCGTTCATGGATAGATTTATTATAAATGTATTTACAAATGAAATTATAATTGAAAATATAATTCAAGTGTCACAGTGATGGATAAAATAAACAAACGATATATCAGAGAGTCAAATTAAATGTCATTGAACCTGGTATTTGTACCAATGGTATTTGAACCAATCCCTGAGGCATGACAGGTTCTACCAATCAACCAGGGATTGCTAGGACTGTAGAATTCAGTGCTGTTTGTGAAGCCATAAAAAGTCATGCATAAATACTAATATAAGTATTTACTAATATAAGTAAAAAAAACACAATTAAATTACAGTCCTAAATTAATAATATATATTCTGGTGTGTGTCTACATATATTCTGGTGTGTGTATTGGGTTCTTTTCAGTCGTATATAATTGGACAAACAGTGTGTCAAGTTTTAATCTTAAATTTATATTTGTAACTCTCAGATTGTGGATTTTATTTTAAATTAATGCAAGAATGTTACTGCAAGTTCGCCCCCCACCGAATTAATTATTATTCGAAAAAAATAATCGGCCAAACTGATCGATTATGAAAATAACTGTTAGTTGCAGCCCTATTGTGGAGTTTGCTTGATTCATTTCTGTGATCCCAAAATCGCGAAATCCTAGAGGGACTGTATTTAGAACGGATAGAGGGTGAATTGAGGCGTAGCAAAGGTGTAACTATCTGAGCTTCCCTCATGTCTAAAAGTTACATTCTTTGCTGATTTAAATCACTGTGCCCAAGGGAAGGCATTCTTCAACTGCTGTGTAGAATGCACGATTTACAGACGAATAATTGGAACGTGAAGTGGGAGGAGGCTGGGGATAAGAGAAGCGGGGCACGTTCGTGTCCCGACGAGCACAGACACCCTGCAGGCGTGTGAAATGTAGTATGTAACAACTGCTCCGACTCCATGGATCTCCAGAAGAGTAGAACGTAATGCAGAACCGCAGCAGGAGGGAAAGAACCCTGAATCATAAAAATGATCAAATGCACAATGGTGTAACAAGCAGGAAGCGCTGCTACAGGAGCTGGCTCCGATTCAGTCCTTGTGTCGAGTCTGAGAGCTGGTGGCCTCTTTGCAGATGTGTTATCCGTAGTCAGGGCTCGCTTGCAGCTTCGCGCTCTGAATAGAAGCCTCTGTTTGGGCAGATGTATACGGGGACGAGAAACCGATGCACGCAGATATCACACGGGACTTTTAAACCCAGCAAAGGGAACGTATTAAGCTTCTCAAGGTTCAGACTCGGGGTCGGGGGTGGTGCTCTGCCTCTGTTTTGCTGTTTAATTCATGCAGTCTCGTCTAAGCAGGTATTGATTTCCAATGCATGAAGGTGGGGGGCGCAATTCTGACTTCAACCCTATGACCTTCCTATGACTAAATCAGGCGTGCAGCTCCGTTGACTTTCTTCCTTGGCGAGCAAACATTATGCAAGACAATCGCGTGTCTGTTTCGTATGCAGTTAAAAGTCTCACGGCTTGACTCAATAATTCCACATGCCTGCCAGACTACTAATAAACAACAGTGAACCAAGGAAACCTAATCGAATCTGCTCCATTCAAAACACCACCTACTTTTCCACCAAAAAAGGATTGTTTTTGCTGCTATTGCAAATTTAAATTGACTAAAAAGAACACAGTGCGTGTGTGTGCGCCAGTGTGCTAAGAGACTGAAAGAATGCCAAGTGTCACTTTACACTCTCTGCATTAAAGCGTGCGTGCGTGAGTGTGTGTGCGTGTGTGTGCGTGTGCTGGCACGTGCTATTCCATTCCACTGTCCTTCTGAATGTTAAGGGGAGTTTATACGGAAATCATCCCTTCGCTTAAACACTAATCCCACACACGTACTGTAGCTCTTGCGAAATGGAAAGACGTCGACACAACATCGTTTTGGATCACTGGTAATGGATGTTTTTAATATTCATCACGTTACACCAATAAACTAGTTGGAATATTCACTCGGTCGCGTGTAAGACGTTTAGAACTCTCCAAAAAGTAGGTCAAAGTCAAGGAAAGTCGTGTAAATTTGGTGTGGAGATGTAATAACTCCCCACCAAACCAGGCGCTGCCTTACAGCCCTGACGAGTTTAAATTTCCCATAGAAACATTCATCAGTGGGTGGCGCAACTAGAACCCCACTTTTGACAACAAACCGGTTTTCCTGCCGCTAAAATAAAACGTTCTAGTGGGAGAGCGTTTGTATATAAAATTCACCAGTGTATATACATGCATCATGTCCTACGAGATGAAGGAGAAGCGGCGTATGCTCTTTGCCGTTGCAGCCGTTTCTCTCTGCGGCCGAAAACGCCAGCGCCGGACTGTCTGGGTCCACGAAACAATTTGGACTCGCAGGCAGCGTGGCGGATCAGGGATCACGTGCGCTCGACTGTCTACACTCCCACTGGCAGTCGCTGCGCCAAGTCGCTCCAAATGTGCATAGGGTTAAACTTTTCTCAACTTTGCCGCATCGCTGGACGCGTCCACATCTAATCGCCAACAGTCACTGTCGCTGAAAATGAATGGTCTGCTCCGGTCACTTTGTCGCTGCGAGACGCTGTACGTGTGAACATACCTTTATACTCAAGTACAGCCGAACATCATGCTGATGTATGAGTGTTATCTTTCCATTTATTAACCCATCTACCGTTTTCAACTTTCTTTGGAGTCATGATACTATCACTACTGCTATATTTTCCATTTACACGACATGCCGTATTTTTTTTTTTTCTTATTAACGTATTAAGACATGTCTGGAGTTATTCTGAGTTTATCATGTTATCAGATACTCTTGCTGTTTAATTGCGCTATGTCGCACTGCGTAGACGATTACATGAGTACGGTCAGTCAGCTAACTAACTGGTTCACGTGAGTTTTTTTTTTCTTGGTCAGTGAAATATTTGCTATCGTATTTCAGGGCAGTCCAAATAAAACCACTATTCCTTAAAATGTCTGCCAACCCACAACCCACTGAGAGAAAACCTCTCACAAAAACAGAAGCTGAACCCATTTCCAGGCTCGGTCCAACACAAAAATCATGCACAGAAATCATAAGGTTTATCTTCATTCAGTTTCATTTTAAACGTTGGATTCTGACGTGACGTTCACACGTTTGTTTCATACTAATCACGACATCCTCTTAACAGCGCAGGCCCTGTTTACACTAGTGCGCTTTAAAACGCAGAACGTTTGCTATGGTTATGCCTGTCGTCTACACTACTCCGGCGTTTTCCCCCCTCGAAAACGGAGACGTTGGGAAGACCCCGTTTTAGTTTGAAAACGCCGGGCTCGTGTTACCGTGTAAACAGATCAAAACGAAGACTTCTGAAAACAAAGGCGTGGCTGCCCACATTCGCCTCCCTGATTGGATCTTCTGGATCATTACGTATCCTTCCCTGATTCGTCAAGCCTCTACCATTACGTTACCTTGATCGAATACACGACAACATGGAGACTGAACCGCAAGCTTTGCTGGCTTTGTTGTCATTCTTAGCAGCCATTGTTCTGTTCAGTTCAATTCTGTATTTTATAACACTGCAGCTGCCTACATGCGCAAGAGGCGAGCCATGATTATATCAATCGGCAATAAATCTCATTTCAAGTGACGTAAGCCTGACATGGAACGCCGGTTTGGACTAGCAACCAACATCCTGTTTACACTTGTATGCGCATCCCTGGTGTGCATGAATGGTCATGTAACATGCGATTTCGGTCGTTTAGTGTGTTGTCGGAGATCGTTTCTGAAATACAGCGGAAACGGCACCGTGAACGAGGATCGTTTTAGAAAACGCACTAGTGTAAACAGGGCATAAAAGACTAACAATTACTAAAGCAAACATGCGGAGCTGAAGTCAGTGGAGGAGACTATGACCCTTAAGGTCATGAGGTCATGCTAACATTTCGGCCAGGTTTTAGGTTACTAATTGCTGTTGTTTTGTTTTCTAAGAGGATGGTTGAGGCTGAAATTTTAGACAGCAGCTGTGTAAAAGGCTAAACTTTTTTCCTTTAGTCTCTTAGTATGTGTAAAGATATTTCACTGTTTGTGAAATCATGGCACTGGGGAATATGAGCAGAAAGAAGAGTCAGTGGTGATAGAATAGTTTGGATAACATCTCTCCGGGTGGACGCAGAGACATTTTGAATCAGTAACATTATACAAAGCAGCACTTGTGATGGGACAATGAATAAGGGAGATATGTATCGTGGACTAGGGCTGGGCGATATGACAAAAATATCTTATCACGATACTTGAGGACATTTCTATGATACCCGGTGTGCATCACAATCCTATAATATAGCTAACAAACTGTCTGCAAAACAGTAGTAAAATAAACAAAACCCATTAATCTGAGTTTGATGATACTTTTCTTTAATGCGTTGATTTGATTATATATATATATATAATCAAATCAACGCCAACCGTTCAGTACTGTTTCATTAGGAATTATTAAAAATGTAAAATAAATAAATAAATAAATAAATACATCACCATACCAGCAACAGCTCGGAAAATTGTATCGCATAATCATTTATCACAATATCGATATATCGCCCAGCCCTACCGTAATTTTTTAGGAAATCACAACCCAACATTATCAGACTAATTATGGAAATCTAAAATGGAAATCTAATGACTATTTTAACAGAAATGGGTTCTATGAGAGGAAAACTTACAGACGAAATGGCAGACATGTTCACAAGTCCCTGAGGTGGAGTCCAAGTCAAGTCTCAAGTCTTTTAGCAATCGTTCTTTCAGCTAGTTCTTGTAATTAACAGTGTACGAGGCTAAATCAATTCTGAAATATTTAAACTGATTACTTCTACAGAATGCCTCGTTCGTTTATTCAAAATGATCTTAAAGCACACGGGGTTTTGATTAAATCATTCATTTCATTTTTATACCCAATCACAAATCTATTACATTTGATCCAAAAATCCCTATAATTACAATAAAATTCATCTAGGATATATATATATATATTTTTTGTCATTTAGTGCAAAAGAACATCAGTGCATAGACCTAAGTACTAAATCAATTTCAACAACAATTCTGAGCTCTACCATCTAATAAGACATGTTTTCATATTTATGAAATATGGTTAACAACAATGAATATTCACAGGAGTTTCATTTAAAAGATAAAACGTCAACGAAAGAGAACCGTGCATAGATACAATTGAACTCGATAACTTGGAGATTATATGCATATGGTAGATAATACTGTGTGTGGGGGTTGGGTTGGAGCTAGCACGCAGCGTCCCTTTGGATTGATTGATTGCTTTTCAAATGAAATGGTTATAATGAAAAGATTATCACAAGGTAAGACTTGGCTATATTCTTATTGTTTGTTTTATTCATTTATATAACAGCACATTTCCTATGGGTGATGAACACACGCCTTCAGATGCGTCACGAGTGTGTATAATAATGCTGGCTCGGTGTGTTTAGAGAGGAATCATTGTGATATTTGCTGCTGCAGCACATGCTAATAGGGAATGAGTGAAGGAATGAATAGAAAAATGTGGTGTTTGATGCTGTCATCTGGGGCAGTAAAGAGACAACGTAATCGGGAATGCCAAACCAAAACTTCACGAGACAAGTCTCGAGTCAGTTGTTCACGAGTCCAGGTCAAGTCTCGAGTCAGTTATTCACGAGTCCATGTCAAGTCTCGAGTCAGTTGTTCACGAGTCCATGTCAAGTCTCGAGTCAGTTGTTCACGAGTCCATGTCAAGTCTCGAGTCAGTTGTTCACGAGTCCATGTCAAGTCTCGAGTCAGTTGTTCACGAGTCCATGTCAAGTCTCGAGTCAGTTGTTCACGAGTCCATGTCAAGTCTCGAGTCAGTTGTTCACGAGTCCATGTCAAGTCTCGAGTCAGTTGTTCACGAGTCCATGTCAAGTCTCGAGTCAGTTGTTCACGAGTCCAGGTCAAGTCTCGAGTCAGTTGTTCACGAGTCCAATTCGAGTCTCGAGTCAGTTGTTCACGAGTCCAATTCTGGTCTCGAGTCAGTTATTCACGAGTTCATGTCAAGTCTCGAGTCAGTTGTTCACGAGTCCAATTCGAGTCTCGAGTCAGTTATTCACGAGTCCATGTCAAGTCTCGAGTCAGTTGTTCACGAGTCCATGTCAAGTCTCGAGTCAGTTGTTCACGAGTCCATGTCAAGTCTCGAGTCAGTTGTTCACGAGTCCAATTCAAGTCTCGAGTCAGTTGTTCACGAGTCCAATTCAAGTCTCGAGTCAGTTGTTCACGAGTTCAGTCAAGTCTCGAGTCAGTTATTCACGAGTTCATGTCAAGTCTCGAGTCAGTTGTTCACGAGTCCAATTCTGGTCACGGTCAGTTGTTCACGAGTCCATGTCAAGTCTCGAGTCAGTTGTTCACAAGTCCAATCAAGTCTCGAGTCAGTTGTTCACGAGTCCAATTCGAGTCTCAAGTCAGTTGTTCATGAGTCCATGTCGAGTCTCGAGTCAGTTGTTCGAGTCCAAGTCAAGTCTCAAGTCAATTTTTTTCGTGACTTAACTGCGACTCGAGTCCAAGTCACAGACTCGACTTTCCATCTCTGCAAAATGACTCCAATAAATAAATAAACAACCAAATATCAGTTGGTTTCTGTTTGCGTTATAAATATTTTACTAAACCATATTTGTCTGTTTGGTTGTTTGTTTACGGTTAGCAGTCACATACAGTCTGAGAACCACTGAACCAGACAACACAGTGTATTTATTAGAATGGATGGACAAGCCTTTAAAAAAGGAAACAGTGTCCCAGTGTGAAGCAGGGGAACCTGCTGATCGGATACAGAGACACTCACGGAAAGGGCCACAGGTGCTAAAGCCAACACTGAAATCACGCGCTAAGCACTTTAGCACACAGAAAAGGGAGGCTGCCATTCCACTGTTACATTCTCCCAACCTCCTTTACACACTTGCTGAAGCTTTAATAACAATGTAACACGCCAAAACAAACAAACAATAGCAGCAACAAACAGTTTATTGGGAAAGAAGTCGAATACTCACAGGATTGTAGTCTGAGGCAAGACGGTGGGCACCGTTTCCAGATTTAAGTGCATACATCTGACCGTGGTGCGGAAACAGAGACAGCGGCTCGGACACGATAGAACCGGAACCGGTGCCAGAACTAACACACCGAGCAGACTGATCAACCAAGGCAAGGCTCGGTCCGTCCACAGCGCCATGGCGAACTGCTAAACCTCCGGGGCATGAACACACACGGCCCGGTCAGCCTGCTCCTGCCCACTAATCCTGCAGCGGTGCGA
>CM022761.1:22566614-22799114 GCA_012411365.1 Ameiurus melas
TGGGTTTCCTCCAGGTTCTCTGGTTTCCTCCCACCTCCCAAACACATGCGGGTAGGTGGATTGATTACGTGTGAATGAGTATGTGAATGATGCACGAGCACTACATCCAGGATGTATTCCTTAAAGAATTTTGTAGTTTATTTAGTGAGTCAATATTAATGCTTAATACTTTTTATACCACAGTGTGATGAGGGAGAACCTAGACCATGTGGGTGACTATGGAATGACAGTAGGCTAGTTGTGTAACTCATTAGTAGAAAAGATGAGAGGGACGAGGTTGATCTCTCAGTAGTTAAAAAACAAATTAATTTGTGCTTTTAGAATTGACAGATTTGGTTTATCTGTATTTATAAACTAAACTTTCAGTTGGACACCTTTACAGCAATCAGAATCCTTTGCCTTATATAGCAGTAATAATATTTGCGGTTCTGCTGCTCTCTGGTGGACTTGAACCATAAATGCTATATTTAATTAACTTCCACACAGCCAGAATTCACTAGAGTTGTGTTTTAAAAAAGAAAAGGGTTCTCTAAGAGTGGATAAAATGTTTAGCCTGTGTTTTACAATCCATTTATTATTGTATTATCTTAGATGCTTGACTGATATTAGTTATACAATACTGTGGCAACACAATTTTTCTTTATTCAGAGTAAGATGTGTCAACATCCAGCATGACAAAAGTTGTACAAATTCCACAATTTAAAAATGAAATAAAAGAAAGAAAGAAACAAACAAAAAATCACAGCAACTTGTGATCTTACACATTTATAGCAAAATTAAAACGTCAACAAATCCATGCTGTGTTGTACAAAAATAAATCAAACTTCAGTTCCACAGAGAGCACAATAGTTTATACAAAATCCTGTCTTCATCGATGAGTACTTAAATCAACCTTGAAATCAAAGGAATTGAAAATAAATAAACTCTGATGAATTCACAATAATTCATATGAAAGTTCAGCATTCTAATATGTGACACCTTTTTTTTTTCTTTCTCCCAAGGTAATAAGTCACAGATATATATATTTTTTTAAAAATTATTTGATATCAATGTAGCAACAGTAGATGAGCAGCGTGTTTGTGCTTTAAATCCTTTTTCCATTGTACTGATAACAATAATTTATTCAAAAAACTGATACTAGCTATTATTCTATTGAAAGCATTACTATATTGGCAAAAAGCTGCAGACACAATGCTGTGATGAAAGGCGGATGCGGTTATGGAGGATGGTGTCCTAAAAGAGGACAGAGCTGTACAACAGTGGAGATCAGGTGAAAGACGAGCACCTTCGCATTCACTCCCCAAAAGGCAAAGTATTAACATGGTTACTACTGAACATAATGTGAGAGAAACCAGACATACGGTAAGATTGCAACATCCTGCAATTCTACTTCTGACTCCATCTTCCTGCCCCTTTACACTGGGATTTTCATCCTTGTAGTAATATTTTGTATTATTGTTTTTCTTTTCTTTGACATTTTTCTTGTTCAATGATTTTCTACAGTGATAGACATAAAGTGCAGCTGGGGATCTGTAATGATTATAGATGATACAAAGAAAAGTAAAGAAAAAAGATGAGAGAAATACCAAAATGTCGTACTATTACTGGTAAAGATATTGTCCTCATTTTTTATTCAGATTCCCTGCAGTCTCCTTCTGATACAATTGAACAATTCTTGACATAATGCGTTCCAATTGTGTGCCGAAGAGCCACCTGGAGATTGCACACCACCAGTATTTACTAATTATATATCTTTAGGACAAGTGCAAATAGTCTACTGGCACATAAGTGGGGACAATGACCCTGTTAGTCCCGCTTTCATAAATTCTATTTATATATATTTATTCTACAAAACCCTTTTTTTTTTTCTCCATTTCCCAAGTACTGCTTTAGTTTATGTAAAACCATCAGAACATGGAAACAAAGGTGTCCCCGTGCAAAGTCATAAATAAAGGAAATGGATCTCAGAAATCACTGTTTGCCTCTAAATTGAACGTCCAAGTATACTATACCCCTGTTGAAAAATTTTGTATTACAAGATTTGTATAAAAAAATCAATCATTTACATACAGTAAAAAGTTTCATTTGTTTCCCCACTAATGTCTACAAACAGGAAATTGCATATAGCCCAACTGTTTCCTCCCCCCACAGATTGCTGCTCATCGCCATAAATGTTGTCAAAACGTATATTGCTGATATGATGTGAGACTCGTGGTACTGATATACGGATCAGGCTAAATGAACACTGACTCTGGGGTGAACCTCTGCTGCCATTACACTAATGCAGATTTAATGACAAAAGCTCTTTTCTAACACAAAATCAGATAATGTTCATTGCTAAGTTCTGGGACTTCCACCATTAGGTTTCCGTGTCATGATGTTTACAATAGAACTGCGACATTCATACATCACGTTGATTTCCTTTCGCTGTTAGTTTTCCTCAAGTATTTATCTATCCACCATGTACAGGTGCCAAGAATAAAACTCCTCAAGCATAGCTTAGAAATAAAACGCAGTCTGTCCTTTTTCACAAAATGTAAAAATAATAATAATAATAATAATTTTAAAAAATCACTCAACAAGAAAAAAATGGTTTAAAAAAATCGGCCTACACTGAGTTCCCAGTTTATTGAAAACTAGATCAATATACCTAATAAACTTTTTAATTTTTATTTTTTTGTAAATAAATAGGTACATTGTTCTACTGTGTAATAAACTGGTATAAAAAGATACACTCAGTGTATCCTTGCATGTCCATTATTTTGATGCAGTAGTGTAGCTTTCTCAAACTAAAAATCCTTTTTGTTAATCAGCAAGCATTAAAAAAGAATGTATATATCAATACTGTTTGCCTTACTGTTCAGAAATATACACTAAAATGTGCATACATGAGCAGCTAGAAATGTTACATCACACTATGTGAGCTCTTATGAAAATGTACAAAATGTGAAATGTTTTCAAAAACTATTTTGCCATTAAATATTTTTCAAAGCAAGACCAAAAATAAAGATAAATAAATAAATTAAAAAATCATGAACTGTAAGCATAACACTTTTTTTTTAAGAACATATGTGAATATTTAACACTGTCTGCTAAATTACAGCAGCAAACCATGAGGCAATCTCAATCCCATTTCTCCTGTTTCATAATCGTCCCCTTCTTTCCCCTTGCTCTGAGGTTTGCTGAGTGGCTAGACTTGGATTCCTTGTACTGCTTGTTTTATATTCTCCAGTAACGCTTTGTTCTCCGGACTCTGGTACTGCTCTTGATTTGTGTACATATCTGTCAGAGTCGTCACGTACGCGTCAAAGTTCTGTTCGCTTATTGGATCCTGTGAAGACACATAGGAAAGGTTATAACAGTAAAGAAGAGACACAGAGATGTTGTGATGTACACAAACACACCTCAGAACATGACACAAACTGTCACCGGCTTTTATGTGATCACATGGAGAGTGTCACTTGAAAAGGGGAAAATGTGGAGTGTAAGACTGATAGAAGAGATAAAATGGTGGTCAGGATCCTCGTTGGTCTATAGTGTTTATCTACAGTGTGATCAGATGTCAGAAAAAAATGATGTAAATATGGAGGACGTGCACACGGATCCAAACTATAAGCAATATGGCTGCACCACAATATCATGGCAACACTACGTCTATTTTGTCCTTTCACTACTAACATAATCATACAAAACCAAGAAACTGGATCTTTCTCAAGGCTAAGCTGTGACAGGATAAAAATAATAAAAAAATTTTTTAAATTATTTTTTAGGGGATGATCTTTACATCACTTTCTATAAATGGTATAAACCATCTCATTGTAGTTTAAGCATATTTTGACCAGTAGCACTTCCAGGATGCGGTACATGTACTTTGCTTCTTTTTGTTTGCTTATTAATTGTATTGCAGGGGTTCTCAAGCCTTTTGCAGCCAGGGACCCTATTAACTGTAAAATGATCATCTGGATATTTATTGGAGCCATATAGCTTTATAATCTGGAATTTTCCACTCAATACATTCGGAATAAGTGGACATACATATATACATTTATTTGAGCTATTAAGATTTTGATTAAACCCAAATTAAGTTCAAGTGAACAGTCAAACTGGCAATTAAGTACATAATGAATAAAATAGCTTTGATAATTGTAAGTTATGATTTCCACCACTGTAACAAATAATAATAATAATAATAATAATAATAATAATAATAATAAATAAATCACACACTCCCTGGCTATACTTCACAAACTCCTGGAGCTCCCTGGATCCCACTTTGAGAACCTCTGTTCTATTGTATTGGAATATCGTATTGGTAGATTTTTCGCTCAAAGAGACTAAAACAATGACGACAGGGACATCATTATGCAGGGTTGTAAATGTCGGCTGTCCAGGTTACATGTTTAAACTTCAAATGTATGTCATTGAATGGAAGCATGGACAAAAAAGTGCAAAAGTGATAATACACAGTAAAGATGATTTATCATTATTATCGCCTATGGATTATGGACCAATATCTTCATTAAGCAATGGCATGAAATGATTCATGAATCATCAAATTATTCACGATTCATCAAGTGATTCATGGTTCATCAAGTGACTCATGAATCATCAAATGATTCATCATTCATTGATTGACTCATGATTAATCAAATAATTTACAAAACATTAAATGACTCATGATTCATCAAATGATTCATCAATACATACATATGCATATGTACAATGAGCTGCCCATCTAGTAAATAACAAACTAACTAATAACAATGTGGATTTGAAGTAGTAATTGGAACACCACAAGTACAAATACAAATGGAAATTAAGCTCATTTACTTCTTTTGTACAAACCAGTGCAAACCACTGTACCAAATCATGTTCCATTTACTAAAACAATGTCTGTAAATAAAATTAGCTATAACACTATAAACAATGCTTCTATTGAAAAAAAAAACATGCAAATATTTTTAGAAAGAATATAGAAAGGATGAAGGAAACAAAAGAGCAGGAGAGGAGTAGACTGTGAAAATGATTTCCTTACTCGCTGATGCAACTGTAAACAGCTGTTATTTCTAATCGGAGGCTCTTTGTGTAGCGGCGGTTTCTAGAGAGGAAGGCAGAGATCTATTAGCCTACTGTATCCAACATGCACATCTTCCATCTCGGTGGGCTTTTCCCATTTCTGCATAGAATCATAACTGATCCAAGAATTAACCTGACAAACCCAGACCTCGTCACAATTCCTACCAGTCATTAAGTTCAAGGGCCACAAACCAGTTTTTATTACTCTTATTGTTGGTGTTTTTGAATAGATAATAGTGTTGACAGATTTCATGTATTAAACATGACAAAGTCTTAAGAAAACTTGTCCGATCCTTTTAAGTTCATCTACAAAACAGACATTAAGCATTAAACACATTTTAGAAGATTCGGAACACAGAAAAAACTTTATTAATAGAAATTTTTTAATGACAACTTTTTAACTTAAACATCATTATATTGTCTTGTATGTTTATTGTACTGCCATGATATCTGTTTATGAAATGGATTTAAATTAATTCTTAGCTGTCAGTTAATTTCTCATTATGTAAAGGTCTGAAAAAAGAAGCAAAATGAATGCTATGGAAGAAAGCTGTTTTTTTGTGATGTTTTCTCAATCGGTAAACTAAAATGTATACATACAGTATTTGCATTGCTAATAATAGTTTGACACTGCATGTGACATGTAAAGTAGCCGGGATAATTAATATATCATCGAGGTTTTGACATGTCACTGACAGAAATTTTGTCAAATGGTAAGAGATTGGTAACTAATAAGAGTAACCGAGATGCCATTTTACTTTACCACCGTGTTGAATATTCCAAAAAAAAAAACAACAGAATTCCTAGAGATGACTGTGTTCATATATAAACGAGTTGTGTTGTGGGGTAATTTTTCCTAAACTAAAGGATGACATGATTTAAAGATGGTAAATTGATTTGAATGCAAAAATAATAAGTAGTAAATTTAATGATTATATTTAGAGGTAAAGTGTAGTTAAACTGGCCTGGAACTTACAAAATGCTGTTTTCTCAAGTGGTTGTTGTGAAGGACACTTCGCCTGTGTTCAAAATGCCTTTTGTCTTTACTTTTCATATTTGCCAATGTAATTTTTGTAAAAAGTATGATACAGACAAAATATCACTTCTATATCGCTGGCCTTCAATTGTCTCATGTCAGTGTACATATACTGTACAATCAGTGGAAATAATGATAATAATGCTCGTTATAATGCTCGTCTAGCCATTTTACACAATTTCTGTCAGTGACCCTATTCATAAAATTGTACGGATCATGCTGATTGGCTCCTGTCCCTTTTCATATCGCTGACACACTCATTCATATCTCCCGAGTGCTATTACATGTACATTATAAAGCAGTTGCATCGGACCATTGCATGCAGAGTCAAGTGTCGCCTGAAGCCACAGAGAGCTATGATCTGAAAATCAACAAGCTGCAGCGCAATGCTCTTTGCTTTCCATAACTTGCCCTCTATCCGTTCTCGATGGTGGCCCTTACCATATGAGGGAGCTGGATATTAGCTAAACTGTTAATCAGTGACTGGCTGAGGTTGGCCAGCTCATGCAGGAGAGATTCATTTTGCTGTTCAATCACCTTGTTTTCTTCCTCTATCGACTTCAGATTAGACTCCATGGTTGTAATCTGGGGGGAGGGGGAATGATTAGAGTTGTTAGGTGCTCAGATATAAACATTCCATCAAGGGTCTTTTGTACCTTTTGTGTGTATCTTTTACCCGAGAAGTTGCATGTGGTGTATGTATAATTAACTTTTAGAGTAAAGCAATGGTACTTGACGTCCAGTCATTTACCAAAATTATTTTTAAAGATACAGTCATGGCCAAAAGTATTGGCACCCCTGGAACCTTTCCAGAAAATGCACCATTTCTCCCAGAAAAGTGTTGCAATGACAAATGTTTTGGTATAAACATGTTTATTACCTTTAAGTGCATTGGAACAGCACAAAAAAGCAGAAGAAAAAAGGCAAATTTGACATCATTTTACACAAAACTCCCAAAATGGACTGGACAAAATCATTGGCACCCTATTAAAACTGAGGGTAAATAATATCATTTCAAGCATTTGATGTTCATTTAAACTCACCTGTGGCAAGTAACAGGTGCTGGCAATATAGAAATCAAAACTAAAGCCAGTTAGAGTGTATAAAAGTTGGCTCAACCTTTGTGTTGTGTGCCTGTGTGTGCCACACCAAGCATGGAGAAGAGAAAGAAAAGCAGAGAATTGTCTGAGGACTTAAGAAGCAAAATTGTGGAAAAATATCAACAATCTCAAGGTTACAAGTCAATCTCCAGAGATCTTAAAGTTCCTTTGTCCACTGTGCGCAATATAATCAAGAAGTTTATAACCCATGGAACTGTGGCAAATCTCCCTGGACGTGGACGGAAGAGAAAAAATGATGAAAGAATGCAACGCAGGATAGTTCGAATGGTGGATAAACAATCTCAGTCAACTTCCACACAAATTCAGGCTGTCCTGCGGACTCAGGGTTCATCAGTGTCAGCTCGAACCATATGTCGTCATCTGAATGAGAAGAAGCGCTATGGCAGGAGACCGAGGAGAACCCCACTTCTGACACAGAGGCATAAAAAGCCAGACTACAGTTTGCCCATGTGCGTGGGTCGCCTTCCTTTCTTTGGGAAGAAGGTGGTTGGAGGGGAGAGAAAAGAGAAGGGAGATGTGTTTTTTATTTTTTTTTAAAAAAAAAAAAAAAAAAAAAAAAAAAAAAAAAAAAAAAAAAAAAAAAAAAAAAAAAGGGGGGGGGTTAAGGGTGTTTTTTGGTTTTTTTTTTTTTTTTTGGCTTTTTTTGCTTTATTTTTTGGAAGGAATCATGAAAACTGAGACCAACAAAAGATTTTGGCCCATATTGTAGGGCCTAGTGTCAGAAAGCTGGGTCTGCGCCAGAGGTCATGGGTGTTTCAGCAGGACAATGACCCGAAACATACCTCAAAAGCACCCAGAAATGGTTGGAGACAACGCGGTGAATTCTGAAGTGGCCATCAATGAGTCCGGATCTAAATCCCATAGTATACTATGGAGAGATCTCAAAATTGTTGCGAGAAGGCACCCTTCAAATCTGAGAGACCTGGAGCAGTTTTCAAAAGAAGAGTGGCCCAAAATTCCAGCTGAGAGGTGTAGGAAGCTTGTTGATGGTTATAGGAAGCCATTGGTTTCAGTTATTTTCTCCAAAGGGTGTGCAACCAAATATTAAGTTGAGGGTGCCAACAATTTTGTCCGTTTTGTGTAAAATTATGTCAAATTTGTCTTTTTTTTCTGCTGGTCCAATGCACTTAAAGGTAATAAACATGTGTATACCAAAACATTTGTCATTGCAACACTTTTCTGGGAGAAATGGTGCATTTTCTGGAAAAGTTCCAGGGGTGCCAATAATTTTGTCCATGACTGTATATACTAAAGGTACCAAAAAAAATTAAATCAGCTGCCTACAGTATATTTCTGAGAATGTAGAGCTAACGTGTTAATCCTAGAATAAGTTTACTCTTCCCCCGACTCCTACAACTGGATTTTTTAGGCCCTCTTTGAAATTCAGCTGAACGTTCACGCAGTCTGTCAAACTGAAGCCAAAAGATTGAATTCATGTTGAAACCAAACTCTCGTTATCTTAAATTTTAAATGAATCCTCCAGTCAGGAATCGCAGAAGCAGTGCCATACACATAACCATGAATTTAAACATTTCTACGGTAAAACTTTGAAACCTTAAACTGAAAGTACTTCAAGCTTACAAATATAAATTCTGTAGTTTGTAGACTGTAAATAGTTTGTGATTTAAAAAAAAATATATATGTATATATTTACCTGTGTTCTAAGTTTGATCATATCTGCCTCCACCTGTGAATTGGATTCATTTAAATCTTTGATTTCTTCATCCAGCTGTTTAATGTCTTCATCATTGTGTAAACCTACAAAAAATCAAATTAAATGTTAAAACACACAAACAGATTGGATTTTTTTTTCAAAATATATAGACCCTGTTAAAATAGCATAATATAAAAAAGGTTACATTTATCGGTGAACACACACACACATAAATTAGCACAAATTTATTTCCCTAGTTTATTAATTAACCTGTAACCTATACACTGACCTGTTACATACAATATTTGCTCGTTATATTAGAAAATAAGGAGCTGCCTAGGATAGGGCTGGATCTCTCATTTGTAATTGTTATGGAGCTATTAATATTGACCTTTTAACAGGATATTACAGATTTCCTTTGTACACTGCGCTTGCCGGTCCAGCACCTCTTGACTATTTATTATAAAATGTAGTAAATGTGTTCTCCGGGTTGTTTCCATATTCCAGTATCTCTCACTCTATTTCTCTGGTGGGTCCGTAAACGTATTTGAAACTTTTTAGATTTTTTTTTTGAAAATTCACACTGCAATTCAGTTCAGTTCTGCCATTAAGTGCTGATTTTGCGACACGTTTAACTTGCACAATAGAATGGATCAGGCTCCCTTGCCAAATCTGTGCATTTTATCCTGTAATTTCTGCAAGTTCACCTAGAGTGTACAATTAATTGCTTTTCTAATCACATTATTGCACACTTGTGCACACTATTTGCACAAGTGCGATTGACTGTGATTGTACTGTGCATGCAGGTGAACGCATACTCATAAATGATCATTAACTCTATTTACCAGAGGCCAAAAAATGGAATTTCCACTTGTTTTGGAGGTGTCCATATTCAGCATTGAATTTATATGTGAAGCCATATACCACAGTAGTGTTTAATGGCTCATGAAAATAGATACTCAAGACTTTAAGAATTTGCAATTTTTCATAAGTATGTCGTTTTTGTTACCTGGGCTACTAGGTTTACATTTTATTGTGGAAGTTGTATATGGTGTTTTACTATCAAAAAAGCTTTAATTGTGCTTTCTGTTTTATCTCTGTGCCAGTGTTAACAGTATCCTGACTAATCATATAACATATGACTTGCGGCAATAAAATAATGAATTTGTTTATACTGATTGTAAATGTCTGATGTCGATTTCCAGTATACTGGTAGAAAGAGTTAAGAACACCGCTTTGGTAGTATGAAGCAGCAGATTTTTACCATTGCTTGGCCGTTTTATTGTAAGCATCTCCACTCCTGACAGTCTGGCCTTCTTCATAGCAGATGAAGCACGTGGACAACCCGAAAGACTAAATGACATAAAAAACACAAACATAGTCACATAAACATAGTAGCACTGAATCCTTGTTCAATAAATTAATTTAAATCTGCTCAAAAGTATGTGTTTTATGAGCTAGGTTTATTGAGTATTTAGGTTTTGTTGGTTGCAGATGGACTTTGTATGTAGTAATTTCATTTAATACTATTGTCTTGCTTGGGGGTGGTGTAATATATATTTTTCTCATAAAGTCCCACCTTCGATGGGTTAAAAAGCTGCCACTGACATGACCTGAGCCGTCACAGCCTGGAGTTGGACAGGACATGCCGTCTGTCTTCCCAGCTTTCCATGTGAACTGTGTACCATTCATGTAGCAGTCCTTCTGACGCTTGGCAGCCAGGGGGCAACCCGACGCACTGCGGTGAGATGCATACTTCCCTGTCACATGTCCCTGTCCATCACAACCAGGTACAGGACACCTGAAAACAGCAGAACAGGTACTGTTACGAAGACTTCCTCCAATTTTTTACTCTCCATGGTTCACTGATTCTGATTTGGAGTCAATTCCAAGGGAATTTATACTACTTTTTATAATATTTTTGAGGCTGAAAGTTCTTGATGATAAACTTGATGAAGTTTAGGTCAGTGGTTGGATGAACAGATGTCTAATATGTGGTCTCCAAATTAGCTCATGATACCAGTTGTCAAAGAAAACAACTGGCAATTTAGCTACTATAGTAATTTGGAACTGTCTTGGTGGAGTTCTGAATGTTCTCCAGCGTCTGTATGGGTTTCTTCCTCGTTCGCTGGTTTCCTCCAACCTCGCAAAAACATCCCCGTAAGTGAATTATGACTATAAATTGCCCAAACCTGTGAATGAGTGTGTGAATTCTCTACAATGGACTGGTGTCCCGGCCAGGATGCCCATTGTTCCCAGGATGAGATCCAGATCAACCATGACCCCGACCAAGACAAAGTGGTTACTGATTAAAAATGAATAAATGTAATTTGGGGAGCTGAAGATAGCTAAACCTGTATGTGACTCTCCAATGTCAGCTCCTTTGCCTGAGAATCTTAGGATCCTTCAGCTTTGAAAATGTCACAAATATATAACACAATTACAAAAAAAGAGTACATATTTAGGGGGAAAAAAATCATCTAGCACCCTAAAGGGATATTTGGTTTGTACAGCAATAATCGAATCTCCTACATTCTCAAGTGTGAGTAAATTTAACAGTATGGGAGTCTGGAATTAGAGAAGTTACTTGCTTAAGGTTCAACACCCAGCCCCATATGGTGCATCCTGAATATATTTTGTTCCACAATAGTCAGCAATTATTTCCCTATTTTTATCCCGTGTTGATTTTTGTTAGTGATAGGAAAACAAGGTATCTCTTAATTAGCATGACATATGGGAGCCTATTAAGCCGAACCATCTGATTCACTCAGGACTTTCCAAAATTGTTCCCAGTCCCCAGAACTCCTCAGCGCAGTCATCTAGGAGACTCAGCACTCCTCAGCTTTTCATTCTCAGCCCCTTTCCATCTGCACTTAACTCCAAAATAAGACAGGCTTTGAGTTTCTGCTTAAGTGCAAGCTCTTCACAAAATATTACATTCACTGACATTCACATTCATGTTCTATGAAAATGTTGATGTCCTAAAACTTCTTTTCTTTCTGAACAAGGGGATGTTTGAGAACCGAAGCTGGTGCAGCTATGAATTTATTGACTGCAAACCCTCTAAAGTAGACTGTTTGAATTCAACTTGTCCATGAAGCTTGATGTTTTGAAAGGCCATACCTGATTGGTTCCTGGTCCTCTTTGTCCTCTTTGCTGTGGGTAATCTTTATACCACTCTTTCGAGCTCGTGGACATCCTGACAAACTGGGAAAAAAGACACATTGGTGAGTATTTTGCCATGGAAAAAAAACTTATCCAACATGATATTCATAAAGAATTTGTATTGTATAAAACAGATCAATCAATAAAATGCTGAATGTGAAACAGTCGCATGGGAAAATTCATCTTTACCTTCTGTGGGAGGCGTAATTTCCAGTGATATGTCCCGAGCCATCACAGCCCGGAGTCGGGCACCTGGGACAGAAATGCACGCTGTTACTGCCCAACGTTGGAAGAAGACAGAACACTGAGTAATTAGTTGTTTTCCATTATCACATGCTTGATAACGCTTGCCCTTCATTGCAAATAGGTGATTAGATGTAGAATTAGTGCAGCTTATCTTTGAATCTGGTTATCTGTACAGGTGAATAATGAGAGCAACATGAACTACAGATAAAAACAATACAAAACAAAAACAAACCTAAGGGAACTGGAACATATTTTTCTCACTGATCTTATGTTGGGATGACGATCACTGCTTATTCAATATGTGCAGAAGTATTATGTGCTGCATACACTCATATTTGAACCAAAAGGCTCGGTCTTATAACCTGATCCACATCAGTGCACTAACTCTAATCAATACATTCTTGTTGGAAGCTAAATCGCTAAATCTACTATACACTCATTCACATGAAGCCCAATGTGTCTAAGACAAGGAAACTGACTGAATCTTTTAAACCTCATTTCTTATTTGATTACACCAGAGCCTTTCACTTTCAATATTCATATATATGTGTGTGTGTGTGTATATAAAAATTCCTCCTCCTCCAAACACGGTGAGTTGAGTTGTTGCCAAAGTGCTCCATTTTGGTCTCATCTGACCACAACACTTTCACCCAGTTGTCCTCTGGTGGTCAGATGAGACCAAAATGGAGCTCTTTGGCATCACATTATGAACATTATAAACATTATGCTTTGGGGGTGTTTTTTCTGCTAAGGGGACAGGACAACTTCACCGCATCAAAGGGACGATGGACGGGACCATGTACCATCAAATCTTGGGTGAGAACCTCCTTCCCTCAGCCAAGGCATTGAAAATTAAAAGTAATTACTAAGTCATTACCAAGTACTATGTCATGTTTTGCAGAGGGGTCAAATACATATTTTTACACATTTTTTCTTCTTTTTTTGTCGTTATTCTGTCTCTCACTGTTCAAATAAATCTACCATTAAAATTATAGACTGATCATTTCTTTGTTAGTGGGCAAATGTACAAAATCAGCAGGGGATCAAATACTTTTTTCCCTCACTGTATGTATGTGTGTGTGTGTATATATATATATATATATATATATATATATATATATATATATATATATATAAAAGAGAAAGAAGTTTTTGCATGTTCCCAGCTGTTTCATTTAGTATGGTAGCCCAAGTGGTAACTTAGAAAAAAGAAATGTTGGACTGTCATTATTTCAACTTAATATCACATTATTGAAACATAATAACACATTGTTAAATATATTAACATTATATTAATAATATAATGTTAATATATTAATATTGCATTATTATCCAATTATTATGACTTAATAACTTATAAAGAAATAGCTTATTTGAAAATATTTTGTCCTTTGACTTAATATCTTGCTCTTTCAGGTTACCTCACCATCTCATTATTTCAACTTAATGACATATTGTTTCAAGATATATTCATATTTTTTTATTGTTAACTCATCATTTCAATTTCAATGCACCTATTATTTCAAGATACATTGTTCATTCAACTTAATATCCATTTATATAACAATAATATGTTCTTATTTTGAATGAATAACTTATTTCAAGATATTATGTCAATGTTTAGAGTCATTATCTTGTCAACTCATTATTTCAATATATGATGCTTACTTACAATCTAAGAAACAGAACAGAGAATAAAAATGATAATAGTAACAATTTCCAGGGTTGTATTTTTAATAAACTATGAACACATTAATAGTATAATATTTCATATTATAATGCATTCATAAGGCATTATACACATTGTTTTGCCTATTTATGAAAATGAAAGACTTTATAGCCTTATATCTTTTTAAGCATTATGAATGGTTAACACAACGCATGATAAGACATGTTCATAACATATTACCAAGAACACAGCACCAATACCAAGAAACCATGAAAAATAAATAAATAATGAATTACACCAGAGACATGATCATGGAATCATACTAGAGAACTTTACAGTAACATCAGAATTCAATTACTTGTTTTAAAAAAACAATACATGAAGTAAACTGGGGCTGAATTTCCTTCGTATTAGTAATATAGTAGTGTCATAAACACTATAGTAGTAGTGTTATAAACACTACTTATTCTTTTACGCATTCTATTAACATAAATTTTTATCTATGTTCATTTATAAATGCATAAGAATTGCTATAAACTGTCATGCCTTTTCAGAAATAACAAAATAATTTCCTTTGTTGTATATTATATATTTTGTATATGCAAAAGATATATCTAATGTGTATAATGCCTCATGAATGTAGTATAATATGTTATGAATATTCATAGGTCATCATACATATGGATTTCACAGAAAGTATTACCATTATTATTACTATAAGCTAATCCATCAATCTATTTTCTATACCCCTTATCCTACTGGGTCACGGGGAACCTGGAGCCTATCCCAGGGAGCATCTGGCACCTGGACAGGGTGCCAATCCATCGCAGGGCACACTCACATACACATTCATACTATGGACAACCCCCGCAGCACGGGGAGAACAAGTCAACTCTGCACACAAAGGGCCACAGCTGGAATCGAACCCCCAACCCTGGAGGCGAACGCGCTGACCACTAAGCCACTGCACTGTGCGTCCACTATAGGCTAATATTAAATAAATTAGTCTTGTGATAGATATATACATAGTAACTCTAAAAAACAACATGAGAAAGTATGTGATATTACGCTGAAGTCATGTGACCCTCAGTTACAACAACATACTTCCTTAAAATAACGAGATCGTAAGTCAATATAACAGCATAATATATGGAAATAATGTGTTCTCAAGTTGAAATAATGAAATATTAATTATATACTGTAGTTTAGGTTCTTCCTGAAACTAAACTTACTTGAGTTCTTGTGAATTGGTCGCCATCATACTCCGAATGCTTTTATCTGCTAAAGGACAACCTGAAAGACTGAAAGATTGTAAAAGCCGATGTTAGTTTAGCAAAGGGGGGAGGGGGGATGGGTTACGAAATGCAGCTAACACAAAACAAACACACAAATAAAAAATAAATAAATAAAATCACTTCACAGAAATTGTAAATGCAGAAAAGCCATGGTGAAAATGCAGGGGAAATCAGATCTACACAAGGTTAACCCTCTGAACAGATTACTGTCTGATACGTTCTACACCGATTTGTATTATTCGCTTTCTCTCCGTAGCATTTGAGTAATTCAGATCTCAATTACTGAGGCCATATACTCAAAGGGTTAACATTAATGTGGGTATGTACTGTGCTAGGTACTGTTAGACAGCATAGTCGAGGTAAGCTGAAAACAATAAATTTATAGGACGAATCCACCATGAGAAAATGAAATCACACCTTCTATGCGAGGCGTAATTACCGGTTACGTGACCACTTCCATCACACCCTGGAGTTGGGCATCTGTCTCCAGAAAAAAGTAGATAGAATCAAATCCCAAAAGTCCAGAACAAACAAACAAAACAAAAAGGGAAACAAGATTTGTGTGCAGCCCAAAACACTTCATTTGGATCAAATATCCCACACAACACCACCATAAGCATTACATTTTAACCTATTAACATGATCATTTCTATCCTTAATATTCACTGTGATGTCAATGTGATTTTTGACATCATTCCTGATTAATGTTATAAAGCTTATGAGTGTGTTACATAGTGGTAGCGCTATCAAAGTGATCAAATGAAGTGTTGCTTTGAGTTTCATTTGGTTTTGCCATTGATCATAGTTCATTGTTTCCAGTTTAGCTTCACTGTCTCTCAAGACATCCTAAAGAAGAGCTGCAACATGAACAGGTAGAATGAGAATGATGTTTAATTACGATAAAGCAGAAAAGCACAATAGCCAGAGATATGCTAAACTAAAGAGCTCTAGCTGAAAGGAAGCTGTCGCATTATGTGGCATGCGACTGTGCTGAAGGCTGATCGCTCTAAGCCGAGCAACACAACAGAAAAGAAAAGGAGAGACAGAAAAAAAAAATCAGTCGAGAGGAGAAGAGGGTGAAGCACAAGAGTGAGCAGCGACATCACTTCCTCTTTGGCCTTACGTTATCAGGTCCTTTTTGCTCTCTTTGCAAGGGGCAAATTTTGGCTTGGGACTCGGGATGGCGACATCTGTGGCATACGCAGCGTCATCTAAAATGTCCTGGAATGGATCTAGATCATCTGACTGTAAGAAGAAAAGAAAAAAAACAAGAGGAAAAGAGTGAACGTGAAAGAGTTTGTATACGTCTTTCACGCGTTTGATTTGTTTCATTATGCACACTGGATGTGGAAGTGAACTGTTTTGAAATGAGGCAGAGTTTGTAAAATAGGCAGATCTTAAATTAGAAATAAGAGATGTGTGTGTCTGTGTCTATGTGTGTGTGTGTGTTTGTGTATTTATGTGTGGTGTGTGTGTGTGTGTGTGTGTGTGTGTGTATGTGTGTGTTGGTTTGTGCTTATGTATGTGTATGTGTGTGTGTACATATGCATGTATGTATGTATGTATGTATGTGTGTGTTGTTTTGTGTTTAATTGTGTGTGTGTGTGTTTGTGTGCCTGGCTGACTTCTGTTCATCTCCCAGCAGTTATCAGTGTGTGCTGCTGGCATGGTGGCTCTGGCAAGCTATGCCTTCTGCCAAGAGTCTTTAGACGGGACAAAGGAACTTCTCAAATGTCTCACACACACTTATACACACACACACACACACACACTTATACACACTTACACAAATCCAATGCATCAGTCACATGCAGTACTTAAACAGAGTTGTTGATGCTGCTAGGGTCTGAATAGGGCACAATGTTACATGTTACACATCAACTAAAACAGAATAAAACAATTTCTGAGTATATTCTCATAATACAGACATACAGGGTGTATTACAACATGTATCCAATCAATCTCAGCTGGAGACTGTAAGTATGATCAAGCAGGTTCCCTAATAAAATACTGAAACAAAAATGAAGCAGTAAGATATTGACCATGCATCAAACTTTACAGACCTTTTCAGAACCTTGAACTAAAAATGCCCTACAAGTGTTGTGCTAATCCTTGCAGCCATTCCTGTTTAAGTAAACCAAGCTCCGCCTCGTACTTGTATTGATTGGCATGTGACGGCCATATTCCTTACAAATCTCAACAAGATATTGGTAATTATTAAGTGGGATAGATTTGGAGGTGACGGTTCTGTGTTAAAATAAAATAAAAATAAAAAGAAATCGTTGCAGTATTCATCTTTTACATTGCATTTAACAGTTCAAGTTCTGCCATCAGTGTAAAAAAAAAAAGCAGCACACATCATTTGTGCTGATTTAATGGCAATCAAACAGTCGGTCTGATCTTCTGAGCATCTGCACATGTGCAGGCAATGACAGGGGCTTCTACCCCACACATATACACAAATGCACTGAAAACCAAGAGTCTCTTACTTAGAAAGCACAGCAGCGTTCCACACAGCCAATTTGTATGCAAATAACAAAAGCTCAATTGGCTGTTGAACTGCGCCAGTCAATCAGTGATTCCACGGAAACGTGACGGGGAGGAAGTGAAAATGAATCTGTAAATTGCACTGCATTAGGGAGATGTGAGGATGTTTTTAGCAATCGGCTTTGAAATGCTCAGGCAGGATGAAGTGCTCCCGCAGTAATGGTTAAAAAAAAGCGTAATATGTAGGAGCACAAATGTGTGGCAAAAAGGCAAGATTTTTTATTGTTGCCAGAACACGGATAGGGTATACTTGTGATTACCCTTTTTAAACCAGATTATCCATGGAACCACTATCGACAGCTACAATCTGTCACAGACGTACACTAGATGGCAGTGTGGTGAAATCAGAGCGTGTGTGGGGTTTTTTTTTGTGTGAGTGGGTTTGTGTTTTCACACGTTTTCGTATCTTGTCCTCAGAAAGGTAGGGATATTGGACAATTCTGACCTTGTGGGAACATGTGGCTGGTGCCCATGAGCAAAACTGCAGCTTTTATTAAAAACAAAGCAACAAACAAATTAGTTGCATTATATGAATGGAAGGTCCTCACAAGGAAAGCGAGACAAATAATAATTCAGGATAGTGTCAAAAGTCCTCACATCAACCAGTCCTCATAAACAATCGAGGGTTTTTACAGCTTTCGTTAAAACAATATTGAAAAACAAAAAAAAACAATAAATATTTCCTTCTGGGGACTGAGGTTAGGCTTCCTTCCTCCCTCCCTCCTTTCCTCCATGTCTGTGAATTGGGAATTCTGGCTCTGACAGTTCCTCTTCCTCTTCCTCAACTACATCACTCATGTTCATAATTATTCTGAACTTTTAATCTCACTCAGGCAGTTATTATTTTGGTGCGTACAGTACCTTCCTGATATATACTGCTCCAAAAAAATAAAGGGAACACTTAAACGGCACAATTTAACTCCAAGTGTTCCCTTTATTTTTTTGGAGCAGTATAGTGTCGGTTCTACTATCTAAAATAGAAATAAAATAGTAGCCCAATTTAAACCGCTGCAACCCTGATCAGGCAGTTACTAAAGATGCATACCTGAACGTTGTAAAAGCATCATGTTAATATTAATGGCATGTATGTGAATGAATTTTCTTTGTCCAGACAGCGTCTTACATCTGTCTGCCGACATTAAAGTAAAATTTCAGTGATTCATCCAATGAGTCTTGACACACACCTTTAGGCCACATTAACCCGGTTAGATCTAAAATCTGCATTTTAACCTGCATTTTAAAACGCTCCCTGTCTACACTGTTTTCAAATGGTTGCCAGAAAATTGCTTATCCACACTGGAACGTCGGAAAACGCTTAAATCCCTAAACCATGCATGCGTAAAAACGTAAGATGTTTTAGCCTGTGTCATTGATGCATGTTTTCAAATGTATCCAGATAAATACGGATGTAGCCTTAGTCTCAACTTGGTGAACCTTTCTGGCAAGCTTTCTACAACAATAACAGCAAATAGAGCACCTTCTATTCATATCTGTATTTCTATTTATTTAGAATGGACTGGACATGCATGGAGGTAAACATTAACTGTCCTTTTATTAACTGTCAACAAAGGAAAGAGGAATGTCATTCCTCCTGAACCAGAGAGCAAGGGCAATTATGCTCTCCTGGACTCCTGAGGATTTGAGCTTGTAATCTCCTGACGATTGGGGGAATGCTGAAAAATCACTAGGAGCTTCATGTGTCAGTCAAACACAAAGCCTGTGAATGAATGAACATTATCTCACATGATATTGTAAGAATAGTTACATAGGTTGAACTGGGATTGGTTAGATTTGTGTCAAATACTTGTGATTTCCTTGCACACAAATTTAAAGAATAATTCGAAAGGCATGACTGTATATGTATGTGTATTAAATATATTTTAGATGAATAGATTCAAGAGTGTGAATGCCACTTTGCAATGTGTACAGAGTTAGTGTTAGTTTTAGTGGCATGAGGTGTTCAGTTTTCTAGAGATGTGTTTGTGAAGAAAATCAAATGTTTAAGATTGCATAAATATGTATCTGCATCTATATTTGGAGTTAAACCTTAAATAGGCATGGCCTTCTTCCCCGAGAGAGAAATAGAGGAGCAGAAGGAGAAGAGAGCTAGGAAAAACAGGAGAAGATAAGACGATCCGGTGAGGGACGTTTGAGGAGAAAAACAGGAAATACAGAAAAAGAAAGAGATGAAAGGGTATTGAAGGAGAGGTGATGTGAAAAAAGATGACAGTGAAAGAGCAAAAGCAAGGATTTGGAGAGGCAAAATAAAACAAGAAAGATATGTTGAAAGAGAGAGAGAGAGAGAGAGAGAGAGATGGAAATATCTCTGTTTCTGTTTGCTTCCATTCTCCTCTGCAGATTGTCCTTGTTTCACAAAACCATAAGATACTACACATCTCTGCTTTTGTCTTTTGTATTTGAGTATATGTGCATGTATATGCCATCAGTAATACAATGAACATTAAGGAGTAGCCACTGAATATGAGAAAAAAAATCCAACAACAATGAAACAGAATTTTAAGGAAGAGTGCAAAAAAAAGTCAGTTTCCTAGATTTATCTTGTCAACCTGTCAATCAATATTGATTATTATTTGTTTTAACCATATTTAAAGAAAATGTCCTCTTTTATCCATATTTAAAGTGAATGTACTCATACTGTGAGTATGTTACATGAATTTAAACAATAGTAAAGTTTAAAAATACAAATTGTAATATCAACTGTATCATAACAACTTTCGATACAATATTTAAAAAATATTGGCATATTGGTATATAAGGTCTTAATATTGTTCAGGTTATAATTTTCCATTGCATACACAAAGTATTGGAGCAAATACTGGGTGCGAAATAAAATATTTAATCTGCAGATCAAGTGCTTGAGATAACTGATAGTGGAAACATTGTAGAGATGGATGAAAATGATGCTGAAGCTGAAGCTAGAGATGTTAGATAGAAGTGTAGCTGAGCATGAAAGACAGCAAAAAAAAAAACTAAAAAAGGATTCTGTTTGGAATACAGGATAGTATTTTATAAAGGATTGTTTTATAGATGGAAAAAGATTTTGTTTATATAGATTTCTAAAGAGTGCACAGAAATATTGTTTTTATTATTATTATTATTATTATTATTATTTTTTTTTTATATATATAAAAATCCATCTTCTTGGATGTGTCAAAATTCATGTACTGTCCCATGACAGGAGCATAATTCATTTAAAGTGCCTACATTATCACCATACATTAGTAGCATGAGTGTGCATCTGAGATCATAATGCACACATTTCTTTACTAGGTATTAAATCAGCACACTCTATAATATATATGTATATGTATATATAAATGCAAGAACAGCTGAATTTGGCAATTACTGTAAATCTGTAAAGGTAAATGCATAAAACCTGGCATATGTATGAGAAACCTAATGTTATCAACAGCCTGTGCAGTGTGTATTAGTGCAACTTAAACACAGGAGGCACATTTAAGGCCTTCTGTGCTGCCATCCACAGGCTTGCTGTTTATATGAATAGAAAATATAATGTGATAAAATTTGGGATTTAGGCCTGTCAGCACTTTGAGATCAGCAGACAGGGATTTCATTGTGAATAATGTCTAGAATAGCAGTGGAACAGGGAGTAAGTTAGCTGCTTTTTCTGTCTTTCTCTCACAGAGCTCCCTGCTGCGATCTCTCTCTCTCGTCAACACTGAACACTCCACAACACCCCCCTTCTCTGACTCTCTCTATCTAATTCCATATTTCGCGAGCCACACTACAGCAGTTTCCCTCTGGCTCTTTTTGTCCATATGTCTTCCTTTAATTCCTGCCTCCCAGAGAACCACATTCGAGATGGAGCACAAATCTGATATATATACACACACACGCATATATATATATATATATATATATATATATATATATATATATATATATATATATATATATATATATATATATATATATATATATATATATATATATATATATATATATATATATATATATAGCAAAAGAGAAAAAAGATCCACTGCAAGATAAACAGATAAATGAGAGAAAGACCTAGGATCTAAGCTATACAAAATAGTTGCATCTGATATCATTAGCAGTGGGTTGCAATAGGAGATAATGTAGTCTGCCTAGAATATCCTCTTTTCCCTCAGTCCACCTGGCCTGAGCTGACCCTGACCTGCATCACCATGGGAACTGACCAGCAGAGTACAAGACACAGGAAGAAAGAGGTCATTTACTCACCATCACACTTCTCTGGTCTTATTTCTTCCAGACAATTATAGACATGAGACACAGACAGTGCAGAATCATGTATTAATGTCTGTCTTGCAAAAACTAAATATTCAATAAATATATTGTCTTTACTATCATATTCTCATTCCCAATTATGGTGATTTCATTTTCTTGCTGGGGGCATGCTGGCTTAGTGGTATCCATGTGTGCCTTGCACCTCCAGGGTTTGGGTTCGAATTCCGCTTCCACCCTGTGTGTGCATGTGCTTCGGGGGGTTTTCTCGGGGTACTCTGGTTTCCTTCCTCAGTTCAAAGACATGCATTGTATGTTGATTGGCATTTCCATATTGTCTGTGGTGTGTGAAGCTGTGTGCGATTGTGCCCTGCGATGGGTTGGCACCCCATCCAAGGTGTCCTCCACCTTGTGCCCGGAGTTCCATGGGATAGGCTCCAGGTTCCCCTGCAACTCTGTGTAGGATAAGTGCTATGGAAAATGTATTTAAGGATGGATTATTTCCTTACTGGTTGTATTTCAAGATTTTAATCCATTGAAAAGATATTCACAGTGGGTGGAATCAGCTTTTATCTTTATCATGTTGGACTAATATATTCCCTATATACTGAATCTCAGAACATGTTGTCTGTCAGCCATTGGGAAAAATACTTGCTGACCTTCTTGAAAAAGGTCTCCATTTGTCTAGGTGGTGAGTCACACTGCAGCAGATGGTCTCTCCTAGGCTTAGCTCTTGTTTGAGGTAATCGAGTAACATCCAACAGGTACCTATCATTACAGCGACATTAGATAGCTGCCATTCAGTAATAAAGCTAGCTAATTTCAGAATAAATCTAATCTAATTCTAATGTTTACTGTACATATGAGCTTCTGCTTTCCATAACTCACAGTTAATACAAACAATAAAAACACAGGACACAACACAACATGTAGTACAAATAAGCAATATCAAGAGGAGTAACCATAAACCAAATAAATCTTAAACCTTAAACCAAAATAAATAAGTCAGGTCTTTTTTCCACCTTAAATGTGATAACAATCAACAAAATTCAAGTGCAAATAGAAAAAAACAAAAAACAAATAACAAATATTCTTGGGGAAGATAACCTGGTTGCAAAACTCTTAACTAATACTTAGTTAAATCACTTTTTGCTTACAATACAGCACTCAATCTTTTGGATCTTCATTTGGCAATCTTATTTCTTACTTCCTTGCAAAAATGCTCCAGATTCATCAAATTGTGAGGGAATCTCCTGTGCACAGTCCTCTTGAAGTCATTCCACATGTTTTCTATTGGACTTAGATCTGGGCTTTGACTGGGCCATTTCAAAACTTTGATCTTCTTCTTCTGAAGTCTTTCCTTTGCTGATTTGGATTTGTGCTTTGGGTTGTTATCGTGCTGAAGGATGAAATATTTTCTTCATCTTCTGTTATCTAACAGAGGCCTTGTGCCAAGAATAGATTGGTATATGGAGCTATTCATAATTCCCTTGATTTTGACTAGAGCCCCAGATCCAGATGAAGAGAAGCAGCCGTATAGCCTGATGCTGCCACCACCATGTTTCACCATGGGTATAAAGGTCTTTGGGTGATCTTTAGCTGTCTAGTTTTTGTGCTGAACACATCTTTTAGAATTATGTCTTGGTCTCATCAGAGCGTAAAACATTTTCCATATTTTTGCAAAATGATATCCTGTTCTTGGTCATGCTGGTATCTAATTTTCTCCACTTGTTGATAATGGCCTTCACAGTGGAAATTCTTTTGTACCCCAATACTTTTTGACAAAGAGATCCTGTACAGATTTTGTAAGCTTTGTAAATCATAGCTTCAACAGTTTAACGAAACCAAGAAGATGTCAAGAAAATCCTGCAGAAAGAGCTAATCTTAATTCGGGGTTAATCAGAATCACTTCACTGATAATTAATTTGATCAAAAGTAATGATAATTAACTTTGAACATGAGAATGAA
Organism: Ameiurus melas; assembly: GCA_012411365.1. Lineage (NCBI taxonomy): Eukaryota > Metazoa > Chordata > Actinopteri > Siluriformes > Ictaluridae > Ameiurus > Ameiurus melas. The sequence goes on from CM022761.1 coordinate 22,590,640, forward strand.
TGTGATTGGTTAATTCTGAGCACAGTCACATGCTCCATTATAAAAGGGCATGTACAGCTGTAAAAGCAGGTTTTGTAAGTTTTTTCTCTTTTTCTTTTTGTGCCTAAAATGTTTCTATTTGTTCTTTACTTGAATTTTGCTGGCTACTATATTACATTCAAGGTGGGAAAAGCTTTAACATGATTTATCTTAGTTTCATTTTTTTTTTTTTTTACATCACAAAACAGTTTTTTTAACCTACAATGTTAACAGGGGTTTGTAGATGTTTTAGATCCACGGTACACGGCAGACTCACTCCAACCTATTAATAATATGAAATCTATTTATAGCAGCTATGGAATCTTATGATCATTCTGCTTCCTCTTGGCTTCCTCCACAGCTTTATGCATGACAAATGGCCCCATTTGAGGCAGTTATTTTTCGATGTGAAATAATCAGAGGAAGTGAAGTGAAGGCGCAGTGAAGGCACAGCCGTCAGATGCGGAGAGGAGCACCATGCTGTCTCTCAGCCTGTGACAGGAGGAGATGGGTTTTGCCGCAGGCCAGCTGCTTCTCTCATTCTCCCACTCCTCTCTGTAGAGTGACAGGAGATGGATGGAGGAGGAAGAGAAAGAGAGATAGAGAGAGGAAGCCCTCTCGCTCTCGGCACTTCCGATCACCCACCATATGCAATCATCTCTCCTTCCCAACCCTCTCCTTTCCATCCTTCCATCCCGGCACACCTCACCATTAGTGTCAATGCCAGTTGAGTGTGTGTGTGTGTGTGTGTGGTTAATACTTGAGCTGTGTATATCCAATCAGGCCACAGGAAAGCAGACAGTTCTGCTTCTTGTTGACTAAAGATGCCACACTGGCTACACTGTTATTCTGGCTACCTTATTGGTGAATCCCAGAGGAACAGGAGCCAAATACATACACAGACTTCCCAGTTTATTAGTTACTAGATTGATATAGCTAATTAACTGGCAGTTATAGTGTACAGAGCCACCCATTTATCATGTTACTCATTAATTTTTACACCATTTTACATGAATACTCATTGTAATAACCATTAAATGACTCCGGTGCTTTTCAATCTAATCTCTTCATATCATATACATGTATGGAATGTATGCTATGTATGGGTGATTATCTGGCACAAGAATGTTGTAAAAGTAGAAACATTAATTCCTTCTGTATAAAGGAATCCCTCAATGTACGTCAATACTTGTTATCTATAAATGCCTATATAAATTCGTCAGTCTAAGGTACTGGTGAATTGGTGAATGGGTGAATTAAACTCTAGGAGTAGAGGAAGGACTGCATTTTATACTGGGAAGAATACCTCAACCTTCAGAAACCTTCCCCCATCCTCTCCTCCACCTTTTTGTATGTAAAGACCTACCATCCATCAGCTGAAGTAGCCATGTTTTTTTTTTTTACACTGTCTGTTTGCGCGTCCCTATCCATCTTTAAATGTAGGAAGACATTATCCAATAGAAAATCATTACAGAACCAGCGGATCCGTCATAGCTATAAATTTTGAAGAAGCAGCAGTGAGTGAGTGACACTGGCTAACAGAAAGGTAAGTAATTACATATTCTCCATAAGTGCCAGTTTGAAATCAAAATCTGAACTGTTATAATATCCGATGTGACACCACGAGCAATCTACATATTTGATCACTTCATACTGAGATGAGGCAGCTACTCAGTGACACTGAGAAATGGTAAGCTGTGTCATCTCTCAGCTGGATGCGTGTTTTCACATTATATTTAGATATTTAGTATTCCACTTCATCAGGAAATAGTGAAGTAGTATAGTAGCCAGCCAGCAATACTGTGTAGTGGGTCTGATTCTGAAGGTTTGAGTTTACGATTGATCGTTGATCTGATCGTTTTGCTAACTAGTTTGAACAAAATGTGTTTAGTGATAAAACATTTTTCTGCTTACAGCCTCAGCAGAAACTGATAAAAAAAAAAAAAAACGTCCACAAATGTCCAGGTACACAAGTTGATCCTATCCTCTAACAGACTAACAGTAGTCTACAACTAAGTAATCTTCACATAAAAATTTCAATAATATGTTTTGAGGAATGCCAAACTCTTCTAAAATATGATGTGGTTTGTTATAAGAATCCATTTTACATTCTCTGTGCATATGGGTTTCTATAGTTCCCCAGGTTACGCTGTAGTTTGTGTTCTAACATCTTGATCCATCGGCCCCTTTAGAAATTTGAACACTTGCCACTCTAAAGGTCTCTGCAGTTTTAGACCTGTATTTGTAACACAACCAATCCACCTAATGGCATGTTTTTGGGAGGTGGGAGAAAACTGGAAAACCAAGAGAAAGCCCACAAAGACATAGGGAGGACATGAGAAACTCTACATACACAGCTCAGGAATGAAGAAAAGACCCTAAACCTGCTGGATATCTGGTGGATAACATAATTACTTTTTACTTCAAGGTATTGCTTCAATGTTAGAAAGCATTACATCCTATTTAAAAATGAACTGATAAACATTTAGTAAGTTTATAGTATTCTACTATTTCTATGCATTTGTAGCACAGAGACATTTAGGGTAAGATCAAATGACCAATTAAGATGTGTACAGTTGCAACAGCTCCTATCAGCAACTGCATTGGAATACACTACCGGTCACTACCGGTCAAGTCTGGAGACATTTGACTGAAATGTTTCTCGTGATATTAAAAACCTTTTGATCTGAAGGTGTATGATTAAATGTTTGAAATCGGTGTTGTAGACAAAAATATAATTGTGCCAACATATTCATTTCTGTCAAGTTTTGACCTGCTGTAGTCAGAGTAACACCATAATAGACGGATATAGCACTCAAACACTCCTACACACACTCGCTGACATCCAGGAACAACGAGTTTTGTAAAAAAACACACACACAAACACACACACACACACACACACACGCACACAAACACAGTGACTGATGTCTGTACCTGTGTGCAGAGCTCCTGTGGCTTGCCGCTCAGACTCTGGGGCATCTCTCTGCATCGTGTGGACAGGTTGAGGATGGCTGTAGCAGCCATGTGGGCAGCCTCCATGTCATGCGTGTAGTCAAAGCTGCTTTTGCTGCAGGTGCTGCTGGCGCTGCTTCCTCCTCCTCCTCCTGCACCTGCAGCTCCTCCACAGCTCAGGCTGCTGCTACTGCTGGGAGCATAGCTACTGGTGGTGCTACTCGCCGAGCTGGAGTTCTTACAGTATCGCTTAGCTGAGAAGACACACACAAAAAGATACATACTGTATATATGGCTCAAAACAGTTTTAAAGGAATACTCCATTGTTTGCCTATACATTTGTAGTGTATGCGTGATTATCATTAAGCAAGATGAAAAAAATTATGGAAAATTTCTCATTTTAAACTGTTTTTCTATAGTCTAAGGGCACTTATTGGAGAACTCAATAAACATTTAGAATAAAGAACTTTAGAACACAAACGGAAATAGAGATACACTCTAATGATCAAGGTCTTAGCATGAAAAGGACATGAGAGGAAGTCTTATCTTATGTAGTTTTATCAAAACACCAAAGCCATTCTAGATACTGAAGCTTTGAAAAAGTATCCAACCTTAGTCACTCTTGAACACAGATTTAGGGACTACTTTACAAATTACTCTGAACACATCATACAGAAATATGTATTTTGTTTAAACTAACATATGGACTGAAGTGCAGGATTTCTGTTCTTATTTACTTATTTATTTCAGTACTGATAAACATGTCAAAATTTTTCCTCCATGCTAATTGTACATGCTACATTGCTAATTACTGCAGTTATAGTAAATAGATATTTGGTTTATTTGGTTGAAAAACATTGGAATATTCCTTTGAACCATTTTAGTCACTTTAGTAAAGATTAAACAAATTTAGATTTGATAAAATAAAGGGTATTATTGTTTCCTGTAGCAAATCACATTATTAGGAAACCCTAGGGGCTTCAGTATAATTCCAACACTGATGCATTATTTCTTTCCCCAACATGTCAGATGTACTTTAATTTTCTAAACTCCGACAAAAAGAGAAAAATTCTGCTGGTTGGGTCCAGATGTCTAGTAATTTGTATTCAGAAGTGTTGATATAGATGGAGCGCTGGTTAATCCTGTCAAACCCTGGTGTTTCTTTTGACCCATTACTCATGGTGCAGCCAATATTGTATTAGCTTTCTTTTTGTCTAGACTTCATTTTCTGACCTTCATCCATTATTTGACATAAAGGATGAATGAACTAGTTCCAGACCTGGTTCATGTTTTTATAACATCTCATCTCGACTACTGCTATTTTGCCAGAATGTAGTAGTCATTTTGTTGGCAAAAGCTAAGAGAGTGATATCAATTTAAATGATGAGGACTCTTCTACTCAAAGTATATAACAAAATGTAATAACATTAAGCACATTACGTACAGTATGTATGCTGAAGAACTGAGCATGGAGATGATGTAATGCTCCTACTTCAGATGGTAACATTAGGAACCTTATTGATTGCAATATAGAGTTTGCTGTGTGTTACAGACTCAATCATAGCTATGTGATTTTAAAACTAAACCCAAATTAGCTGTCAAATGTGACTCTGCCAGACTGCAGTATATTCAAAAGCTAGAGTTGTCCTGCACACCACACAATATGCCTACTCTATCACCACCAGTCAGTACCACCTACACTGGTTATTAGTTACAACCCTTATTCAGTATAAAATACTCCTTCTAACCTTTAAAACCATACATGATCTTGTCTCGCAATACTAGCTGAGCTACTCCATCTTTATTGCCCACAACGTATTCTTAGATCATGTAGTAAAGGTTTACTTCTTCTGAAATATCGATTCTCTTCTGAAGGGGGCAGGTCATTCAATTTTATTGAACCCACCCACAGAGCCATTATAACATCTCCACTATCATGTCCTTCAAATCCCAGTTTAAAAAATATCAGCCCTTCTTTCAGTTCTATCCCTCTACTCCTGTAGTTGTTTTGTCTCCTGCATTTTGCCATGTGCTCTCCCTTTTCATTATGATATTTGCACTATGGACCTTATTGATCTATATATTACATAGTTTCTGCAACTTAAAGGCAGCAGTTTAAGTTTAAACAGGGACATTTCTTTGTATTCAGAGAGGTTTTATGCAGCTGCTAAAGCTGACCAAGGCAAAATGCTTTTAAAGACAAGCACTTATCTTAAAAAATATATATTTCTTTATAATGAACATTGACAGAATGCAATATATTCAAGAGACAACTTTATACATATTACTATTAATAAGAAAAAAATAATCAATGATATATAAAGTAAAAATTGCAGTCTAGCATATTGCCCAAAAGACTGCATTATTGTGTTAACCACTTAAAATATGTAGTATTTAATAGGACGAACTAGAAGCACTGTGTCAGAATGTGTGAAAATTAGGCAGGGGTTGGAAAAAAAAATGCTGTATCTACTGCTGAGAGTTATTATTTTTTCATCATTTCTAAATGTAAAAAAAATATATACTGCTCAAAAAAATAAAGGGAACACTTAAACAGGACAATGTAACTCTAAGTGTTCCCTTTATTTTTTTGAGCAGTACATTTTATTTCATTACGAGATACTAAATCAAGGTTAAGAAACTGTAATTTCTTGTGTGTTTGACGTGATTTATTTGATAATTAATGTTTTAAAAAATTGCTACTTTTCAGTAAAGCTTATCAATCACTCTTCTGCAAAGCTTATTGCTTACTATAAACAACTTTAAAAGTATCACGGAAGTCTGTGATACAGTTGGTATTAACTCCACACTATGCACTGTAAATAAACACATTAAATAACAATTATATACACGGTAATTCTTTATTTGGTTTGGTAGGTTCTTAAATTGGTCTTTCATAAACAATCATTGATAAATAATTTCATAAATAGTATATATTATATATAGAGTTTTATCAGTATTATCAGTATATAATCTATACAAAACACAAAATTGTCACTATATACTGTATAACACATAACTCTGTTATTATAACACTATTATAACTCTGTTATTATAGTGTAATGATTGCTACAGCTTAAACCTTTATTATGCATTCAGAAAGTACGCCAAAGTTACGGCCAAATTTCAAGGTCAGGGAACACTGAAAAGATTTAAATTATTATTATTATTATTATTATTATTATTATTATTATTATTAATTATTATTATTATTATTATTATTATTATTATTATTATTATAATGGTAATTTTTATATGTGCTTAACTTTATTTGATTTTTTTAATTCTTTTACAATATATGACAAATGTTTATGTAGATATATCATAAAGGGTTTATGTATATTTCAGGTCGCCCTGTGAACACCATCCTTAAGTCAGGTGTTAATGTCAAGTCTGTAAAGAAATTAATAATAAGAGATAACTAGTGATTTCAATAAATAAAATAATGGCAAATGTTTTGGGTAATATGCTGGGATCTTTGTAAAGAAAAAATGTTCCATTGGTTTAAACGATAAGCTTACCATGCACTCTTTGGCTAAGCTTACTGCTCACTTTAAACAAGTTGTCAACTGTCAAAGTAGCGCATAAGATGTAATACAGTTGGCATTAACTCCTTATTAAGCACTATATGAGTATACATAAAGTAATTATTTGGTTTGGTAGGTAATCATTTTGGATCTTCATAAATGATCAATGATAAATAATTTCATATATAAGTTGAGCAGGTCTGGTAAATCTCTCTCTCAACTTATTTATGAAATTCTTTATCAATAATGATTTATGATTATTTATGATGTACACTGTCTTCCACTAATATTGCCACCCTTGGTAAACCTTTTGATCTTTTGTTAAAAAACACAAAAATATTCTGCTCTCATGGATATCAAACAATTACAAACAGGTTTATCAAAAATATCCATCCATCCTCCCTCAACCGCTTATTCCTTCTTCAGGGTCGCAGGGAACCTGGAGCCTATCCCAGGAAGCATTGGGCACAAGGCGGGGTACACCCCCCCGGACAGGGGGCCAGTCCATCGCAGGGCACAATCACATACACACTCACACACCCACTCATGGACAATTTACCAACCTACCAAGCATGTCTTTGGACTGGGGGAGGAAACCGGAGTACCCGGAGGAAACTCCTGCAGCACGGGGAGAACATGCAAACTCCGCACACACATGGCCCCGGCGGGAATCGAACCCCGGACGTGTGAGGCGAACGTGCTAACCACTAAGCCACCTTGCACCCTTTATCAAAAATATACCTTTGTTAAATATAGGTGTGCAACAGTTATTGGCACCCCTATGAATTCATATTTATATATTCATATAAAATATATTTGAAGTATATTCCCATTGATATTTTACATTTTTTAGTAAACCTGCGTGTTGGGGTAAACCTGTGTGTTTAGTAAACCTGTGTGTTGGGGTCAGAAAGTCCCCAAAACTACAATTCAAAATCAACTAAATCACCAGAAGTTTTTTGGAAGGGTTTTCAAGAAAAAGCCTTTACTCTCATCCAAAAACAAACTCAAGTGTTGTGGGGTTGTTTTTCTGCCAGAGGACCTGGACATTTTGTTAGGATACATTGCATCATGGACTCTATCAAATATCAACAGATACTAAATGAAAACCTGACTGTCTCTGCCAGAAAGCTTAAAATGGGCTGTGGTTTTATCTTCCAGCAGGACAATGATCCAAAACATATATCAAAATGAGCCGGCCAGCTTCCCGGCCAACCAGACCTCGATTTTTTGATTCTACAGGGAGAAGAACCTTATAGTCTTCCCAACTATGAGACACCACTAGACGTTTCCATGCCCACTGAACCAGACCCGGCGTCCTGTCAGCCACTTAAGAAACCCTGGCTGGCCGTGTGTGCCCTCCACACAACCGACTGAGACATTGCTGGGGCCCGGTGCGACAGGTAGATCCCTGACCAACTGCTCCCAGCCTACTTCTTCCTAGTAGGTAACAGGCTCCTCTATTACCGACCAGCATGCCAGAGGCAGATCTGTGATCCGCTGGTAGTTCCTTGTTCCCAAACCCAGCCCTAATGCGCCTGGCCTACACACATCCACTGGGTGGACACCTGGGCCCCCGGAACACCTTAGAGACACTGCATGAAAGGTTAATCTAGCCTGGTATGTTTGCAGAGGTCTGAGCCTTCTACAGGCAGTCAATGCGTTAATGCACCAAGCACTAGAAATCACCACCAGCACCCCTCATCCTGTTCACCATTATCAGTGTCCCCTTTGAGTGCATAGGCATGGATCTGGTAGGGCCGCTCCCAAAATCTGCCCAAGGCCATGAGTACATTGATCCTGGTGATCCTGGACCATGCCACCAGATATCCTGAGGCAGTCCCCCTACGGAAAGTCACTTCCCAAAACATTGTGAGGGAGCTTGTGCTGCGGTTCAGCTGCATCAGGATCCCCAAAGACCTGCTCACCAGACAAGGTAATTTATATTCAGGTTAGTGTCAGCTGCTGCAGGTGAGGCACCTAAGAACCTCCATCTAAAACCCCCAGACAGACAGTCTTGTCAAGGGATTTAACCAAATGCTGAAGCAGATGCTGAAGCGGGTGGTAGGATGGATAGAACTGGGACCTACTCCTTCCTATGTGCTCTTCACTGTCTGAGACACCCCTCAGGCCTCCACCGGCTTCACCCCTTTTGAGCTTCTCTTCAGACTGTGACCCCGAGGGCTGCTAGACATGGCCTGGGAAGCATGGGAAGAACAACCCTCTCTGTATTGCTCTCTAGTCGAATATGTCAAGATGCGGGAGCAGATCGAGAGAGTACCGATCATCAGGGAGCACATGGAGGCCGCCCAACGAGACCAGCAATGGGCATACTACCAGCCGGCCCATCCCCGGGAATTTCAGGCAGGTGACCAAGTGCTCCTCCTACTCCCAAACACCTCCTCCAAATTCCTGGCTTGCTGGCAGGGCCTGTACACAGTCCTGGAGAGAGTAGGTTCAGTGAACTACTGCCTACAACAGCCCAATAAGCACACAAGCACTCAACTATATCATATTAACTTGATAAAGGAATGGGTCCTGCCTGTTCTGGTAGTCTCTGCATTTGCCACTGTATCCCTAGGTCCCCTCGAGCATACCTTGGTCCAACAAGGTGAGGATCTGTGCCTGACACAGAAACAGGAGCTGACAGAAATAGTGGACCAACAATCTTCTCTACCGCACCGACTAACGCACCTGGTGCAGCACAAGGTCAAGACTCTTCTGGGGGTTGTGGTTAGAAAGCAGCTCTATCATGTCCCAGAAGCTCGTGATGAGATCATCGAGGAATCCGCCAGCCTCTGGTCCAGTCCCATCGTGGTGGTACTGAAGCCCGTTATGTAATGACTTGAGTAGGCTTAATGCCATCTCTGACTTTGACAATTACCCTGTGCCCAGAGTAGATGAGCTGGTGGAGCACTTGGAGAGAGCCCAGTTTATATCCACACTTGACCTGACAAAGGGATACTGGCAAGTCACCCAAAGGCCAAAACCACCTTCAGTTCTGCCATACCTGGACGATGTCATCATCCACTCCACCACCTCCATCACCTCAGGAAGGTTTTAGGGAGACTATGGAAAGCCGGACTGACTGCCAACCCACGGAAATGTCACCTGGGCCTGATGGAGGCACACTACCTGGGGTACCACATCGGCTGGGGCCTCCTGAAACCCCAAGAGAAGAAAACAGAGGCCGTGAAGCACTATCCCCGGCCCATATCCAAAAAACAGGTATATTCCTTCTTGGGGCTGGCAGGGTATTACAGAAGGTTCCTGCCTAACTTCTCCTCTCTAGCTTACCCCCTCTCAGATCTCCACAAGAAGGCCAACCGGACCAGGTGCAGTGTACCAACAAAACGGAGCAGGCATTCCAGGCCCTCAAAAGGCTCTCACCAGCTCCACAGTCCTCAAGAACCACAACTTTGACCTGCCCTTCACAGTCCACATGGACACCTCTGTGACAGGACCGGGGGCTGTCCTGTCAAAGATGTTCAACAGAGAGAAGCACCAGGTCAGCCTAGAGTGGAAGCTAACCCCTGCCTAGCAGAAGTATGCTGCTATGTAACGAGAAACCCTCGCAATAAAGTGGGCCATAAGAGGAGCACTGGAACTACTTGGCAGGGTGCCACTTCACCCTGATCACCAAACATGCCCACTTGCAGTGGATGTCCTGGGCAAAAGACACAAATGCTAGATTAACCTGGTGGCTCCTCTCATTGCAGGACTATTCGTTCCAGGTCCAGCACAGAGCAGGAGCCCAGCATGGAAACGTCTTTACATTTACGAGTCTCTCTAAGAGAGGAAAAGTCTGTTCTATTGTGAATAACATATGGGTTTATGAGATTTGCAAATCATTGCATTCTGTTTTTATTTACATTTTAGTGCAATGATTGCTACAGTTTACACCTTTATTATGCATTCAGAAAGTACGCCAGATGCTAAGGTTAGGGAACTCTGTACTTAATTTGATTTTTTTTTTTTTGGTTGCAATTTTTGACAAATGTTTTTGAATGTCATAAAGTGTTTATGTAGATGTCAGGTCACCCTATGAACATCATCCTTAAGTCTGTAGAGAGTTGAATAATAAGGGATAAATAGTTAGAGTATTTTTCACCTTTAGACAGTCTTATTTCAGGGACACAATGATTTTTCTGATTGCCTGATTCTTGTGAGCTGTAAGGTGAGGTAGAATAAAAGCAGTGGGGTTGAGCACTTGTGCTGTGCTGCATCCTTGAGCTTCAGGTGAGAAAGCTGCACTATTTGCCATCTGACTAAAGTTACATTGAGCCGCAGCCACCAGCCGGGTATCAAAGTGGCATCTCCAACTGAGTTTCCTGCTGCCTTCTCTCTCTCTCTCTCTCTCTCTCTCTCTCTCTCTCTCTCTCTAACTCACTCCCTCACTCCCTCACTCTGTATCTCTCTCTATATGCCCACTCCTCTCTCAGTCATTAAAGTGCAGCCGGGGAACAGGTTGCTATTCACACAGAATTGCAATTAGCTGTGGCCTGGAGACTAGACCTTGACTCGCCTCTACCCAATCATTCATTATGCATTGGCTTCTATATAATTTCCATACATTTCCATTCCCCTGGTTAAAGCCTAGAGAAAATGTGTGAACAGTCATGTCATAAAATAGCGCCATTGTATTTGGTATTCACTGAATTCATATTCGCTAAAAGGACGTCTCATGCTAAAATTATATGAAGCCAAAAAACATGCCCTGTACTTTGAAAAACATTATGTTCACTAGTCACGTCAGAAAATGTGAAGAATATAAAGATAAAATGGCTTTGCAGGTCTTACCATCGTATCCCTTGGGTGATGTGTCACGTCCTTGAACTTTAGGAGCAATGGCACGTTTGCCGTACACATTCTGGTTGTCGTAGCCATTGTAGTCAAAGCTGGTCTTGGAGTATTTCTCCAGCTCTTTGGCCAGGTTGGAGCGTGGGGTGGTGGTGGGAACATTGTTCTTATAGCCATACTGCGGGATCTCCAGCTGCTTTACAAAGCACATGGGCCTAAAAGAGCAACCAGAGGATTGTTAACAGGATCGCATGGAATACATCACATAAGTAATTAAGTAGTGTTAGTAATAAGCATCTTATTTTTAAAAAGTGAGCATTAAATATTACAAATTTAAACAATTGTTTACTGTCTTGGATGAGCTGAAAACATTTGATTAGACATGAATAAAGAATAGATATGACACATTTTTTGGAGTAAATTATGACAACAAGTACCTGATGCAATCTCTTATTTGCTGTTTGTTTTTGGCTGGTGCTTTTTAGATTATATAATATTTTTTACATCCTCCACATATAATATTTATAGGAAAATTGTGTAGGAAAGACATTTTTTATTTAGTTCTTTCTTGAAATTTGGACACATACTGTATAAAAATGTCTTTTCAGAGGCTTGGTTCCTGTTGTACATTGTTTATTTGCAAATGCAGTTCGAGGGTATTTTCAGAAATGTCCTTTTACAGACACATACACACACACAAACACACACACATTATATATATATATATATATATATATATATATATATATATATATATATATATTATATATAAAACAACGTCCAAAGTCTTTAATCTCAAAGTCTTTAAGCTCAACTCAAATCTTGAATAAAAGGACTGATGGGAATTGGAACTCTGGGTCCTTTTCTGAATTACCATGAACTGTAGTAGCATAGCTTGAGTGATGATACTTAATGCTGAAGAAACAATTATGGACATGGACTGTTTATACACCAGAGCATATGAACTTATGTAAATTTGAGTCAGATTCTGATATTATGAACACAAGTCCAAGTTTAATCTCCGGAATCCATGTACGTTGGGTTAATTTGTTTTTACTTCAGAAAAAGTACATGCAAATATCTTAAAATCAGATTTGCTTTAAAACAGAAAATACTACAAAAAGTTTGAAGCAAAAAAAAAAAAGAATGATGGTAACATAAACGGCCATTTGTAAGTCTGTAAATCCAATGTAAATCTTAGTCTAGGATGTGACTGAATGCATTATATGACTGAATGCTGGTGAACTGAATAACTATAGATAATACATTGACATGTTTATTAATTATAGTCATTGTGGATCTGGACCCTATCCGGACAACACTGTGAGTGAGATGGGAATACACACTGAATGGGAAGCCAATCTATCACAGGACACTGTACGCACACACACAAACACACACACACACACACACACACACACGCACGCACATTCATGCTAGGGGCCATTTAATGAAGTCAATCTATCTACCAGGGAGGAAACTGGAGAGCAAAGAGGAAACCCCTGTGAGAACATGTGAAACCCCACACAAACAATAACATGAGCTTAGCATCAAACCAAGGACCCTGGAGCTGTTAGATGGCCATGCTTCTGTATTCACTACACTACCGTGTTACACTAATGACCCACTAACGATATTAAATAGTATATACTATGTCTTGTGTTACCTCAGAACTCGGTCCGATGCCTGGTTAGATTTAGTTCCATTGCAGGCTTGGTGTTTCTCATGAGCTTTGGCCAGTTTCTCAGCGGCTGCTATCGGGCATCCTGAGAGACTGCGTTAACACAACACAAAAAGAAAAAAAAAGGAAATCAGCATATATGATGTCACTGTATATACAGTATATATAACAGAAGTCATCATCACTCAAACAATCATCAGGAAGACAGTTTATGCAACACCAGTTACAGCTTCATGAGGTCTGTATTATAGCTTGGTGGAGGTATTACATATAACTCCACATTTCTAAGATGATATGAATCCACTCCACAGGTGGATTTCAGACTTCCTTTCCAGACTTGTGCCTGTGATTTCCCATGAGAATACATTTAGAGTCACTATTTCCTCTTGTTGTGATCCGTTAAGAGTGCTAAAGGATCTCAGCGGAGAGTTTTCTCACAGCAGGCAGAAGGAACAAAATAACAGCAAAGGTGTATGTAGGTCTGTCTACGTGCAAACGACACGAGACAAACTGGCAATTTGCTCTGGGGCCTGAGTACACACATTTCCACGCTTGTGAGTGCAGATGCAAGAGTTAAAAGTGTGTAGATTTGTGTGTTAGGTCTTTTCTTCTACAGCAGGTGCATTCCTCAGAGTGACTGTGTGTGTGTGTGTGTATATGTGTGTGTGTGTGTGTGTGTGTGTGTGTGTGTGTGTGTGTGTGTGTGTGATGCGCAGCTGGCGCTCCTGCTCGGGTGTCACAGACGTGCTAATGGCTGGTGCCAGGCCTACCATCCCACACCAGCTGCTGACCGTCACACCTCCACTGCGGCAGCACCCCAGAATAGAATTACATGCATTAAAGAGAAGAACTACATCGAGCTCGGCATTTATCATCCCAGTCAGAGCTACAGACACATGCTTAATCTTTTTCTAAGGGTTAAGTATTGGTTTATATGCAAGATTGAGCATTTTGTTAAAAATGACTATATTTTAGACATTGTTATAGACACAAAACTCTCTAACATACAATATTTTTTTATATTTTAATACAAAAAAAATTACTCTACAATCATGTAAATTGTAAAACGTAATCAGTGCATTGGTTTACAGTAAAATACCAAAAAACACAATTTATAGTGGTATCTAGCGTTTTAGACAGGAGTAAGAACGATAGAGATTCTCTTTCTGTCAACATCTGAAAATTAATGAATCTTTAGCAGCTATTTTAGGTGAGCACCAACCCTCTTTGATGTTGATACGGTTTAATAAAGCATTGAAATTCATCTTTTAGCACGAGTTAATGCAATAGTAGAGGTGGCTGAATCAGTGCAAGCTTGTTGAGGGAAATGGTGTCTCAGTAGCTGAGGCTTTGAACTACAGCCCAGAAGGTTGTGAGTTCAAATCCCAGCACTGGCAAGCTGCCATGACTGGCATGGAGTCCTTGAGCAAGACCCTTAACCTTCAGCTGCTCAACTCTATCCTGTCTCCATTGCAAGTCAGTTTGGATGAACGCATCAGCTAAATTGACTTATATGATGGATTGTAGCTGCTTTGACATTAACAATGTATTACTGGAAACATATTGCTGCACTTTACTGTATGTACACATGTATGTTTAATAATCATTCATTGTAAATCTTATGATAAATTTCATACAGTGAATAATAATAATAGAATAATATATACATTTCCAATATACCTTAACTGATTAGTCAGTAAATAGTTTATACATTAAAACACACATGAATATAAATCCAGCTAATGGTAAATGTTATTCGAATGTTTCCCATTTAACAGATTCTAAGACATTTAAACTGTAAAATCCCAGAAATAATTGCATTGCACTTGCATTAAAAATAAGGATCCTAAAATATTATAAAAACAATGTACACATACAGTAGTGCGTGTGCAAATGCAACCATTACATCTAATGATCAGAAATGTATTTTTATGTAACATTCAGTATATTTATGGGAAATATGTATTCATGTTCGAAGCTGTGTTCATGAAAGATCTGTACGAATTTCAACAAGCATGGTTCATACACTGTAAAACCGGATAACTTCATTTAACTCCAAAAAATTGAGAAAACTAATTTTTTTTTTAGTTGATAAATCAATTTCTTTAAGCCAAATACACTTAAATATAACATGTTTGAGTAAAATGTTTTGTTATATTTAAGTGTATTTGGCTTAAAGAAATTCATTTAACAACTTAAAAATTTTGAGGTAATCAGTCTCCTCAAATTTTTTTAATGTTAAATGAACTATCCGGTTTTACAGTGTTTTTTTTTCCTTCATCATTCACATGTACTTGAAAGTAAAGGTAATAACCTTATTCTTTGTAGGTTTTCCTACAAATATGACTTAATTGTAACAACCTATTGCTCTGTTCCCATAAAGGAATGGTGGGCACAGATATTAAGCAAAAGAAATGAAATGTAAACATTTAAATACATATATTTCAATAAACAAATTAAAATAAATATACATTTAAACAAACAAACCAACAAACCTGAAAACAGATCATTCAGAATGGCAACAATAATCAAAATAATAATATCTTCAGTACACAAAATAAAGAAAAAAAAAAGAAAAAAAAATTAATTCACCAGACAGCAATAAAGAACAGAACCAATTCCTATATCGGCCGAGTTCTTACCTTCGATGTGAGTTCCTGTTGCTATTGACATGGCCGCGCCCTGTGCAGCCAGGTGTAGGACACTTAAGAACATTTTCATACATTGCAAGAACTTGAAAGCAGAGAAGAGAAGGGGTGGAAGACAGGCAAAATTAGGAGGCAGCAGAGTTAGTCATCTAGAGTAATGTGAAATAACAACATCAAACTGCATGCGAGACGACGCACAAATACGCCATGCCATTATACAGACAACAGAAATACGTGATTGAGCAGTGGAGATGTGGGAAACATTCCTTCCAGGATTTATGATTAGACTGATGGATACTTGCATAATCCTGTCACAGGTTTAAAACAAGTCTTGATTCAACATGTCACTGTAGACAATGATGACCAATATAAAGTGACACATACAGGAACTGTTCTAATCCCTGTCCTGAGCTGTCAGATGATCTTAGCATAAACATAGTATGTATAGTAAGATGTCCTAATACATTTGGTAATACTTTCTATGCATGTCATATTCAAGTATTCATTATAACAACATGTATTGTACTGCACCGACCTTTATAACTAATAATGACTGGCGAATAATTATGAAATTATTGTAATCTTAATGAAAAATTATAAAACATTATTAACATTTCAAATATCATAACAGTACAGCACCTTGTATTATAATACTGTAGTGACACTTACAACATGATTAAAAGTCATTAAAGTAATTATTTATAGAACATTATAAGAGCTTTATGCGGCATTCTTAAAGTTACAAGGAAGCATTAGCAAGTTATAAAGAATTCTAAGTAGAGTTATATTAATTTATTTATATGCTTTACAGTCATGGTTACCAATATTCTACCAAAATCAGAAATCAGCGGATAAACTGAAAATTGTCTCCATCACATTGCATGGTTTACTTGCCTCAGTTTTTAACAAGCCTCCATCCTCAGTAAGTCTCACCATGAGGAAAAAAAACCAAAAAAAAAAAAAAAACCCAAACTGTCCACGATGATCTGAAATCCCCACTGGCACCAATTAGATTAATGATCTTTAGGAAGTATGGGAGAGGACAGAAGGAAGGAGCAGGGGTTCCGACACACACACACACACACACACACACACACACATTCTTTTTCTTCAAGTCTTCATCATCACCTCCTTAAACCCTTACCCTCATCCTCTCCTCCAGTGCTGACACATTAATTACTTTGCGCCGGGCTTAATTGGACCAAGGCTACTACCTAGAGATGGACGGACTCTCAAATGCTATGCTGCATTTTTATGGATGTGGCTAGAGGATATATGCATATGAGAATCGGAGGAATGTTGCGTAAATGTAATTTACACTGCTCAGAGAAAAAACAGAGGATTATAAGTAATAACAAATTGGATTTCTAAAGCTATCTTCCTGTGTCTGATGCCACATTTATTTATTAGGCAACAATATGCTAATCAAATTCATTTGTACAAAGGAAAGGGGGATTTAGTCTATTTCCCATATTGAACTAGGTGATTGTACTTATAGCTACATGACTATCTAGAAAAGCACTTCATAAGAACTGATATAAGTTTACATAAACATTTATAACTTCATATTTCAACTGGTGTCATCTATCATTAAAATCATTTTTATCAATTGACAATTGACACTATTTCAAACTGAGTATTTTTGAAACCTCCCACACTTGAGATTTGGTAGAAATATCTATCTATCTATCTATCTATCTATCTATCTATCTATCTATCTATCTATCTATCTATCTATCTATCTATCTATCTATCTATCTATCTATCTATCTATCTATCTATCTATCTATCTATCTATAGATCTATAGATAGATAGATAGATAGATATATTTCTCTGTCTCTTAAATATTCCAACCTCCTGTATATGATCCATTTAATTAATTACTATAACAGTGACATTAAACTTTAATTATGTATACTTTCTCTGACCCTTAAAGGGAATTTCAATTAGCTGTATATAGGCATATAGGCATAATATAGGAATAAGCTGTATATAGTTTTTATCTTTATAAACTGTAATTATACAATACTCTATATGATCTTCCGGCTCATATATATATATATACAAATTTGATTATCACTACCTACAGTATGGCAGTGATATGTCACTGTAATAACTGAATTACATAACTACGGTGTACAAGGTTTGTTTTGTAATGAAATTCACAGAAGACTTAAAAAACCTTATTATAACGACAGGTTAGTTTATTTTCACTTTAGTTAACGGTTTGCTACATTACCCACAATGAAGAAACATTCAACTGCCTGCTAATAGTGGAGCCAGTGGGATACAGGGTTCCAAACCTTCAACTTGTATGCTAATACGACCATTAACACCATTGGGCTCATCATCTCGTAGATCACTAACAAGCCAAGCTGAGGTGCTGTTCTAACTCAGCTGCTTCGTATTTCGTATTTTGTATTGCATTCAGTAACTTTGAGTCCCATGTTGAGGGTTTAAATATGTGTGCTGTAGTACCATGAAGGTTTCAGGTAGACTGTAAATAAAGGGTCTAAAACTGGCTGTTTTGGTACCTACTCATCTCTCTCTCTCTCTCTCTCTCTCTCTCTCTCTCTCACACACACACACACACACACACACTTTTTTGAGGCTCTTAATAAATTGTTGTGTGCTCTTTGCCAGCCCTGTGGTGTATCCAGCAGACTGAAAGGTGACCTGTTGTGAGCATGTCGAGCTATCGACAGGTTGCTGCTAAAAAATGCATTATGTGCAATGGAGCAGCTGTAGAGATACTCTCCCCTATCAACGTGCACTCAATAACCTGCCCGAAGAGCACAGTGTCCCGCCAGTGCTGCAGCCTGCGGTGTGTTTGTCTGACACGCTCACACACATTCACACAAACAGTGAAGCACTGACATATTATAACACATTCATCTCTAAGAGTGGACAATGTATTATTAATGCCTTGTCTTTATTCTGTCTACAATTCACGATGGGCAGAGACGTTCCAGCAGAAATCTTGTCTATGACTAAATAATGGCTAAATTAGGTTGCCCTTCTCTAGTCTATTATCGAAAACCCCTGTCTTCAGTAAAATAAACTCTTTAGATTTTCAATAAAATTAAAATCTCATTCCTGCAAATTGACTCTAAGCTAAATGTGCAACACTTTACACGCATTTAAGCTTAAATAATTATGAATTAGGAATGTTTTTCAAGTTGTTCCCAGTATTATATTGCTTTATACCAAATTGCTGATGAATTCTCGATTCTGATTGGTTAGAAGGAAGTGAGTAATTTTCTGTAGCAGCAGCTCGGACAATAGTTCCAGCTGCAAGGCAAATCACAGGTTTATATCAAGGCTCTTGTTCTAATACGTTGTTTCTATAGTAACAGCTCATTTATGGGGATTTGTATGGCAGACACTGCCCATAATCTAAAACTAATAACAGACTAATTAAAAAAAAATTAAATAAAAAAGGATTGTTATTGCTATTTAACAAAGACAAAATGTGTAATCGTTGATATGGTAAAGTTTTCTGTGAGGACATGTTTATTTAGCATTTATGGAAGGAGTCTCTAGTGTCAGAGCCTTAAAGATTTCTCTGTAACATGACATACTGCATTTCTTGTCTTATTACCTTTAAGAGAGAGTAATAAGAGAGGCTGGTGAAGGAAATGTTTATATATTTGTGATAACTCAATTGATAACAGGAACTCACTTCCAAGTTAAGTTAATTGCAACTATAAATGGCTAAAAAGTACAATGTGTTATTTTTTAAAAATCAGTAAAACACTGTGGGATGTGCTGTTTTATCAGGCCGCATCACACCACCCCTGCTTTGATTCATTCTTGATGACAGCATGCCCTGTCATGTTTCATTTCTTACTTGTTGTTACCAAAAGTAATGAGTTTTCTCATAATCAATAAAAGCACTTCTGAAGTTCCATCTGAGGATAAAGCATATGGTTGAAGTCTAAGGTCATTCCAGACCTCACTTGGAATCTCCTGAACTCAGAGACTGCTTAAATGACACCTCTTGACATCTGGACACTTTATAGGCAAATCTTTTTATGTTAACTAATTTTCTGGGCTGTCATTAAAGCTGTCAGCTCGTTTGATTGCCTTCTGGGTCATTTGCTACCATAACGTGAGATCCTCTCTGTGGTTTAATGGATCGTGTAAAAGATAGTTTATAGGGAGATTTGCACAAGGTGAATGAGAGCAGAGAGTGAGAGAATGCTCACCATGCTTCCTGTTTACAGCAAAGATTACAGCGAAGCCATAATTATTACCATTTGTACGACTGGATATCACTAACAAATATCTAACAAAATAAAAATGTTAAAAGCTTAATAAAGTATAAACATTTTGAACATGGTCAAATTCAACAGAACGTTTTTTTTTTTTTTGTGTGTGTGTGTGTGTATAAGTTTTATGTTGCAAGTTTTATCTTGTACAGGATGTTCCCAAATTTTAAATTCAATTGTATTAATTTATAGACAAAATAATAAGTGCATAAGTTGAGTGAGCATGCTTAGGGGAGAACACAGAAGAGGAAAAGAATGAATCTATGTAAAACCAACCAAAAATGAAGCCACTAGAAAAATGGCCTTGACAATTAAAAGTCTCTAACAGAAAAGCACAGCATGATTGTTAGGCACGACAGATCGAAGCTAAACAGTCTCACAGAGACACAGAGCAAGCAGAAGAACAGAAGCAGGCCAGCAAGCCACAGAAGCAGGTTACTGTGTATGAGGTGAGTGTATGTCTTACTTTCTGGAGGAACTCTGTCTTTATGTGGGCAACCAGACAGGCTTCGATGGTGAGGATACAACCCAGTCACATGACCTGTGCCGTCACAACCCGGCGTTGGGCATCGACTCTCTTTCTTCTCCGACCTTGAAGAATCTACACATACATGCACACACATGAAAACATACAAAGAAGTGTAAATGGACCCCGAAGACTTTTTGTAATGCAGACATGTCTATGTAAGAGCAGGTGATCAGTAGCTAGTAAGGATGTACAGAGATGTTCAAGCAGAAATCTTGTGCAAATAATGACTAAATTAGGTTGCCCTTCTCTAGTCTATTATCGAATCCCCTGTTTTCAGTAAAATAAATTCTTTAGGTTTAGGTTTAGGTTGAGAAAATACTGCCTCAGAATTATGTTACATCTGAAAATAAACCCCTAAATGTCAACAATGTGATTTTTTAAAACAACTATCAGCATATAATATTCTATAAAAGATCTTTGCAAATAATCATTGACAAACCTATTATAAATAAAATATAAATAAAACAAAGCATTTGTATTTTTCCTAATGTCTGAGTGATGCACCTTCTGCTCACCTGAAAAATAAGTAAGAAATAATCCATGGCTAGGTATGGATTACACGATTTTATTGCACGACCTGGAGGCAAAGAACCACCTGATGCAAAGCATTAAAATCATGCAATGCACAGATCACTGTGGACTATCTTGCTTGCAAGCATTGAAAAGTTACAGCTGTCTTTGAAATTTGCAGTGCAAAATTTGACTGAACAGATAAAAATAACACTTCATTTGTCATTAGTTATTTCATATACAGGTTGTTAGATCTAGAATACCTACAGATGTAAAGTAGTGCAATAAGATTACATTTATTTGAATGAATTATTACAGAAAGAGAGAGAGAGAGAGAGAGAGAGAGAGAGAGCGAGAGGGAGAGGTTGTGTGTGTGTGAATTACCTGAGCCTGTGCCGCATCTCTACTAATAATGACGCTGACTTTAACTCCATGGAACTGTAACTATATGTTACTATGGTTACAGTTGTTTATAGGCAGCATATGAATTTAGAACAGTGATTAAACTGACTGGAACTACCAGTGCACCACATGATTTTTTCCAGCCAATCAGAATCGAGTGTTCAGCATATGTGCTATTAGCTCGGTTAAACTTTTTAATTAGTGGTGGACACAATTTCTCAATGTCTTTATTAAGCTTTTTAGAGCTATCACAACCTTTTGCTCTTGCTAGTGGAGCTAAATTGATATTGAATGCAGGACAGTCCTATCAATAATTACTGAAGATGTTTCTTTAAAGAAGAGGGTAAATTGGACTGATACAGAAACTGAGAGATAGATAGATAGATAGATAGATAGATAGATAGATAGATAGATAGATAGATAGATAGATAGATAGATAGATAGATAGATAGATAGATAGATAGATAGATAGATAGATAGATAGATAGATAGATAGATATAGAGAGAACAGAGTGGAGAAAGAGAGAGTGTTTGGACATAAAGTGAGTGTTCAGAAATTCAGAGCTGACTTACACATGTGTAGTGAATAGTTAATACATCGGATGTAACATAAACACCCCTTACACAGTTGCCATGGAATGGCATGTCAGATGGAATTTGTGTGATTTTTAAAAATGTATATCTTTTTTGAATTTGAAATAAGTTTTCCTTGCACCATATTTTTTCGAGCAAGAAGCAGTATTAAGTCCAGCACTCTGTCTTTACTGATTGTTTACTATGATTATTTTTTTATTCCACCAACAATGACACCGACAAAAGTCAGAGACTGTTTTAGAGGTGAGGAAAAGTTGCTGCTATTTAGTGGTTTAAGATTGTCCCAGTAGAACTGATCTTTAAGATCAGATTAGTACAGATGAATCATATGCAATTCTACACATCTCTTTCAGGTTGTCTTTAGTATAGTGTTAGTATGTCTATACATTACACGTCCATATCATGTCGTTTCATGAAAACTGACACACAGCATGCTGATTTTTCAGAGCAAAAGAGTAGAGGAGTGTGATGCACATTAGACAGCACTGAATATCGACTGTGGCTTGAGACAGGCCATGCTTTGCATAGCAAATGGCCCCCATTACCATAGCATCTGGGGATAATTAATGTGCAGTCAGTGGTCCTGTCGTTCGTTATCAGTCATACTGATATTGTTCAATTTCCATCTCCGCCTTGTGCCTTTTTTAAGGAGGAACTCCTTCCATAACTGTCAGCCCAGCACACTTTTATAAATCATAATGGCCCCTGGTCAGGCAGCCTCTGCCGCTATCTGTGCTGGGGAGAGATGTTATCGTGACGTAATGGCTGTGCATCCCTCATTATTCTGACATTATTCCGATAGAGTATGCCCAGTATGCCAACCTAACGTCCTTTGGTGCAGGCTGAAATGGTCTTCCTCTCTATCTAATCAAGTTCTGCATAGCTGTGATCAAACGTCTACACTGTGTCAGCATATAAAATGGGTGATAACAAGAATTATTAATTTGGCATAATGATATCAACATAAATAAGCAATTTTCTGCTTGGAAATGTCAGACTAATAGTGCCATATATTTGACATGGGTTAATCGAGCTTTTAGTGTGAGTGCACTGCGAACCAAGATCCTGTATTACTGATATTATTGATTTACATAATACTTTCAGCATTACTTATAGTCTTAAAGCTTGAATGTATGTGATCTACTGTATCTATATAATAAACGTCAACATTCTAATTCTACAGCAGTAAACTTTCACAGTCAGTCTTGTACTAGCAGGCAGTAAATCTGCCCAGAATAGGTGACACAGTTTAATTTGGTGTACACTATTTCCACTGCATGACTGTGGGCTTGTTTTCCAGCATTAAAGCTACAGTACATATTCTACAAGAGCCCAGGGTTCTCTAGGTTTATAAATAGGAGGCTAGAATGCAGAATGCATCCTGGGGAAGAGATTTGCTGTCCTTTCAGCCCCTGCCATTACTTATGCCTGACAGGTGCAGACGCTGATGTAACCATGCTGGCCTATTTGAACAACATAAGCCGCTGCTGCCTGCACTATGGGATGGTGGTACTGAAATTGGATGTGGATGTCTTTTCCGGGGTCACAGCGAATACTTTCTACAAGCATGTAAGTGAGAGAATGTTACCACTCAGACTACAAAGCCTGGTTTTACAAAGGCTTTGAATATACAGTCCACTTTAAAACTATTGGAACAGCAAGGCCAATTCACTGCTTGTGCTAGCTATTCACCAAATACATTGGGGTTTGAGCTCAAAAGATACAAGACGAGGGTTTAGTATTTCAGCTTTTATTTCCTGGTGTTTACATCTAGATGTGTCAAACAACATAAAATATAGAACCTTGTGTATCAGATGTATAGGTTATTAAAGTAAATTAAAGTAAATAACACTTAATATCCCTTGCTTGCCATAACTGCATAAAGCCTGCGACTAAGTGACATCACCAAATTGTTGGTTTCTTATTTTGTGGTGCTTTTCCAGGCTTTTCATGCAGCCTCTTTCAGTTGTTGTTTGATATGTTTCACAGATGTTGTATGTTTTGGATCATGAGCAGATCCTTTCACTACATTTTGGCTTTTCCATCATTTTGGTAGAGGTTAATCTTGGTTCTAGAACTTTTGGGGCTCATTTCTGTATTTCTCTGCAAATTCGAATCTGGCTTTCCGATTCTTACTGCTGATGAGTGCTTTGTATCTTGTGGTATGCCCTCTATATTTCTGCTCTCGGAGTGTTCTTTGAATGGGGGATTGTGATATCTTCACCCCTGCCCTGTGAAGGTTGTTGATAATGTCACTGACTGTTGTTTTTGGGGTTTTTTTTCCCACAATGATTCTGTCATCACTTATTGTTGTTTTCCTTGGCCGACCCATTTGGTGTCTGTTGCTCAGTACACCAGTGGGTTCTTTTTTATTTTCAGGACTTTCCAAATTGTTGTACTGGCTATGCCCAATGTTTGTGCAATGCCTCTGATTGATTTCCCCTCTTTTCTCAGCTTCAAAATAGCTTCCCATAGACAGTACTCTAGTCTTCATATTGTTTTATCCATTTAAAAAACAAATGTCATCTTCACAGATGAAACTGAAAGCTAAAAGCAAGGGTAAACACATCTACATATAAATACTATGATATAGTAACTGAAATTATTTAATACCATGAAATTAATAACTGAAAATCCTCTTTGAATCTCAAACCCAAATGTCTTCAGTCTACAGCAAAAACAAATGAACTGGCCTTGCATTTCCAATAATTTCAGAGGGGCAGCCATCTTGTGTATGTGTAGGTAAAGGAAAGTAGAAAGTAATCCATGAGTGTGCTTTACTCATGCAGTGAACGTTATGCTTGAACAAGTGGTTTGTTACATGCCATAGAGGAACAGACATACATCTAAATTGATTCAGTTTGTAAACAGTATATATACCAGCTGTCAAGGTATCTGTGATGCACTCACACTGTCAGACACACTGTAGAGATGGCAGTGGACAATGTTGGAATGTTTGAATTATGATTAGAGGGGGTGGGGTTTGGGGGGTTTGGGGGGGTTAAACCAAGAGAACAAAACTCACTGAATTAATGAAAATAAATGAATTGAACAAACCGAGCATCTTTAATAAGAGCGATGATGAAGCGTGTGGTTATTACATGCTGTGACTGACATTTACCTTGGAAATGAGACTATGGAGACTGATGTGGATGCCAATGATTTAAAATGCTGCAACTTTACTTGTGGTTGTGATACATGAAAAAGAAAAAAAAAATCACTTCAGGAAAGCCTGTTTTTTTCAGAATGAATGTTGACATTTCACAAAGTAAAGCATTTTCCCTATCCACAAAAAAAAAAAAAAGATTTATAGAATTATCTATACCAAAACTCTGTTTTTGAATTAGGGAACAAATCAATATGTAATCTGTGTCAAAATGTTTTTGTGTTTTGTATTTTCAGTAGTAGTATATTGTGTTGTTATATTATATAACCAGATGCTCATGTAAGTCTGGTGGATTTTAGAACAAGGGCTTGCACAAGAGCAGCTCTAGCACACATTTTCTGCAACACAGAAGACTTATTAAAGGCAACACCTTGTGTTTGTCACAGTTCATGAGCATCACAGCACCTAACTGACTCTTTAGGGAGGAAATGGAGACACAGCCATGTGCTATTTGTTTCTAGCAAGCTGAAAAAACCATGACTGTGGCTACTGGATTGTTAATGTGCTTTAAACTTTTCTCAGAATTGAGAAATTCTTGTACATAAAATTTTCGAAACAAAACAAAACAAAACAAAAAAAAAAAAAAACATAGCAAGTTGTCAGGCTAAGATGCTATAATCTAGCTATGTTAAAATCTCACCAACACACAGGATAAAATATACAGTATAGCAGATTAAATTGTGGAACAGCAATGCCGTAGAATCCAAATAGACCGACCCTATAAGATTTACTGTAGACCGTGATACAATATAATTGGAAAAATTAAAAGTGGTAGCAGAGCCTATAAATTTATTTTAAAAATTCTGTAGCAGATTCTCTATCGCCACTTATCCAATTATTTTATTTACCTAAATTATTTAGCTGAAGGCAGCTCATCAAACCACAGACTAGCTACAGAGCTAAAGACAATTGGTCAGAAAGAAAAGAGTTTTCAAAGACTTTCATTAGTTTATTCATAGGTTTTTATTTACCCTCACAGGTCTGATTGGCAAACCAACAATATGGCTTGTTTGAAAAAAGTTGATGACAAATACAGAATGGTTAAAGATGAATCAACAAAGAAGTATGTGTTCATTCCCCCTGCATAATTTGTTTTGAGTCTTTGCCACTAAAAACAAAACTTCCATCCATTTACATTTATAGCATTTGGCAGAGTGACATACATTTATACAACTGAGCAGTTGGGGGTTAAAGGCCTTGCCCAGGGGCCCAGTAGTGGCAGCTTACCGGTCCTGGGATTTGAACTCACGACCTTCCGATCAGAAGTCCATCATCCTACACAGGGTCTCGAGGGAACCTGAAGCCTATCCCAGGAAACTTGGGTACAAGACGGGGTGCCAACCCATCCCAGGGTACAATCGCACACACATTCACACACTACAGACAATTTGGAAATACCAATCAGCCTACAAAGCATGTCTTTGGACTTGGGGAGGAAACCGGAGTACACGGAGGAAACTCCCGAAGCTCGGGGAGAACATTCAAACTCCGAACACACAGGATGGAGGCATGATTTGAACCCCCAGCCCTAGAGGTGCGAGGAAAAGATGATCTTATATGTAGCCAATAAATGAATCAACAGTGTAGCATAATTCATGTTAGTTGCTCATCTGGACTTTTGTGCAACTGGACTTGAATACCACTGATCTACATTATCACCTGACAAAATGTGCATGTGTAATTTCACATGATACAATTTTCATAATGCATTTTTGTTATATTTTGCTTTGTTTTGTGAATCAAATTATGTGTATAGTATAGTGTAGTATAGTATATATATAGTATATGGAAGTGTTTTATGTATCTCTGGTCTATCCAGTAAGTAGCCACAAGATAACTGTACATGGATTAGCTGCTTACTAGCAACTACAAATACATGACAGAAACACACCTTCAAACCATCATCATCTATTTGACAGTGTCTCACAACTACTCTCCTGAGTAAATGCTCACCCACCTTTATGGTAGTAGGACTTCTTGAGGCTATCATGATGCAGTCTGGCTTTACGCTCCTCTGCACAGCTGAGCCTCAGACCATGGTTCTCTTCATGCAGTTGCAATCTGTCTCTCCTGGCTGCCTCTGAGGCCATTTTGTCCCTCATAGCCTTGGCCCGCTCAGACTCCAACGCTATGGCCTTCTCCAGCAGCGACAGGTTGCCCTTGGTCATGTCGAAGCCGTCATCAGAACGGTCTGAGGTGATTGATGTGGTGTCCTCATCTCTGTAAGCATCGTACTCCCTGGCACAGCTGGAAAGAGCTTTTGAGCGCGGACTGAGCTGCTCCTCCAGCTTCATAAGGTTGACCATGTCCGAATAGTTGCGCTCCAAGACACGCCGTTCCTCTGAGTTCTGCTGCTGATGGCATTCTCCATAGATGTCCTGGTGCAGCAGAGTGTCCTGTTGCCCCTCCTGACTGTGGCTGAGGCGCTCAGCCGGCTTTGTTTCGCTTAATTTGCGTGCCAGGTCGAAGCACTGATTGCGTAGACACTCCAGACTGCTCAAGCATACCTCCTCATCACTTTCCTCAATCATCTGTCCATTGCTAGAGGGCTTGTTTTGTGCAAAACTGCTACTATTACCATTACACCCATAACCAGCAAAGCCATTCATGTTGCTGTGGTCCTCGTTTTTCATTCCATCTTCCAGATATGCCCTTTCTTCAAGGTTGTCAGAGAGCACAGCTCCGTGACCCTGGGCCAGCAGTTTCAGGGAATCCACAGTCTCCTTTACCACATCACTGTCCACGTCAAGGCTCAGCTCACCCTTCTTAGAGCCATTGTTGCACTCCTCTTCCTCTTCTTCTTCCTCCTCTTCTTCTTCATCATCTTCTTCTTCCTCCTCCTCTTCCTCCTCTTCCTCCTCAGCACTATGGGAGGAGTTGCTGTTCATCTCGGACTCTGTCATGGCCCGGTAAGCGGCATCCTCTGCAATCTTGCCCAGGTTGAGCAGAGACTTAGCCACCAGCTCATCATAGTTGTCGTATTCATCATTGTTGTTGTCATCCTTCTCCACCATTGGACTGGGTTTGGTGTAGATCCCGTTTACCTGATTGCCAGCTGGGAAATAGAAGGAAGTGGATTTTATTAACAAACTTTTACTATACAAATAATATAATCATATTTTATCAAGATGGAAATATTGCACAAATTAGAATAATCAATTGGCAAACAGATCTTAAGGCAAACATATTTATTGTATTCTATTCCAGAGACTTTAAAGCCATTAAGAGGAAATGTACAAAGGGTCAGTGGTCAATATAAACAAAATTACCCAGAGAATTATACCTTATTCCTGTCAGCATTACTACCCACCAAAACCACTGTAAATTACAATATGTGTCCTGTATAGTGTGCAGTATACTGTATGCATATTTCGAATGTTTCTTTGTGGCCAAATTGTCACTTTGTGCTTATATGAGTAGAATTGATGTTCATCGTTCATCCATCCATCCATCCATCCATTTTCCATACCTTATCCTACATAGGGTCGTGGGGAAGCTTGGAGCATATCTCAGGAAACTTGGGCACAAGGTGGGGGAACCAAGGCAGGATGATACCAACCCATCACGTGGCACAATTACAACACATTCACACACCAATGTGCAAATTTGTAAATTCCAGTAAGCCTACAACACATATCTTCGGACTGGACATATATTTTGGACATTTATTATCTTAATTCGTTAATGTAATAGTTGGGATCTTTTGCATGTGGGACTGAATACTAAGCATCAAAAGAAAGTCACGTGAAAAAGAAAGTGAAAATGGTCGAAAAACTCATGAGAGGTGACCTTGTGCAAAGTGCAACTTTGAATGATAAAGGTATTGGTATTCTAACAGCTACCACTGACTAGCATGTAAATAAATTGGTTATTTTATTAAGTACTATTAATTTTCATTGGATTTGGATTGATTTGTATTGCGTTTCCATTTCACTTATGCCAGTGATTAACACGTTGGACTATTATTTGAAAGGTTGTGAGTTCAAATCTCTGCACTGTCAAGCTGAAACTGTTGGGCCCTCGAGCAAGACCCTTAACCCTCAACTGCTCAGTTGTCTAAATAAGATAAATGTAAGTTGCTCTGGATAAGGGCGTCTGCCAAATGCCACAAATGTAAATGTAAATGCGCAACAGGATGCATGGGCATCTCACAAATTTTGTGGATTTAAATGCTGGTTAAAATAAAAGCACAACAAAAAGATGCCCCAAAATTTAACTATGCAACGTTTTTTAATAGCTGACTAACTTTAATTAGCAGCTTTAGTTGTGTTTGCATTTAGTACTTGGATGATGTAGCCTATGTATGTTGAAGTTGTGTGAAATACATAATGGACATCCATGCAATCAGATGAGGGACAGGACTTATGGCTGTGCTTGAGGTCAGTACCATCTTATACCTGTGCTAAGACGGACAGTAATGCATGCACATTTTTTTGGACTGAAATAGGTTCGCAGTCTTTTGCGTCATTTTAAACACAACAAATATATGACCCCCAAAAAGTGAAGGAGCCCAAACACGAAATTGGCTAGCATTCAGGCTAAAAAGCACACACAGATACATGGACATTAATCAGCCAATTATGCTTGAGCAAATAGATCCCATTTAAATGTTGTTGTGAAAAGTGAAAATTACAATATCAGTGATCAAAATGTGCTCCAAAATGTAACCTCAAGATGGATTTCAGTGAATACTATGTGTAGTATTTGTCAAAGCAGAGATTTAAAAGAATAATGGTAGGCATCAAAATGCTTTGGACACTGAGGCACCTGGTGGAAACAGTTGGGTTTAAACGTGCCATGGAAAAGCAATTTGAAGAGCAATCAAGGTACACAAAAGAGACTGGAAGTGAAACAGATTGAATAGGAAGCAGGCAGCAAAGCGGAATTGGAGGGATTAGCAATGCTACAATGTGCATGCTATTGAGAACGGTAACAATGACACTTCACTTACAACTGAGAGATGGGAATCTTTTGTCACTTCTCTCAGATATTGCCTGTAGATGGCAATAACCCAGAACAGTTGATACTGTATGAGTCATTTATTATGACAAAAGTTAGATCCATTGGAGGATGTAATGCAATTATGTAGGACACTGAATTTTTTCAGTGTTTACTCATCAGTACACTCACTCGCTGTATTATAGCACACCATAAAGCATTAAAGCAAATCATGTAGGATGCACCATTGATAATTAGACTTGAAGGCAATGTCAGGTCTGATTGGGGACTGGGTGAAGCAAAGCTACTGCCCAGTGTGGTGCCCAGAGTGTCTGCAAAAGATGATATGTTATTCATCTAATCTTGTGTCTGTGTAGCAGCACAAAACGCACCCACTCATACAGACCTTCAGACTTTATGACCATGAGGATGAGGTCATGCTGTTCAGGCCTACTATCTACTAATGCAATTTTGTTGTGAGAATAAAATATAGATTCCTGGAAGACTTTTGTCTGCCATGCTTACTTACAATCATGGCAGTGACGTTTCTTTTGTTCTTTTGTAAGGACAACTGTGACAAACCCTGGATGTCGACTGTTCGAGGGAATAATTATTTGCACACACACACACACACACACACACACACACACACACACACACACACACACACACACACACACACACACACACACATATACATATATATATATACACATATATATATATATATATATATATATATATATATATATATATATATATATATATATATATATATATATGTATGTATGTAAAATCAATATGTATTCTTCAGTGGTGCAAATCTTTTCAAAATAATTAAATTCTGAGAGTTGAATTTGTTCCTCAAATAGTGATTTCCAGCATTACCCAAACCGACCTGCTGATAGTGACACTGGTCAGATTTTATCTCTACCTAAAGAGGGTGATGCAGCAAAGTCCTTTAGTCTGTCCAGCTCTTTCTCTCACCTCCTGATCTCTATAATCTGCTCAAACAGATCAGCTTCTAAAGCTTTAACTTTTATGCTAAAACCATCATCAACACCATTGTGCTTGTCATCTTGTCAAGCAGCTGTATTGTGCCTTTCTCTTTTCTTTCTTTCAGAAAGAGATTTCTAATATATGGGTCAATCTTGTATTTACTGCACTGTATTTGTACCACCTGCAAATAGTTACCTGAGCTATGAATCTGACAAAACAGGACATTATACTACTGGAAGTAAGTGAGTGTGTGGGTGGAATGGTCTGGAGATGCTGTTTTTAGCCTGCTGCTGTGATCACATTGAAGGTTGCAGCAAAAGCATCCAAATGCACCTCAAATTACGGTGACCTTCCTCAAAAGAGCATGAGCAGTCAATTCTGCCTCCCTCTGGACCCTTTTCTGGAGCACAGTGTCTATAACGTTCAGTGAATTTCAGAGTGATTTAATACTGAATCAAGATAAATATATGTTCAATATATAATAGCCTACTATTAGATGCTTATTGGAACATTGACAATTTCTCATTTTTCCATCCATCCATCCGCCCATCCATCTTCTACCGCTTACTCCTTCTTCAGGGTCGCGGGGAACCTGGAGCCTATCCCAGGGAGCATCAGGCACAAGGCGGGGTACACCCTGGTCAGGGTGCTGGTCCATCGCAAGGCACAATCACATACACACTCACACACCCATTCATACACTACGGACAATTTAGACACACCAATCAGCCTACCATGCATGTCTTTGGACTGGGGGAGGAAACCGGAGTACCCGGAGGAAACCCCCGCAGGAAACTCCACACACATGGCCCCAGTGACAATCGAACATTTCTCATTTATATATTATTATATTAGTCAGATATATCTTTTGTTTATTGTCTCTATTTTATGCTTCATTAAATTTCACCCATAAAAGAAGAGCTGCTTAATCAGCATTTTTTCCAGATACAAAGAAAAAAAAAGGTTTGTACCTTGATCCTGATTGTTCTGCTCCTCCTCATCCTCATCTTCCTCCTCCTCCTCATCCTGTTCATCCTCATCTTCATCTTCCTCATCCTCTCCTTCTCTTTCCTCACCCTCCTCTTCGTCTACCACATCTTCTTCTTCTTGCTCCATTTCTTCCTCCTCTCCATTTTCTACCTCTCCTTCGACTTGCTCCACTTGTTCCTCATTGTCCGTGTACTCTTCCTCCACGTCCTCCTCTCCTTCAGCTTCTCTGTCTTCGTCCTCCTCTTCCTCGACCTCCTCTTCCCCTGCTTCTTCCTCTTCTTCCTCTTCTTCCTCGTCTTTCTCCTCCACCATCTCTTTGTGGTAGCAGTCTTCCATGGGCTGCTGCTCTGTGTGTGCGTGAAAGGCCTTCCTCTTGGCCAGGGGCTCTAGGGGCAGTCTGTCCTGTGTTCTCCTCTTCTTGGCCACAGGGCAGCCGTACACACTGCATGGGGAGAGATAAGAGAGAGCCAATTAAACAGCTGGCCTGCTTCGATTCAGTCTCTCCCCCGGTCTCAACACAACATGTCATTCAAGCCTGTCACAGGCTATTTTTAGAACTAGTCAAATCCAGTGTGATGGAGGGAAAAAAGGAGTGGAATACTACCAATTACTCATAATGCTGTATATAGCTGAGACACTGTATAAAGCTGAGACACTGTATAAAACACTATTTGCAGATGTTGTAAATATGTGACTTATGGTGGTGTGATGCGATGTTTAGTGCTCCAAATATTCATGTCTATATCTGAATTTGGATTTAAACCAAATGTTGGCGTGATCTGAACCTCAAATTAAATATGAACTCCACCACTATGCCCCTGGAAACAATGAAAACACTAGAAATGCCAGCACTGTCTGTGAATTTTGG
The DNA here is from genome assembly GCA_012411365.1 of Ameiurus melas. Taxonomy (NCBI): domain Eukaryota; kingdom Metazoa; phylum Chordata; class Actinopteri; order Siluriformes; family Ictaluridae; genus Ameiurus; species Ameiurus melas. The sequence goes on from CM022761.1 coordinate 22,623,537, forward strand.
CTCTGCCAGTTCCTCAACCTCAGCTACATCACTCAAGACGTGCACCCACTCTCGCAGTTATTATTATTTTTGTTTGTACCTTCATGCAATACTTTTTAATGAATTTTGTTGGTTCTAGTTCTTGAAATACTGTATAAATAAACTACTAGCTTGATTTTAACCATCCTGACCATGACCAGGCAGCTACTAAGGATGAATTAATGAATGCTATAAATGTTGATGTTAATGAATGTGGTCTTTCTTTGCCCGTTTTTTGTTGCCTTCTATGAGATCCCAGTGGTGATGCACACCTCAATCTCAGCCAGATGCCCTGTGAACTTTTCTGTCAAGCCATTTAAAAGAAGAATGAATAGTGCCCCTTTTATATGTATCTGTGTTTGTATCCACACAGAAAACATTATCTGTTCAATCCAAATAATGTATTTGTATATGGTTATGGAAAACTATCCAGTTTCAAATAAAAGGTGGCATGGTTTTATTTCATTTGTTTTCATTTGAATGAAGTCATATAAAGAGCACTAATCCTGCCTTTAACCCTCATATTCACCTCTGTATCTTTTGATATGGATTGGGTTTTTGCAAATTGTTACAAATTTGGAATGTGAGACATGTTGTAGACAGGAGAAAGAATATCATGGTTGTGTCATTGGGGAATTATTCACAAAAATGTCATCCTTGAAAAAACCCAACATGTGTAACGGTAGCTTGTGATCTCAGCTGTAAAGCATCTTTTGAAAAGCAAGATGATGCTTGTCACATCTCTGGGAATAACAATAAAAATAAAAGAAACATAAATGTCGGTTATGCCAGTGATCATTTCATCAATTCATTTAAAAGAAAAATGGTATTTATTTATTTCATTTTAATTCTAAATGATATCGAAAGCATAATTATTACACATAAACATAAGCTCTATTTGGGAGCTTATATATAGATAAACACACACACACACACACACACACACACACGTATAAATATATGTAGGACAGGTATCACATATTTTTATTTCGATTAACTAGAAACACTATACATTATATATCTGGCAAAGATTAAATGATAAACAGCACCTCTTATATAAATGTAAACATCTACACAGAGCCTCGCCCATGATATATAGCTGAAGCATGAGCTGTAAACTCCCACAAAGTAGTCAGGAGATTATAGGGTGATTAATGGAATCTTGCACCTGAAGCTAAAACACATTCTATAGATCCACCTGGCAGAATACTCTAATCTGATAATCTATGTATTGAGTCAGAGTCCTGGCGGTTGGAGATGAATCTATTTCACTCTCTGAACCACAGGGAGTCAGTAATGACCCATTTCTCAGAACTGCACAACACCCCTGCTGAACAGGATTGCAACTTCAGGGAATATGACGAAAAATGCAGTGCACTTAGGAGCCATTCAACTATGAAAAGCTCCTGATTCATGTGAGAGCAGCCCCAATGTGTTTATCCCTCTTCACCGGTTGGAGGTGCATTGTCAGGCAGTGAAGTTGTGTTATTTGGATTTCGATGGCTTGAAAGTGAAACTGGCACCAGTGAAACTCGGCACTCTGTCAAGGTCAAACCAGTGGGATCTTGTATGGATGCCAGTCCCATTAGGAGTATTTAGGCTGACTGGCACTACATGGAGTGTAGGGAAGTAACCAAATATGAATACATAATTCAGAATGAACAGACAATGCGTTCAAAGACAGCACACTATTTTTATTTACATTTTTTACCAGAAAGGTTCATCTGGTTGAGAGTAGAGGTGTTCAACAGGACTGAGGTCCCATGGGACGCAACAAAAAAATTGGCACGATCGGGAGCGTCTTACTTTCATGTAGGATGCTCGCTCACTTGGAGGATGTTAACACAAATGCAATACATTTAAAAGCATTCATTCATTCATCTTTAGAACTGCCTGCCAGTGTCATGGTGGTTTAGGATTAGGAAGCTAGGATGCAAGTTTGTTTATATTTTGCAAGAAGGAAATTCATTAGAAAACGTTGCACATGGGTATCAACAAAATTAATAACAGTGCAAGCAGGATTTAAACAATGTCCTTTTTATTGGTTGAGACCAATTATGAACTCGAGTGATGTATCTGAGGTTGAGGAACTGTCAGAGCCAGAATTTCCACACCATGCTGACAATACTGGCATTTATGTCATGCCAACTACGGGTATAAATCCAAAACAAGAAACAGATAGTGGCATTGTATTGCATCCCTAATGGAATGGTTCAGTGCCTTTTTGTTTTCTTTCCTTTACAATGTTCATTTTTAATAGTGGATATCTTGCATTGGTCGAACATCAACAAGGTTAATGTTAGAGAGTGCTTATAGCAACGGATTGAAAACTACTTCCACTCTCTGCCCCCACTCTTCACACAAACACACACTCCTAATCCAATCTTTCCCATGTGGACCAAAACACAGTGCAGCTCAGCAGCTCAGACCCAAATTACACAGTGTCCATCATTCAGCTGGACAGCCCACTGGCAGGCTCAATATCCCAGGACTGGAAGATTACTTAATGGGCTGACCCTTCCACCCAGGGCGTCATATCATTAATTGGAGCCTGGCTCAGGAACTCATTCCTGGACTGACAGCCATGCCCAGCTTCGCTGCCTCCCTGGGGAGGGCTCCACCACACCGTGATCAATAGTACTTGTGACCAAACATCTCAAAAGCACATTAAAATGCCAGTCATTCCATCTCCCTAACCTCCAAATAAATCAGGCCTCCTCCCCTGCGGCCTCTGTGTGAACGGCCAGGAAGACAGGACAAGAGATGGAGTGAAAGAGAATGAGAGACATTCCCTGATCTGTCCAATCACGTCCATGGCTGTCTGGGTGCATGAGCTTGAGGAGGATGGAACACTCATGAGATGCGTCAGATAGATGTGAAAGGAGATTGGCGTGGCTAACATGATAGCTATAGCCACTGACACCAGCAATAACTACAGACGATACTGATTGATAAAGATTATTTATTTATTTCAAATATGTGGTATTTAGCTCTTACATGACTGATTTCCAAGCTACTTGAGTCAGTCGATACAATATGATATCTAAATACTATATTCTCAGGTTGAAGTCTGAGAATTCATATACCTGTGAATGTATGTGTGCGTTTGTATGTTGGCCCTGGTGCTTAGAGCTGATGACTCATTCATTGAGGGTTTCTTGGCACTGGTACATTCCCTATTATTTTACCACATGACCTTGGAGAGAGAAAGACGCACACACACAGACACACACACACACACCATTCAGCGTATACTGCAATTAAAATTCCATACGCACTCGACACTAAAGGTATTGTGACTGTGCAGACAAGACGACTTTTTTTATTTCAGCTTCGGTAACCAACCTTGTCCTTATGTAGGCCTGTACAAAGTTTTGTGGCATGCTGCGCTTTGTGTTTTTGTCAAAAACTCCTTAAACCGGCAGGGGTGTGTAGATTTAAGAGCAAGAATCAGTTTACAGGGCAAAAAAAATTGTGAAAATAGGTCACTTAAATGACAACAGGGTGGCTTTTGCAGTTGCAATCTTAAGGTCCAGACCTACAGACATTGTTCTTTGCTACATGGTGACTTATTGAAGTGCTGCGTTAGCACTAATGCTAAAGTGTAATAACTGCAGGGATTCAGGCTTTACCTGGTCATTAGCATCGCATGCCATTCTTCTCTATGATTTTTAGGTGGCCATAAATCAGGGCGAGGGATTGGGCTGAACAATTTCTAACTTCTTGCCGTACGAGTGAGCTTCTTGCTGTGCCCCTATCTAACAGGATCTATAGGCACGTGCGGCAGGAGCTCCGTCGCCATGGTGATCTCCCGCTCAAATCCAAGTGGGATTTGCCATCTTGGCAAGCAGACAGGCAGGGCGCCAGCAGGAGGGAAGAGAAAAGGAGGTGTGGAGGGGTGTACTGTGATGATATTAGACCTAACAGACTTTTTCAATAGAAAAGTCAAACAAGAGAGTCTCAATTATGCTAGAGAAGTCATCATTCAATTCTGCTTGGGTGTTCACTTTAAATCCACCTCGATGGACACATAGATGGAAGGGCAGAAAGAGCCAGAGCCTTCTAATGCTTTCTGCGTATGTATACATATTTAATATATACATATAGAACGCTCAAGAGAATTCAAGACTGAGATACGTCAGAAATTACACATTATTTCCTTTTGATTAAAAACTTGATTGGCGCGTACACACACACACACACACACACACACACACACACACACACACATACACACGCCATTACTTCCACATATCAAGCCTCCCAGGCAGTCTCTATTCAGCCACATCCAGTGTGAGTGTGAATACCAATGAGGGGGGATGCTTGCTCACAGCAGTAGCCTGAAGGAATGCTACAGCAGCAGGTGCTTTAAAATAGATCGTCTGACAAGCAAACACACACCAGCTTAGCCGGTTTAAGTCGCCACCTATGCAATAATTGTTTATAATATGATACACAATATCAGAATTGGGAAAAGGATTCAGAAAATTCTTTAGGTTAGTTTAGGTTTATGATATAGTCAGTAATATATTATCAAACCGGGTGCACGGTGGCCTAGTGGTTAATACATCCGCCTCACACCTCCAGGATTGAGGGTTCGAGTTTGCATGTTCTCCCCATGCTGCGGGGGTTTCCTCCACCAGTCCAAAGACATGCATGGTAAGCTGATTGGCATGTCCAAAGTGTCCGTAGTGTATGATTGTGTATGTGATGGATAGGCACCCCGTCCAGAGTGTACCCCGCCTTGTGCCCAATACTCCCTGGGTTAGGCTCTAGGTTCACTGTAGCATAAGCTGTATAGAAAATGGATGCATGGATATAATCAAACCTAAACAAAAGTATTTATTCTCAGATAACCTATAGGAAGTATGCCCTATGTGCTTAGCATGCACTGAGGCTCCATCATGGGAGTGTTAGTTAATTACTGGAGCAATGGCCTGTACAGGTCCTCAGGGTGGAGTCTATAACACAGAGGTCTCCAAATGCACCAGCACATTTAATCTTACACCCAGGTAATTGCACCAATTAATCAAGCACTGCATCAAACAATGCAGTATAGGCTTTCCTACACTCCTCCAGGACTATATATACTGTACACAACATACAAACACAATAAGGCATACATACATACTAACATTTAGGAATTAGGAATGCATTATTCAGAATGAACAGACAATGTGTTTTAAAAAGATACTGTATAAAATCAGAAATGAATAGAAAGCGCATTACTTGCATCTAGATTAGAGGTGTGCATTGGGACTGGAATCCCACAGGACGCAACGCAAAGTTCATGCAGGCACAAGTGAGTGAGAATTCAGTTATGAAGCTTGCAGAACAAAGACCATGTTCATTAACTAATTCATGCAGTCTAATGCTAGGATACGTCTTCTTTACCACCTGTACCAACATAATAGATCGATGCTGGTTCTTCAAATCTGACCCTCGATACCCACTGTCCTACAGAGTTTACCTTTAATCTCAAACTCACAATTTTCTACAGCTGAATGCTTCTATAGAGGACTTATTTCTGTGAAAATTTCAGGTTTGTATCTGGTCCCCCACCAGAGATATTCAACCCAAAATTGAAAGAATCTTTTTTTTTTAAATGGCACTTTCACACCCCCATAATTTTTTTTTTTTTTTTACAAAACCAGAGAAGTCTCAAACCTGAAATGTTCTGCATGCACACTATACTTACCTAGGTACCCCCTTAAAAATGAAGACTGAGACTCAAACCCTTCCCATTATAAATACACCCCAAAAGTGGAACTGTGAGCAATCTCGAAAGCTATATTTGGACGTAAGTTCTAAAGTTATATATATATAAAGTTATATATATATATATATATACACATATACACACACACACACACACACACACACTATATATATATATATATATATATATATATATATATATATATATATATATATATATATATATATATATATATATATATATATATATATATATATATATATCTCATGGGACAAGGATGGTCCTAGTTCCTTGGAACAAAATCTGATCTCTAGAGCACTTAACAAGGTACATGGACATAATAAACATATTGCACGTTCTTGTTCCTTACACATAGAACTTTAGAACTTACGTCCAAATATAGTTTTCAAGATTGTTTTCAATATATATAAATTGTGGTTTTGCAAAAACAATACATAGACATAATCAGTTGAGCAAGTTTGCCATTACTGGACCACTTGAGATGGAATGAACCTGTAACAATAAATGGTATGGCACCACCCAATCATTGACTATTTTCCTATAACTGCATGTCCTACAGTATTTTATTGCATACTTATTTCCTACTCTTTTATTTACTAAATTCAACTCGAGGGGTGTTTTCTTGTCTGGGCTATTGTGTACAGTAGTTGGAACACATGGAGGGTCCTTGGGGTCAGAGGTCATGGTTCCTATCCTCACAGCCTCCCGTAGCTTCTCGTGCCCTACAGTGGCCTGGCATGCTTAGCATTCTGTACACTCCATCTGTCTGTCTCTTTAATTACCCATCTCTGGGATCACACAAAGAACATGAAAATGAAATAATACTACTAAAAATAATGATGAACTCAACATGAACTCCACATGTTTCGAAACTATCCTGTCAAAACTGCCAAAAGTAATTAATTTATTAAATCAAATATGAAAACAATGGGATAATTCCTCATTCCTCAAGTGTATGATTGTATAATTGTATAACTGGTCCTTTCATCTCTAACCAACTCACTCATTAGGTGTTTATTTTTGTTTGGGAAAAGCAAGTGTCATTTTAACCTGAATGCACTTTGAAAAGATTTAAACCGAAATCATAACTATCAGAATATTTAAATGCATCTTACCATCATGTATTTTTTTTTCTGCCCTGTTCCAAAAGCCCAACAATAGGACTTGATTAGACCCTCACCACACTGCCAGTGTCTATTGTTAATAGAGCCTCCCTATGCAATTTTGCTTGCACCGTGCAGTCATTCAATCAAATTAAGCCTCCAATTAAATATGGAAATGTACTTTGCAGTGGCAGGCTGTCTCAGAGGGGAGTTGATGGCATGTGACGGGAAGGAAGGGGCCTCTTTCTACTTTTTGGTGGCACTGGCGGAGCCTGTGGCGTGATCAATGTGACCTTATCGGGCCGTGCACATGGCATTGCTTCACTGGTTCTGGAGATGGGATTCAGATGGCATCGCAAGGCTGCTCGTCGACGTGCCAGGCTAACATGGCCTATATAGCTGCTCCTGGTCTATTGTGGATGGGCCTTCTACCCTCTCCATGTCCCCTGCGGCCAGAGAGGTGCAGTCTTCCACTATCGTACCCCTGGCGCCTATCCACCCGCCCACCTGCCTGCCCGCCCGCCAGGTTGGCTGTGTGCCAATGCTTTTAGTGAGTGCTATCTGTCAAGGTATGAATAATACAGCCCTGAGGCTGTCAGCGGAATCCAAATGAGGTATACATCAGGAGGAAAGCACTCGACTTTAGCACCCCGACACGCTCCTGCCAAGACAGGCAATTATTCAAACCCAGCTGCAACTACGGCAATCAAGAGCCTGGCACTGGTAGAGCTGCGCTTAGAACCGAGAGAAAAGCACGAAAACAAACAAATCTAAATAAATATGTAGATAAAAAAGAGGCACCTAAAAATAAAAGGGGTCTAAAATGAATGGCGTTTAATAAATGTCGAGGCTCGCCTCATGTTTGACGCATTAAGTGGAGGCTCTGCTATGTCTCGTCAGTTTTAATTAAGACTCTTCAGGATGAGGAAGAATGTGATGGCTAGTGTGTGGGAGGGCTGAATCAAAGCAAAAAGGACTGGCATCACAAAATGCTACAGCACAAGTGCAAAGCCAATCACAGCTTCAAGAAAGCACAGGGGGTCATACTCATACTCACACACAGCTCATTTTCACATTAATGGGATATGTTGCTGGCTTAGGAAAAATAAGAATAAGCCAAATAACATATACATGGTGACTAAAATGCAAACCTGCAAAATAATTAAACTTTTTTAAATTAGCAACTAATTTCTACCGGCCCCCAAAATATTGCATTTCTTACTTAAACTCAAATATATTTGATTATATCCATCATATTGTACATGAATACAAAACCTGGTGTTCCTCAGAGGCTTTAACAATATGATGAAGTATAGAACGTTGGAGATTTACTGAAATTGAGGTCTCTATACTGGGTTGTTTTTGTCTCCGCCTAAAAAAAGGAGGGAGGCAGGTAGAGAGTGGTAGCTCTCTCATTATCTTTGCTTTCTCATTAACAAATAATAACAGTGATGCTTTGTTTTCTACCTCCCAACACATGCATTATTCAGCCTTCACAGATTTGCTCATGACTCATTTATGGAGCAGCTTGTGCAGCCCAGAAACTAAATGTCACCCAAAACATCGCTGTCACACAGAGTTGCTGTTGCTCTGTGTGTGGTGTAGTGTGTGTGTGTGGGTGTGTGTGTGTGAGTGTGTGGGTGGGTGGGTGTGGTTGTGCGTGTGTTTGTGCCTGCACCCTGTGTGTGTGCTCCCTGTCAGCACCATAGGTGCTGTTGTTAATTCTATTTGTGTCTGAATTGTTTGTCTCTGAATAATGAGTGGGAGTCTTGTGTGCTGTATCGATGCATTCCTGCTGTGTTGCCCGGTCTAAAACAAAGATATAGTGGAATTCAAGGTGTGCGATTTTCTTACAAAAATGGCCTTACAAAATGGCCAATTTTCTTACAATTTAAAAAAAAAACCAATTCTGCTCACACATTATTTTTTTGCATGTATATGCCCGTGACTTTTTCCAGTTTAGTTAGAATTTAGTTGGCATCCAGGGAGTCCCCCGTCTTGTGCCCCGAGTCCCCTGGGATCGGCTCCAGGCTCCCCCGTGACCCTATGTAGGATAAGCAGTACAGAAAATGGATGGATGGATAAACCACTGCATCCCAGACCAGGCAGTTACTAAGGACGAGTGAATAAGCACTGCAAATGCATGGTTCATGTTCACGTTGATATCTCTTATAAATGCTCACCTGCATGTAAGTCGAAAGTAAAAAACTTCCCACTTGCATGACTTTCCAGAAAAATGCTAAACAAACCTTGTATCGGTATTTGCATTTGTTTAGAGCACATTTTAATATCTTCATTTTAAATAATGCAGTCGTATTCGGTTAAACCCAAATATAAAAGATCTAAAAATGCACACGTAACAATTACGAGTGTTTTCTATTTCCTTCACTCCTGCATGCATGCGCTAATCCATTTAAACCTGAAATCGTATCTAATATAATCCCTTCTGGTTATAGTAACATGTTATCATGGTTTGTGTGATGTAGTGTGATTGTATCAAGGTGTAGAGGTGAGAGTGAGGATAGTGCAGGGCGTAACTAATCCTTCTGATCATCAGCATGCCGCCGGGGCCTACCTGTTCTTCTCCTCCCCCTCCTCCTCCTCTCCTCTCATTTTAGATATGTTTGTCATTCATCATCTCCTTGTTCTTCTCATACTGAGCCAAAGGCCTATTGGAGTGGTAATTTGTCTCCAGAGGCTGCTGTAATTCCACTGCCAGCTCAGAGGGGCGTGTTGACCATCAGGTACAGGAGAGAAAATTTGTCAGTCATGTAGCCTAGAGTAAATTGGGCCCTGGCTGAAAGTAATTATTAAGCGCAGCTCTGAGTGGGTGGACTGCAGCTGAGCAAAAGAGCCAGCTATGTCGATGCTTCAGAACTAGAGAGGCTGTTTCATAAGGTCTGTTTTTGGGCTTTGAATATGGGAATAATTCTTAACAAGGCCAATAAAGTACAAATACAAATAGTTCACTGTTGTTTACTTTGTTAGCAAAGGAATAAAATCTTATTGCATTATGTACAATATAGTGAACTTTGTCAATGTATGCTTTTGTTTAAAGGGGATTGGATAACGTGGCAGATACGGATTAACCGCCAGAGATAATCAGTTGTAAAATTGCAACAGGCACCGATCACACAGATCACCCATAACATTAAAACCACCTGCCTAATGATGTGATGTTCTGTATGTCCCACTTGGCACGGACTCCACAAGACCTCTGAAGGTGTGCTGTGGAACCTGTCACCAAGACATTAGCAGTAGATCTTTTAAGTCCTGTAAGTTGCGAGGTGGGGCCTCCGTGACTTGTTTGTTCAGCACCAGGGTTCTTATCATTTAAAAAAAAATTTGATAGTAGTTTTTTTTTACTTTTGGTTTGTATTTTGGTTTTCAATTTCAGTTTCGTTTCGGTTAGTTTGAATAGTGCATGGTTTTGATTTCGTTTTTTTTTTTTTATCTTAGTTTGTATTTAGATTTAGTACGGTGTTAGTTTTTAATATCATGGTAATCGTCCTCAAAAACAAAAAAGAAATCCAAAATGTGTGTGTGTGGGGGGGGTATAGTTGTGCCTTTCTTATATCTGCAATGTTATATCTGCAGTGTCATTATACACTTTCCTCTGCCTATTTATCTTTCTATCTATCTACCCATCCATCCATCCATCCATCCACCCACCCACCCATCCATCTATCTGTCTAATCAATCTATCTATCGTCCACAAGCATTTATGATTAAATGATTGTTTCATTAAAACATTGTTTCATTTCCACAGGGCATAATAACAGTCCAAATGAATGCACACTGTAACTGATTAAAACTTATATACATAGTTTATTGTGAGATTTTAACATGTTATTGTAGTGCACAGTGAACTACAGTCCAGAGTTTACTACCTTGTTGTAGATTCTAGGAAATATTAAAATAAAATGTAGCTAACATAACACAAGGCTTACTTGTTATATTTACAACTTGTTATAATTATGGCTAAATTGTAATGACTTAGCTAGCTAGCTACAAAATATGTGGAGTGTCATTAGCTAGCTTACTCCATATTATTCTGCCTACTTTTAAGTATGTTTTATTAATTTTTTACTGTCTCTCTCTGAGCAGCAATGCAAAATAGTCTCTTCACATTCAAAGCGACCTGTGCTCTCCCAGTCAAACGCCACTAATCAAGCGTTGGGTTGCAAGTAACAGTTCAGTTGGGCATTTCCAACTTGTGCAACGTAGGGGGCCTATTATATCATCTGATCTATAATCACAAACTAACAATCGATTTGGAACATCAATAATGTTACCGGAAACTATACCCATGAGTACTACACTGTTACTAAATTGCTGCTGTGCCAAGGAGTACAAATACTACACGTTACTCTACTGGTCATTTATGATCTGGCAATATTGATGGATCGACTCCATTCAACCTCTGTTCTTAAACCATCCAACATTTAAAATACGAAATCGAATGTTTTATTCTTTGAAATTATATGTAGTTTTCGTTCTTTTTACAGGTGGACATTATAGTTGCAGTTTATTTTTTGTTTATTTGGAAACATTAAAATTTTCCACTGATAGTTTTAGCTTTCATCATAGTTTTCATTAACAAAAACAACCTTGTTCAGCATATCCCTAATATCATTGGATTAGATCTGGGCAAATTTTGAGACCAAGTCAACACCTTAAATTCTTTGTCATATTCCTCTAACTGTTCCTGAACAAAAGGGCGCATAAAGAACCCACTGCCATTAGGGATTACCATTGCCATGAAGGGGTGTACTTGGTCTTTAACACTGTTTAGGTAGGTGGTACATGTCAAAGTAACATCCACAAGTATGCCATGACCCAAACATTGCCCAGAGCATCACACAGCCACCATTTCAGAGCATTTCTTCCCATAGTGCATCTTGGTGCCATCTCTTCCCCAATTAAACGACGCACATGCACCCGGCCATCCACATGATGTAAAAGAAAACGGGATTCATCAGGCCAGGCCACCTTCTACCATTGCTCCATGGTCCAGTTCAGATGCTCATGTGCCCATTGTAGGCACTTTTGGCAGTAGACATGGGCCAGCATGGGCACTCTGACGGGTCTGTCTGTGATGCACTGTGTGATATTTATTTATTTAATTATTTTTTAGCAATTTGTGCTGCAGTAGCTCTTCTGTGGGATCAGACCAGATGGGCTAACCTTTACTCACCATGCACATCACTGAGACTTTAGGCATCCATGACCCAGTTCACTGGTTGTCCTTCCTGTAACGACTGTATACCGGGAACATAGCTCAAGACCTGTTTTTTTGAAGATGCTCTGACCCGGTCGTCTAGCAGATTTCTATCAGAATTTGGCCCTTGACAAAGTAACTCAGATCCTGTCGCTTGTCCATTCTTCCTGCTTCCAACATATCAGCTTTGAGAACTGACTGTTCACTTGCTGCCTAATATATCCCACCTCTTGTCAGGTGCCATTGTAATGAGATAATCAATGTTATTCACTTCCACTGTCAGTGGTTTTAATGTTATGGCTGATCAGTGTATTTATGTAGAATATTTGGAAGGCGTCCACAGTATTATTAAGTGCTTGTTAACTGTTTTATGTTTTCTGATATTTTTTTGTTGTTGTCTTATTATCTTTAAAAGACAAAAAGATAATAGTTAGGGAATGGCTGTGTGTAGCTGTTATAATGTAAGTGATAACAGGCACTACCTTGTTTCAGGGACATTCCACAACATTCCACATAACTATATATGGATACGAAGTATGATCACTCCAACCCATTGCTGATTATTTTCCTTTAACAACACCTTATTTAATCCTTATATATTATGTATTGTATTTTAATAATAAATATATTATGTGTTGAGGCCTAAAAAGATTCGGTTTATGTAAGCTTATAAGTTTTCTGTTTCTCTTTTATTGTGGCATTAATGGTTAAAAATAGAAATCAGGGTAATCCAAAAACCCCGGCCAAGAAAAGGCAGAGCAGAGACTCTCCAGGGAGAGGCAAAAATGCAGTAAGAAGTATCTGAAGTGCTCTGAGGGAATAAGCCCACTACAAACCTCTTGATATGAATAAAGATGCCACTTGGCTCTGTGCTCACTGCAGTCATTGTAAATATCCCCTGACTATTTGTATGGACCAAAATAAAAGAAGCTAATGACATACATTCAGCAAGCATGTGAATGAAGTCATGGATGAGGAGCATATCACACACATAGCCAAGTGAAAAGTGTCAAAAGGACTAATTAACATATTAATGATGCCACCTTCCTACAGCAGCTTCTGTCGGATAGTCAAAACACTTTGATAAGCATGCAAATGAGGACCACAGAAGAAATTAGCTCGACCATGAATGAGAGAGAGAACGAGGGGTGGGGGTGATGGATTGAATGTTTGCTTTATTTATCTTTAATTATCTGGCAAACGGTGGGTGGTGGAACCTGAGTATTGAAGAGGTTTAGAGTGAAGCACATGTTATCTTCACTCTCATCCCTTTTCTGCCAAGTTCTCTCCCTGCTCCTATCGTGAGATGGAAATCGATACGTGCATGAGCCCGGCCGTCCATCAATGGTACAGTGACAATCAAAATAACCGCTAGGCTGTGGGATTTGTGATCGGCAGATTCAGATCAATTCAGTGATGGCACGGTTGAGACAAGGACAGGTGATAATACAACAGACTAAGATTTGATTCGCTGCCTAGCAAGGACAGAAGGCTACGTGAGATCCTTGCAAACTAAATTCAACAACTGACCAGCTCTCTATAGGGCCTGAGTTAAGTTCACGTCCTTAGGTACAGTACATGGACATTGATTTGCAGGGGTTTGAATTCTCTCTTCACTGTATTAACAAAAATGTGACAAATTTACAGACAAAATCCCTCATCAGCTAAAAGTCATGTTTTATTCAACAGTCATTATTTAATTTGCTAAAAACTTATTGAATGTATATATAAGTACCAGACGCATGTTTATTATTCCATTTAGTATTTAGAATCTGAAGTATTTTCGCAAAAAAAATAAGGTATTAAATATTAAGTAATACACTACAATTATCTTTATATAATCCACATCGAGATATAAATTCCCCTTTTCAAACACAAGCAATTCTGTTCTCTGTATATTAATTTGATTATAACATTTTTATAAATCTATTTGTCGTTTTGCATCTACAGTACTGTATGTCATTCTAGACCAATTCAAATAAATTCAAGTTCATTTGAATAATTATAAACATAACAAATATTCTGTGTATTGATTTTATTATAACATTGTTCTCAGTGTTATACAGATTGCTCAGTCATTTTGGAATTAACTACAGTGCTTGCTCCCCTTTTTTTAATTTGTATAGACTTAAAGTACACTACAGTTATTATACCACAGCGGTGTTGAATTCTCAAATCTGATTGGTCAGAAGCTGTTGATTAATTTTCCATTTCAGCAGATAGTAGTTCCAGCTGTAATTCAAATCACAGGTTTGTACTCTAACAATTTAAACAGGGACTTTAAAACATGTTGCTGTGTACAAGTATAATCACTGATACAGTGAAGCATTCTGTAAGGACACTAATCTATCTAATGTTTATAGAAAGAGTCTCCACTGTGTGCAATTTGTAAGGCAATACGTTTTCAGGATAGACGACTGAGGCTAATGCAGACCATATAGGGCGATTTTGCAGAATCCTTCTCCAAAAAATGCATGCTTGGCCATTAATATGCAAATTGCAATGAAATGTTCAGGAATATTTATGCAGTGAACTGCCTTGAAACTTCCTGAGGAAAATATTTTGCATCATAAAGCCAAGCACAAGGTTTATGTGGAGAAATGTATATTTTCTCAGTCAACGGGGTTCTGAACAAATGCCAAAACAGAACCTCTGGTCATTTCTCCTGTTATTTAGCTAAGAAAAATGTATAATCTTGGATACAGTGTTCTCTATGGAGAAATTTATTTAACATTCATGAAAGGAGTCTCCAATGTCAGTGCTTTGAATAGGTGAGTAACTTTTCCTGCATGGGAGAGTCATCAGAACAGAGGGCTTTCTTGTTTCTCTGTGATATGACCATTTGCATTTTTTTTCTTATTAACTTCAAGAGTAAGAAAAGACAAGAGATAACAGAAACTATGTGCCTATGTGCCTTGTGGATGTTCCACAACATATAATTACATGTAACATGTAATAACATAATTATAAATGGTTAAAAGGAGGATGTGTTGTTTTTTTAATAGATACAAATTGTAATCATTGGCAAACTCATATAAGGAGAATTAAAATACTTCAATGCTGTTATAAGAAAATAATCAACTTTTGGTGGGGGGAAACAGTAACCCTGTATTGTGTCAGCTTTACACCATGACAATTTGTGATTATTTTCCTATATTAGCACATTCCCGTGTTTTATTCCTTACTTAGAGCAGCAGGTTATTAGGATTACGGCTTTAGTAACGACTAAACTGACAGCTCACTTTCAACAAAATGGATTATATATAACTCAGAACATTGATTTCACATTTCTGAATAGTATTGTATGTACTGACTACTAGCAACTACTTTGTTTAAAGAATAAGAGCGATTTAAATGAAATTACATTTGTTCCATCATATAAATATAATCTTTGTGCAATGATGCTTGTCAGTCAGTAGAAGGTCACTTAGCATGCTCAGCAGTGCCTTTCATATGGATTATTTTTTACGTACTAATTGAAGTCATCTCTAGCTTTTGCCACTTGCACATTGTACATTAATCACATGTCATTATTTTGTCTGCAGAAATGGTACTATCTACCTGTAGGTCACAGCTGAGATTTAAATGTTAGATTGAATATTGACTGTCAAATTACCACTTTCACCCAAATGGTAAGCTAAAGCAAAGCATATAGGGCTGCTCTGCAGAATCCACGTACACCCCCACCCCCCACCCCCCACAAGCCACTATTAATATGCAAATTGTACTGAAATGTGCAGGAATTTTTATGCAGTGAACTGCCTTGAAACTTCCAAAGGATAATATTTTGCATCATAAAGCCAAGTGCAGGGTTCATGTGTAGAAATGTATATTTTCTCAGTCAATAGGGTTCTGAGTCTGTAAAAATGCCAGAAAGGAATTGCTGGTAATTTCTCCTTGAGATGTGATTAGGGCACAGTGGCAAGAAGAGAGCCTCATTTCAGTCCAATGGCTTATAGGAAATAAGGAGATATGGTGAGTGCATTTTGAACAATGGAGCTTAAAACGACAAACAGGATCCCGGACTATAAGCACTGGACCCACCGCATGCTGCATGTGGAGACTGTTTATCGATCAGCAATGTAATGAGAAAAGTTCGCACCCTTTACCTTTGATGTCTTGCATATTTTCCACTGATGTGCCCACTCCCATCACAATGCGGTGCTGGGCAGCTAGAATAGAAAGAAATGCATGTTGGGTACTTAGCTGTAAGGAATGTGTGTACCTCTAAACCTATGAAAGCACATACATGCATACTGCATTATTTCTGAATTTGTCTATATGTGCACAAGGTAATCGATTCACTTTATTCCCCAAAGCTGCTGATTGCTGCTCCATATCTCCTCAGTCCAGATACCAGTGTGAAGTCAAACTGCATTTATTCTGCCAGCTATTCCATCTCTAGAGAGCAGTACCACTGATCACATATTATTGGCATTATAGATGCCTCATCCTGTAAATAGCCTTCACATTGATCAGCTGATTAATTGCTATCTTTGGGCAGCAGAATCAACCGACAAGAAGAGTAGAGTTTTGACAAGGTGTCGGTGAGTCTTAAATATATAGAAGGAAATGATGCTTCAGAATGCTTCTATCTTTATTTCCCTATTCAATATCTGAACCAGTGATGTTGTGTATATACTGAGTGTATGGTTTATGCTCAGGAGAGACAAAAAGAAAAAAAGAAATGTTCCTTTTTGTATTTTGTCAAATCCAAATATGCTTTACAGATCTTTATTGGAAAGGGTTTAAACACTGTTTTTCATTCTAGTTCAATGAACAACAAATAATTACTACACATGCACCTGTGGAACAATCCTTAAGACATTAACAATTTACAGGCATTAGGCAATTAAGGACATGGTTACAATAACTTAAGACACTAAAGAGACCTTTCTACTGACTCTGAAAAACACCACCAGAAAGATGCCTAGGGTTCCTGCTCACCTGTGTGAACATGTCATAGGCCTGCTGCAGGGAGACATGAGGACTGCGTATGTGTCAGGAGCAATAAACTTTAATGTATGTAATGTAAGACGCCTAAGACAGTGCTACAAGGAGACAGGAAGGGCAGCTGATCGTCCTTGCAATTCAAAATTACATGTAACACACACACACACACATGTGTGTGTGTGTGTGTGTGTGTGATCAGTTCCCCATTGCAGAAAGTTTGTTAAAAACTTAACACAGTAAACACTAGCAATTCATAGCTTGATGGGAAATATAGCATCATTTATTTACAGATACAATAGACTGATGAAGAACAAGCAGCAGCACCATAGCCTCACAGCACTATACACCATCTCCGCCAATACTGTACTGATCAAAGGAATAAACAAGCTTGCTGGTTCAATGCCAGGTACTGATTTGTCTTAGAGAGCAGACTGTTATGTTTTCTTCTGCAAAATAGTAAATTGTAGCTTTCAAAAGTAGTGCAATTACAATAGCAGACCTCCTAATTCCAAATAACATTACTGCAAATATGTGTCTAACAACATGCACCACAAAATGTCTGGAAAATTGTATTGTTTTTAGAAGACAACAGTCATATGTTTATTGGAACACATAAAGTAACACTTTGTTCTAATAAACACATATTCAGGGTTAATTATAGTCTTGTTCTTTGTTCTGTAAAGCCCAAATTAAACACCTGTAAATAATTTATTTACTTTGAATTAGACCTTATTCAAATATACTTGTATAGGTTCATAATTGGTGATCTGGTGTGTGAAATTCATAGTGAACATTTCATTTGGGTTTATTGAACAAAGAACAAGCTCCAATACAGTATGTGTTCCTTAAAATAAAGTGTTATGACCCCCACATAGCGCAACAGATAAGTGTTCACCCTGTTGTACAGAGATCACGAGTTTGAACACAGACGATGCAATAGCCATCCATGGCTGGGAGCCAAGAGAGCAAAAAAAGAGAGAGGCCATGTTCTCTCTTGCGCTCTTTCCTGTCACTCATGTGCTTCAGTGAGATCATGGCTGCAGAATAGGGCAGATAGCAGTTCAAAAAGATGCATAGGTAGGCATCACCTGTCTCAGAGGAAGCATATACTAGCCCCAGGAGAGGTCCTGTTAATAGATGTCATGTTATAGTGGAGAATTCATTCATCTACAGTACCCACTTGGTCATGGTCAGGGTCTTGGTAGATCTGGAGCTTATCCACTAGGTGTGATTTGAGTTTACACCCTGGGTGGGACCCCAGTCCATTGCAGGGCATGCATGCACTGTACATACTCATCTACATCTAGGGACAATTCACCTACTGACAAGTTTTGGGAGGTGGTAGGAAACTGGAGAACCTTGATGAAACCCATGCAGACATGAGTAGAACATGTGAACCCACACAGATAGAAACTCAAGCTCAGGGTCGAACCAGGTGTCTCATCTCTGGAGGGCATGAACACCCTGCAGCTATGAGGCAGCAACAATGCTCACTATGCCACCATGCCACCCACTGAGTGTAATATTTTGCATAATACATAGAATATTATATTATGCAAATTATTTTGCATATATAATATGCCATCAAGCAACAGAAGACAATGTGTTCACCAACATCCAGTGTAATCAAAGTATGTACTGTATGTACACGTGTGCATGTTAGCACTTCCAACTATAGTTGGCTGTAAAATATTCCAAGCTATTTTGTCATAATAACAATGAGACATTTCCAGCAGTTGATATATTCTTTTTTATAACGCTGATGTTCCTCCCTTGCATTTACAGTAGGTCAAACTTATTTGCTATACGCCTGTTTGTTCTGCCGGTGATGTTTCATCTCTCAAACTCAGTGGGTGCCAAGTCTTGTAAAAGTGCAATTCACTCCTATTACCAAGTTAACCTTTGTCAAAGACTTCATTAATCATGCTTTCACAAACAGAAGTATTAAAATGCTAGTGCAACACACAATGATACAGCACTCAGTGCTCCAACTACAACAATGTTGCCTTTCCAGGAGCAAACAAGGCCATTTCTGCTAGCACTCATGGTGGTTACTCACATGAATTGATAATTGTATCTTCTCAGAATATGCTTTTTCCCCAACTAGATTCTCTTAGCTGATAAAAGAAAGATGAATCAAGTCTAAAAGAGGCAGCCTAAAGAAGGAGCCATCTCAATATCCCTGTGCTGCATTAGTCTATGAAAAAAGGCTTCATTTTCACTAAATGTAGGACTGCAGTTTAGTGTACTGTACAGGTGCATCTATCTTCAAAAAGTGGAATTTTTTTTATATATTCTAGATTCATTATATAAAACTATATACATTCAGTATATAAATACATAAAGTTATCCAGTATCTCAGAATATTGCAACAAAGAATTTATAATACAGATAGTATGTTAATTTATGCACTCAATACTTGGTCGGGGCTTTAATCTTCTTGCACGAATTACTGCTTCACTGCTGACTGGCATGGAGGCGATCAGCCTGTGGCACTGCTGAGGTGTTCTGGAAGCCCAGGTTGCTTTCATAGCGGTCTTCAGCTCGTCTGTATTGTTGGGTCTGGTGTCTCCTATAGATTCTCTATGGGGTTTGGGTCAGGCGAGTTGGCTAGCTAATCAAGCACAGTAATACCATGGTCAGCAAACTAGTAACTAGTAGTTTTGGCACTGTGGGCAGGTGCCAGGTCCTGCTGGAAAATGAAATCAACATCTCCATAAATCTTGTCAGCAGATGGAAGCATGAAGTTCTGTAAAATCTCCTGGTAGACGCTGCACTGATTCTCGACTTGAAAAGACACAGTGGACCAACACCAGCAGATGACATGGCACCCCAAATCATTACTGACTGTGGAAACTTTACACTGGACTTCAACTAATGTGTATTCTGTGTCTCTTAACTCTTCCTCCAGACTTTGGGACCTTGATTTCCAAATGAAATGCAAAATTTATTTTAATCTGAAAAGAGGACTTTTAGTGTTTTTAGTAAAAATGTGTTTTATGTTAATTAGCTGATCAGAGCTCTTCTCAGGTCAACATTGCTGTATTATGAATTCATAATTCTAATATTTTTGAGATACTGGATTTTCCAGTATCTTATTTCCATGAGATGTAAGCCGTATTCATCAAGATTAAAACAAAGAAAACGCTTGAAATATTCAACTTTATGTGTAATGCATCTAGCATATGTGAAAGTTCCACTTTTTGAATTAAATTATGGGGGAAAATTTTACTTTTCCATGACATTCAAATGTTTTAAGTTGCACCTGTATATGCTTTGACCTTAAAGATTACTGACCTGAACAGCTCTTGTATTGCTGGTTCCAAGGGCACTTGGAGACATAACAGGAAGAGAAAGAAAAATAAGAGAGATTAGAGATGGTTACTTCTCCAACATAAATGGTGCGAAATGCATTTTCACAGTGCTGATGCTTAGAGTAGGGTTAGAGAAAAAGGTGCTGAAAATACCTTTTGAGCGTGTGCGATGGCGCTTGTCTGCTACATCCACCTCCATCTGGTGAGATGTGATCACCATGTTAGTGCCAGATATAGCAACATCCTTGTAGTTGGTAGACATTTAATCAACACACATGACTGAGTACAGGGAATATAAAGTACTGGGAAAGGAAAGTGGAATGAATGGTTATTTGGATTGCCTTTTTTGTTCTTGCAAATCAGTTCTCAGGCAAATGTGGACTGGTCTTACTGTGTGGACTTGCTCTTTTTTGAAAGTCATTAAATAATAACATGCTGTTCACAAGAATGCTCACACACAGTGAAGTACTTAACAGATACAGTTATGTGTAAGCTAATGGTAGTAATTGTGTATAGATTAAAATAGAT
This sequence comes from Ameiurus melas, assembly GCA_012411365.1. NCBI lineage: Eukaryota > Metazoa > Chordata > Actinopteri > Siluriformes > Ictaluridae > Ameiurus > Ameiurus melas. Next base: position 22,644,414 of record CM022761.1, read on the forward strand.
CATTAGAGAAAAAAATGCATAGCTGAAATGTGCCTTTTGAAAATACAAATGATTCAACTTGGTAATGTTTGCCAGAGCCATATACCATATACCATACACCCTGCAGGGAAACCTGGTTTCCCTTGGAAGCTGAGCAGGATTGAGCCTGGCCAGTACCTGGATGGGAGACCTCTTGGAGGTCTAAGGTTGCTACTGGAAGTTGTATTAGTGATGCCAGCAGGGGGTGCTCACCCTGTGGTCTGTGTGGGGCCTAATGTCCTAGTATAGTGACTATACTGTGAAAACAGCAACCTTCTGACTCGCCGTGGTCATTAAAGATCTCACGACACTTCTCAGAAAAAGTAGGGGTATAACCCCTGTGTCCTGAAAAATTTACCCACTGGCACTTCTCTATCATGGCCCACTAATAATCCCCATCCCTGAAATGGTTATATCACTCTCCTCTCCTCTCCACCCATAGTTGGTGTGTATTGGGTTTTCTGGGTGCTATGGCTGCCGTCACATCATCCAGGTGGAGGCTACATACTGGTGGTGGTTGAGGAAATCCTTCCCCCCATACAATGTAAAGCGCTTTGAATCCCTAGAAAAGTGTTATATACATCTATTACAAGTGTGACATGTCACATAAACATTCAATCCTGCTAGTTATTTCAGCTCCATAAATATTTCAAAAAACAATAAAGTAAAATGAGAAATAGCAGATTTTTTGGTGAAGGAAGACTTTCATGTAGCGCACTGCTGACTTAAATCTAAACCTTTTGTCAATCTATGGCTGGCACTATTTGCGTATGTGAATCCGGCTTGTCCTGTTAAGTACAGTATGCAGTACAGAAGAGTGTCTTTATCCTACATGAGTTCTATGAGACTGCATATGTCAGGTCAAAGGTCCACTATGATTACTGCTATCGAGAAATAATGGAAGACTGTCTAGGCATTACATGTCATGAGAGCAACCTGAGTTCAATGTAAACACTTTGGCTGAATGCATGTTGTGAGATTGTCACATGACATATATTGGTCCAAATCTGCATTAAATCTGAGATAATTCTGGAAAAATGCAAGCTCCTCTGAATATTGCAGAGTTGATTGATTTTGCACCGTTGTTTTTTTTTTAATCCTGGAGGGGCTGATTATTGACTGTAGAATGCTTTTGTAGTCAACAGAAAGAGAAAATTGGTGTGCAGTCATAGTGTTGGCCACTGACTTGTATTTTTTTTTAAGGTTCCTGGTCCATATATTCAAATGAATAGACTTAATTATTAACTTAATTATAATACATTTAAAAGCATTGACATGAACAACAATGAATACTCAATGTAGGAGGGATAGTAAATATGCAAATGATTGGGGAGGGGTCACTGATATTTAACCTCCCATTTTTAAAACTAATTAAAATAATGAGGACCATTTTAATTCCCTGAGGAACACTTCAGGAGGATTTAGTAGGGGCCTTTCCCTTGATGTCTGTCTCATTATACTGCTACGTCTGTGTAGTAACAAACAACGCCATCTGATGATGGTGAAGCAGAAAATCTCTACTCATGCAAAAAAAAAAAAAAAAAAAAAACGTTACCTGATATGAATGCACGTTTGATTGCTTTTTGGTCCAGACCTTCAATTGATCGTTAGCCCACGGTGGTAAACTTCAGATAAGAACCCCCCATCAAGAGTTCACCACTCCTCTTCCAGTTTCATTTTCTGAAATGTACAAAAATATACATGCAATTATACATTCAAATCTGCATGGAAATCGCATTTACTCTGTGAAGCATGCCATATCAGCTCCCATTTCTTTCTCTCTCCCCTGACACACGCACACTCACACTCACACACACATGCACACATATGCACACACATGCATACACATGCACCCTCCCTCATCATGAGCCATAAAAAGTACAGGCTAAAATCACAGAAGCTTGCACGGATCATTAGCTAAATTTGTTCTCCCTTCCTGTAGAATATGATAGATTCAGCTAATTGCTCCTTTTGCCAGCTCTGTTTCAAAGTGCAATAAGCAGTGATTGAGAGGGAGGAAACATTATGTATTTCACATTCACTATACATTAACGCTACAAGATTTTCTGTAACACTTTCTATAAGGCCTGTTTTCATAAATCATTATAACTATGCTTAGCAATCTTTGGAAGTAAGTTTGCAATGATTTCTTGACAGCATTTAAAAAAAAATGCTAATAATGCATCATAACGCTCTAATAATGTGCTATAAATAATTCCTTGATAAATTATAATCATGATGTAACACAAGTATCACTATCCATTATAATGCCATGTGCCGTACTGAATAAACTTTACAACTAATTTACCACTGATCTATGAAAAATAAACATTGAGCGTGTATTATGTAAATTATGTCATCCTAAAATGACCATAATATTGCAAATGTCTTTACAAATTAACAAAGGACTCTTGCTAAATGTGTTTATAGCCACCATGCACATACTTAGACAGCTGAAATTAACCAAAACTTTATTTGAGCCAATATTTATTTTTTAATCTACAATTTAGTCTGAAATGACGCAGTATTCTTGTAAATGAATATTACCTTGTTTACATGTTCAACACAGCCTCACTGTAAGTATTGCACAACATGTTTTACAAAAAAACAAACAAAAAAACCCTTATGTAACCAAATGTATACCTTGCACATCTATAATGATTATAACCACAAATAAGAATTTCTACATGTTTCTCTGTACTGAGAAAAGAACGAAAAATGGATTACCCAGTTATAATAGAAGTCTAAGGGCAGCTGTTAAATTGAGTTATTAATCCATCATCCATACCACTTATCGTACACAAGGTCACAGGGGAGCCTGAAGCCTATCCCAGGGAACTCGGGAGACACCCTGGATGGAGGGCAGCCCATCGCAGGATACAATCACACACACTACAGACAATTTGGAAATGCCAAGAAGCCTTCAGCGCATGTTTTTGGACTGAGGAGGAAACCCGGAGTACACAGAGGAAACCCCCTTAAGCATGGGGAGAACATTCAAACTCCGGACACACAGGGCAGCGGTGGGAATCGAACCCCCAACCCCGGAGGTAAAAGGCAAACGTGCTCTCCACTAAGGCACGTGCTGCCGGAATTTAATCAATTAATGTTTATATGAAACATTTTTTTTTTTATAGATGGCTTTTATAAATTTCTGTGCTTTTATTAAACATGCAATCAGGTGGAAACTCACTACACACTTGTTAAGAATAACCACAAATTACATATAAAATCACCTTGATTACTTTTGTCATTTGTGAATATGTGTAACCAGTGTAGTCATTTTCTGCCTGATATCACAAACCAGCTTTGATTAGCTATCCAAAGACATTTATTGTTAAAGTGCAATGTGCGTAGGTGTAAATTCACATTTCATTAATTATGAGTTTTAAACACTTTTTCAATGGAATTCAACAACTGACCTTAGGGCAACATGTTTAACTTCTTATCTGTGATAATCACACATGCTGCATATAGTGGATAGAGATTAGGCGGAAAATTATATGTGGTTTAGTTATTAGCACGTTCGCCTCACACCTTGATTCCCACCACTGCCCTGTGTGTGCAAAGTTTGCATGTTCTCCCCGTGCAGCAGGGGTTTCCTCCAGGTACTCCGGTTTCCTCCCCAAGACCAAAGACATGCATGGTAGGGTGATTGGCATGTCTGAAGTGTGCGCAGTGTATGAATGGGTATGTGAATGAGTATGTGAGTGTGCCCTGTGATGAATTGGCATGCTGTCCAGGGTGTACCCCGCCTTGCTCCCTGGGATAGGCTCTAGGTTCCCCACGACCTTCAAGGATAAGCGGTATAGAAAATGGACAGATGGACGGACCACATGCGCATTCATCTTTTAACTGATAGCATATATTGTAGCAACATTCCATCAAACCAATACATCCAGTATTAGTCGAATTTGCATCAAACATATTGGCATCTAGTTCATTTTCAAGCAGGCAAATTGCAAGCATGCTGCACAATTTTAGCTGAGGTGAAAGTGTACGTTTTATAGAAAAAAAGAATGGTGGAAGAGTGCGTTCAAGCGTGCGTCAGTCTCCCGTATTCGCAGATGCTAATTAAAAGTAGCCGAGTGCAGGAACAGAGCGGGGAGATGAAGATGAGGTGTTAATGATGCTGCAGTGGAGTGTGGAGAGAAAAATGAATGCCCTTTCAGAAACGTGACACCGTGCTTATAATCAGAGTAACACAGTTTCCTCTGCTGTAAACCTAACACACACACACATGTGCACATACAGTACACACACAAGCATGCCTCATGTTTTCACCAATAGTAGGCAATCAGTTTTCTTACAATCCCACCAGACAACACTGAATGCTTGCTTTTGTGTGTGTGTGTGTGTGTGTGTGTGTGCGCTATGAGAGATAAATGATGCATTCCACCACTCTCTGAATTCTCTCACTAGGATTTCAGCCTCTTTTAGCTCCATTGTTGCTCGTTCCTCTGATGCTCACTCACACGCCTGTGCATTCTGTCACACTCTTTGTTGCTGGGATGAGAAAAGCTAAGCACTGCCTTGCAGAAAACACAGCAACCACCTAACTAGACACAACACCAGCGCTAGCATGGAATGCCACTTTGCCTTTCTTCCAGAAGCGAAAATATCGGACTGTGAGAACGTGAAGCTGGCTGTCAGACGCTCTGATAGTGGTCTGCTTGGGGAGGGGCTCGTGGGCTGCTGAAAGAGTGCAATAGAAGAAGCACCATGCTGTCTCGTCCTATATAGGCTGTGTGCCTGATTGTCTGCGCTTTAGTATGCAGCTCTCGAAGCAGACATTAATTCTGCTTAGTGAGTGGGCTGCTCGCTTCAGCGCCAAGGCCAGGCAGAGAGCGAGGATGAGAGAGCGAGAGAGAGAGCAAGAGAGAGAGAGAGTTCTTTTTAGCACACGTATGGAGTCATGCATTAAACATCAGCATGCTTCCCTGTGGTACCCATGCAGCACTCTATGCCACATCTACAGCACACAGAATCTTGCCTGTATTGAACAAAGTGTGATATTCCCATTTTAGCCTTGAAATTGAACTTTTCTGATGTATTATGATTGGGCTGCACCTTTCCAGACATCACCTATGTTCCAAAACATACAGCTTAAATATGAAATGTATGATACACTTTGGTGCCCTAATTCTCTCTTGACACATCTCAGCATGTCTCAGCATGGTTCAGGCCTGACCTATTTATTGTTTTCGTTTTTTTAAATAACATGCACAATGATGAAGGGCTTTCTCTGTTACCTTAAGCCATCATTCATCCCTCTCTCGTCTGCATTTCCTTCCACAAATCTCCTCTCACCCCTTTTCGCTCCACTGTCTGCCGCAGCTGAGGTGATCATTGGCCCGTCTTGCCGCGAGGCCATGGTGTCATTACTCATTTATGTAATCTGAGAGCCAGTGCTAGCATCTGAGAGGGAGCTGTGACTGGACCAGAGGGTCTACTCACATCTAGGTCCTGCCCCTTATGGTGTAGTTCTCCTAGCACCACCAGTGCCCTCAACCCTCACCCACCCACCCTCTCTCTGCTGATCCACCTCATGCTGAGAGATTGCTCCAGGGGTCTGAGATAGGAAATTGATCTGACTGCAGCAGGGTCATACTTCTCCCAAATCATTACCAGGGTTCTGCACAACAAATCATCTGGAAACACAGATGCCCCTAGCCGGTTCTTAAACCGAAGCCAATGTTACATCAGGGATCCAGCAAACCTCTATAAGAACCATTAATATTTACAAAGGGCCAAATTATTACATCAACAGATCTGGGATTTTACTAATGAACAGAATAAATAATATCCATTGAGGTTTAAGTTGTATTTCTGGCTTTAAGAATGTATTATACCATTAAATGTCAAATCCTAGTGTCTATACACGTCATAAAAATATCATAGACAATTATTTACAGCATATTTAACTTTGTTCTGAATCTATAGCTACTCAATGTGTTTCAGTTGCCAGTAAATTGTAATATTATTTCATTGCAATATTAATTCTCATTGCAATATTAATTCTGGTATATTGCCATCAATACTGTTCTTATCCATCCATCCATCCATTTTCTACAGCTTATCCTTTTCAGGGTCACAGGGAACCTGGAGCCTATCCCAGGGAGCATCGGGCACAAGGCGGGGTACACCCTGGACAGGGTGCCAGTCCATCGGAGGCACAATCACATACACACTCACACACCCATTATACTGTTCTTATTTTCATGGCAAATAGCTTGGGTTACAGGAGTTCTTGTGCTGGTGATAAAATTGTGCCACTCTGAAGCCTATAACATTATTGCTTTTAAGTTCCAGATTTTTGTGTTGGAATCTGAGATCCAGCTTTTTTGCAATGGACATCGTAGAAAAGGGTGATCAGAGATATTGATGCCGTCATGGGTTCACCCTATCTGTTGCGGCCCCTATGAAGATGAATCTGATGTGCTCATGTTTGTTTTGGTTACTGTTGTAATCCTGACTCCTCACTGTTTTGTTGCCTGATTGTGTTCTCCATTCTGTGTTCTGATTACTTTGTCTATGTATACCTTGTTGTGTCAATGTCTCGTGAAGTCTTACCATGCATCATTGTCAATACATCCAAGCATTGTTTTTGGTCTAGATATGTTCTAATTCTATATTTTCTTGGTTTAGATCCCTGCCATTTACACAGAACAAAGATATGGTAGATGCGTGTTTGCAGTATGTTAAAGATATTGTTTGAACAGTTTTAGTTTTTCATTCACATTTACATGTATGGCATTTATCCAAAGCAACTTACAGAAGTCCTTTGAATTGTCTATAAATAAATACATCCTGATACTGGTTCACTACAGTAGGTCACAGACTAAATGCTAATTTAAGTACTTGAGGAAGAAGTAGGTCTTTAGACATCGTTTGGAGACAGCCAGTGACTCAGCTGTTCAGACATCTAGGGGAAGTTCATTCCACCTCCTAGGTGCCAGAACAGAGAAGAATCTTGATGCATGCCTTCCTTGTACCCTGAGAGACAAAGACCAGTCGAGAGAGCATGGTGCAGTGCAGGCTGTGATAAGTGCTTTGAGGTAATTACCTACTTACTTTGTTGCAATTACCAGTACAATGGTTGTTTCTTCCTTGAACCACAGTTTCATGTAAATAACTTGGTGAAGTATGCAATGTGCTCATGTTTGATTTGTTTGATAATCTAGTCCTGTCTTCACCTGGTTTTTCACCTTCACCTTGATTTTGTTACTTGATTGTGTTCACCTGTTCTGTGTTTAGTTCTGACTAGTTTACCATGTTGTGGCAATGTCTCATTGTGAAGTCTTCACATGAATTATTGTCATTGTTATTGATAGATTGTTATTGTTATTGATGGAGAACAAGTCCAAGCCTTGTTCTCCATGTCTCAAATAATTTTCAAACTCCATGTTCTCCGGGTTTGCATGCTTGCTGTTTTCGGTTATTGATCCTTATCTTCTATTTGTTTAACTTATTCTGCTTGTATTTTGACAAGCAACCCCACACCAATAAGGTCCTCTTACCATCTAGAATGAGAAGAAAAAGCCCATAGCCCCCTGTTCTCCTAATCTGAGTCTGAGGCAGACTACCATGCCTTGAAGGACTCAACCCTTTTAACCTCCAAACAAACATGCAGTTGTGTGTCTTCTGTGAGCCAGAGAGACTTTACGTTGAACTGCCATCTGCCCGGAGCGCAATTACCTCTCACTCTAGTAATCACCTGCACAATGCAAGGACAGCGGGGAAATTCAGGTGAGAAATGCCAGGCAGCAATCAGGCACTGCAATGGGGGAGCAAGGCCATTTTCTTTGATTTGCCTTCAAATGCAGGCGTCAGGCCCTTAATTATGAGCCAAGTGACAGGCCGGGCTGCTGAAAGCCTTATTATTCCAGCGAGCTGAGCTCAAATCAGTTTTGTATCGATGATCTTCTGAGAACAGGGAAAGTGATGGCTGGGGTCTCTGAAAAATAACAGAGAGCACAGTGAGAGAGAGAGAGAGAGAGAGAGAGCGAGGGGGGGGGGCACAGTGGTTTAAGGAAGGAGAAATGAGCTCGAAAGGCAGTGTCCGACAGAATAGAGCAGTGAGCATGATTTATGTTTTGCACTGTACACACTAGAGATCCATCATGCTCTCTTACCAAGTTGTGCAAGAAAACCACAAACATGGAGAGTAATCCTTCTTGAATTAACAAGCTGTGTACATCGAAATTAAACACTTGGGGAAACTACTTAGGAATGGAACTTCAGGTTGGCAGACATTTTCCCAATACACAATATATAAAATGATATTCAGATTTGCTAATATCAGTAGCCAAACAGCATCAGCCACAGCTAACATCCAGCGGAAAAACTGTCGTCTAAATGATTTGGGTTTCGGTTTTTTCAACAGCTGAACTTTGAATATTGTTATGTTAAAAGTCAAAGAAAGGGTTTTTATTAGAGATGCACTGATCCTAAATTTCTCAGCCGATATCGATAACCGATACCAATAGTTCTGCCTTTTATGCCTTCTTATGAATTAATAATAATTAATTCCACAATTCTGAAGGAAATACGAATAAAAACAAGTTGTTTTTAAACAATTTGTTTCACAATAACTGGTCTCATAAACAGAGAACACATTACTTACATTAAAATTAACACATTAACTAAATTCTGAAGATTAAAGTAAGATTTCTTAACTTATTGAATATTATTAATATATTACAAATATATTTTTCTGTGAAATATAAACTACTTTTTTGTCAACTCATCTTCATTTAAATCTTTCAACGGTGTACTGGCGCTTTAATTCAGCTCGAGCAACGCGGCAAAGAAAAAAATTTTTTTACTTCACACCGAAACTCACGCTTCACTGCTGTTCACTTCCAGTGTAAAATTTTAGCAGTGCAGAGATTACAGAGCTTACAAACTGCAGTTTTGTTATCATTCCACATAAGAAACATACACACAGCACAAAATTTCACACAACGCAAAATCGATGTGTTTTCCTGCATTCTTTTGATTGACAGGATTTATCGGCCTTGATCATGGGATGTTTTTAAACTATGAGCCGATGGCCGATAGCATGAAACATAGACTTTATCGGCCGATACCGATTATTGGATGATACATCAGTGCATCTCTAGTTTTCATATATCAAATCCTCTCAGACACAACCACAGAAAAAAGTCTGGCTTTACACATCAGTGCAATCTACGGTGCAAAGCTAACTGCCTAACTTTAGCTAGCTAGCTAAAAGACATAGCACCAAATCCGACAACAAAAGACCCAAATTGGATGACAAAATATTGAACTGGAGCAGCCACGCGATTTAGATTCCTCATCTTGGCTTTTAGTTAGCTATCTAAAATTAGCCAGATGGCTTGCTGGCATCAGCTGTGTAAATAGTTACAGTTTCAACACAGAATGCTGAAGGATCAGAGGAACCTATAAACAAGAGCTTCTGTTTAATCTATCCAGCTAAACTTAACCCAATAGCTGGCCACGTTAAGCACACTGCATTGCTGTGGGTCGGTCCTGCACAGCAAGCAAGCAATCAAAGATCAGAGCTGCAATGCTCAAACAGAATGTCAAGGAATCAGAAGTAGAGATAACACAGACAACAGGTTGAGCCAGCCAGCTAACATTCCATGGTCCGCAACAAACTTTTAATTCTTACAACACTTCTGTAATACTGAAGAAACAATGATATCGACAACAAATCATTTCATATACTTCCCAATACGCGTTATGTATACATCCCAAACTGAATACTACCACATTAAATAGCATGTTAACATACCATTTAGACTTACTATTTAGTATGAAGTATGTGGTTGGGGATATAGCATTGTTGATTAATTTTCAATAACAGCAGCTGACAGTGTAATTAAAATCACAACTACTATATATTGCAGACATAATCTAAGCTTAATAATGCACAAATAAAAATTCCTGCTATTTAAGAAATAAAACATGGGAGAAGAATATTCAAGTAAACAGGGTGCTATGCTTCTCTGTAAATTTTTTTTGTATTATGATTCAAGAGAGAGAGAGAGAGAGAGAGAGAGAGAGAGAGAGGAGACTGCTAAGCAAAGTGCTGTATATACATAGCTGTTATAATGTAAGTGATAACAGGAAGTTAACATTAAATATAACTATAAACAAATAAAATTATGTGGTGTCACTGATTAATAGTATTATTGTTAAATTGTTGCTGTGGTAAAAGAGAAATAAAACACTTCAGGACTGCTTCACGGTGGTAGTAAAAGTATGTTCACACATAAAGCGATAAAGCAACCATAGACCACTCATTTTCAATGAGACCTGGCAACTTCCGGTGACATGAGCAACAGCGCCCTTTGACGATTAGATGTGGCCGTGTCCAGTGAGGCAACAAAGTTTAATTTTATGCAAATTTGGAGCAGCAAGTATCAATGGGAGCAAAGACAGTTGAATGCACGTTATCCGCGATCCGCCATGCTGCCTGTGAGTTTGAATTGTTTCATGGACCCCGACAGTCTGGCACAGAGAGACGGTCACACACTGCTTCTCCTTCATCTTGTAGAATAGGATGCATATAAACAGTGGTGAATATTATATACAAATGTTCTCCCTCCAGAATGTTTAATTTTAGCAGCAAGAAAACTGGTTTGTTTTCAAAAGTGGAATTCTAGTTGCGCCACCCACTGATAAGTGTTACTATGGCAACCAGTATAAGGTATGTCTACAGGTAACTTCATAGTACAACGACTGGCGACTTGCAGCAATAAAATCATTGTATGTGTAATCACTGTAATTCCCCACCCATTGTTGATAATTTTTCCTATGTTAACATGCCCTGGCCTTACATATTCCCTAATTATAAGTTCGGGTTATTTCTTATGCTACCAGTGGCTACATTTATATGCACATTCTGTTTAAGTCTATATTCGAGTTACAGCCATGTTCCAAATACGATGTTTATACGCATACAGGCATAGAATATTCTTGTATGCAAAGTTGTTGTAAGTATGCCTGATTTGCCATTCCTAAAGACCTAGCCTACAGCTGAGCATCTGTTATCACCCACAATTCCTTGTGGACTTAGCATACACATATATCTCCTTTCAGTAGATTTTCCGAATAAGGTGTTTACATACAAAAAATTTCTGATTAAAACAGGCATATTCCATGGGTGGGAATCGTAGTTTGGGGATTCAGAATATTGTCTAAATCTGAATCTGGCAACCGGATTGTGGCATTTACACGACTTAATACTAATTTACGAATATTGCCAAATTCTGATTAATATCAGAATATTAAAATGAATCTAATTGTGCCCTGCGATGGACTGGCACCTTGTCCAGGGTGTACCCCGCCTTGTGCCTGATGCTCCCTGGGATTAGCTCCAGGTACCCCCGCGACCCTGAAGAAGGAGTAAGCGGTAGAAGATGGATGGATGGATGGATGATGTGAATGTAAAAGTAGCCATTGTCTAGGTATAGTAATCAGAAAAAAAGATCCATGATACTCGGTTATTGTCCTGCCCAATAAGATAACCCTGCATCGTGGAAGAGATTCTCACTCACAGTGTGTGCTCGATGAAACTAGCTTGACAGACCATTAGCAACAAGCCATTTTTAGTCAGGTTGGGATTTTGGGTGTTTCTTGGCAACCATAAATCATAACCAGTGGATAAACATACATAACAAGCGAAACGTGTCATCCTTGGAAACCCATATGCCAGGAGCTATAAACAGTGTAGTCAGCTGGGAGCCTCGTTCACTTGGGAGTCTAGCAAAGCAGGACAGAGCTCTGCATTTTACACGGATCTGGCGTCTTATCCATTCGCAAATGTCAATGTTATGAATAGAAGCGTTGAGCTTTGCTGTGAGAGAAGTAGTTCCATGGCCAAGTTTCTGATTCTTCAGTAATGGAGCATACAACACATCGATCATTTATACTTATATTTCGAATGATATGAATATTAATAAACAGTGTCTCCATGTCACAGCATGTTGATCTGCATGTATGTGTTAAGATGAATGCATGGTGTGATATAATATGTGCCAGTGTGTGATTGCTAGTGTGAGGTGTGTGCATGTGGTCCTCACAATGTGTGTGTGTGTGTGTGCGTGTGTGTGTGTGTGTGTGTGTGAGTGTGTGTGTGTTTGTTGGTAAATAACTACGTCCTGCTGGTAATAGCCCTGTGATGAGCTCTATTGTTCTGTATGTGCTTGGTTGGGTCAGGCTGTAGGGAGCCAGATTGCTGCTGCTTCTGCAGCTCCAGCAAGATGCCTCACAGAATATCAATGACCCTGTGTGCAGACATGGCATCTAGTGTGCCCACTAAAGCCTGCAGGCTGTCTGCCCCCACAGAGCAGGGCACAGATACACTGGAACACACAACAACCAGACACAAAGCATTATTTATATAGCTTGTAACCCTTGGCCTGGTATTGATTGCAAGGTGTCATTTATCAAGAGTATATACCACGACTAGGATAATTTGATTACAAAATATATTTTGTAGTAAAAATTTGAAGCAAGTTGAGAGAAGAGTATATAAATGGGTTAAATATTTGACAGAATATTGTACTTCCTATGGACTTCTACAGAAATAGCACAGTTTGGTAGGTGATATATTTAAGTTTGCCTCATTCTCATTTTTGACTAGTTTTGGAGGCATGTCCATTTTATTTTAAGTTTTATTTCATTCAGTTCATTTATAAGGTTTATGGTCACACTTGTGAGTGGTCTGCATTTATATAGTGCTTTTTTAACCTTAGCGGTTCTACAAAGGTTTAAACTGTTTATCACACACTCACACACCAATGGTAGCAGAGCTGCCATGCAAGGCATTAGCTTGCCATCAGGAGCAACTCGGGGTTCAATGTCTTGCCCAAGGACACTTTGGCTTAGGAAGTCACGTGGGACGGGAATCGAACCGCCAACCCTACGATTAGTAGATAACCCGCTCTACCACCTGAGCCACAGCCGCCCCGAGTGGTGGGAAAGTACATGCATGTAAAATGTTTAAGACCATACATGACGGTACATTTCTTCAATGTACAAATACAACAATAGTCCATAAATTGTAATGAAAACAAATAAAATTTATTCAAATAACTTGTATCCATTTACTTTCTGCTACATTTATAATACCTATAGGTTTATCTGAATTTACAGTTAGCACACTGGTAGAAGAATGGTTTAAATGTGCCAAATGAATCTTATTAAATGATGAATAAAACATTCTGCAAAGATTATATGAATTAAGTAGTACAACAGTTGCATGTGCATCATAACATATTTCATCTAAGTTCTGTTAAGAAGCTCTGATGCAGACATGTTCTTTCTCAGATGAATTGCACATAAAAGGATTTTGTCATTTTGTCATAGGATTTTGTTGGTACAGAAGGATAGCTTATGTGAAATGAAAGTAAGAAAATCTCCCCTCTTTATATAAACAGTATTAGCATAGGAGCATTTTGTTTGAAAATATTATGAAGCAAAACCAAATGCAAAATATAACATATATTAAATAAGCACAGGAATAAATATATGTTTGCAATGACCATTTATAGTTTAAAAATGGGATTTCCTAAATGTAAACCGTTTAAGCAGTTACACGTGAAGGGGTCTAAAACTTGTTTTAGTCACTACAATCAAATTAAGTGTAACTGAAGGTGGAAATGGGTCATTATTGCAGATCAGTGTCTGCAGCAAACTTTAATACTCCTACCCCAATACCAAGCTTTGAATCATTTTTAAATATATAAAATAATTTAAATATTTCAAATACTGTAAACAAGCAATTTTTTTGTATCCTCAAGGATGTTCATCCTAAGGCTAAAATGAAATGTAAAAAAATGTTTTAAATGTAATCTACGAATAATATAAAATTCAATAGTTACTGTGTAATCATACTTATCCTGATTATTTCATGTTGTATATGATCATATTTGCTTATTTAACATGAATAATTATAATAAATATAGGAATGTCCTTACATTTGCTGTCAACTCTGTTACTTTGCTAAAAGCTCCCCTGAATAATAATGTATTCATTCATTAAATCTTTTTAATAAGTGGTTTTAGGAATTAAAATGTAGAGAAACAAGGGAGTTCTTCCTAGTTTTTGTCTTATTTATAATCTTTTATAGTGCATAACCACTGGTACAAATCCTACCAGTACCTACAGTGCCCTCCACTAATATTGGCACCCTTGGTAAATATGAGCAAAGCAGGCTGTGGAAAATTGTCTTTATTGTTTAACCTTTTGATCTTTTGTTCAAACAATTCACAAAAATACTCTGCTTTCATGTATATCAAACAACTGCAAACAAAACACAGGTTTATAAAAAAAAAATCGTTGCTAAATATAGGTGTGCAACTTATTGGCACCCTTTTAGTCAATACTTTGTGCTAGCTCCATTTGCCAAGATAACAGCTCTGAGTCTGTAATGTCTGATGAGGTTGGAGAATACATGGCAAGGGATCTGAGACCATTCCTCCATACAGAATCTCTCCAGATACTTCAAATGTCGAGGTTTATGCTGGTGGACTCGCCTCTTCAGTTCACCTCACAGGATTTCTATGGGTTTCAAGTAAGAGGACTGGGATGACCATGGCAGGACCTTTATTTTGTGGCCAGTAAACCATTTTTGTGTTGATTTTGATGTATGTTTTGGATAATTGTACAGCTGGAGGATCCAACAAAGACACATGTTAAGCTTTCAGGCAGAGGCAGTCAGGTTTTCATTTAATATCTGTTGATATTTGGTCCATGATGCCATGTACCCTCATAAAATGTCCAGGCCCTCCTGCAGAAAAACAACCCCAAAACATAAAAGAGCCACCACCCCATTTAACAGTGGGCATGAGGTACTTTTCCATATGGCTACCTCTCTGTGTGTGCCAAATCCACCGGTGTTTATTGCCAAAAAGCTCTATTTTGGTTTCATCTGACAATAGAACCCAATTCCATTTGAAGTTCCAGTAGTGTCTGGCAAACTGAAGACGCTTGAGATTGTTTTTGGAGGAGAGTAGAGGCTTTTTTCTTGAAACCCTTCCAAACAACTTGTGGTGATGTAGCTGATTTCGGATTGTAGTTTTGGAGGCTTTCTGACCCCAAGACACAACTAACTTCTGCAATTCTCCAGCTGTGATCCTTGAAGATCTTTTTGGCCACTCAAATCATCCTGTTCAAAGTGCGTTGAGACAATATAGACACACGTCCAATTCCAGGTTGATTCATAACATTTCCAGTTGCCTGGAACTTCTTAATTATTGTCCTGATGGTGGAAATGGGAATTTTAAATGCTTTTGCTATTTTCTTATAGCCACTTAACATTTTGTGAAGCTCAACAACCTTTTGCTGCACATAACAGCTATATATATTTGGCCATTGCTATGAATGACTAAGGGGATTTAGCTCACATGTTACATATTTATACCCTTGTGAAACAGGAAGTCATGGGTGAACAATTAAAAATGTAAAAATATAAATGGGATTAATACTTATATTAGATGTAATATATTTTTCTCATATGAATTCATATGGGTGCCATTAACTGCTGCGCACCTATTTTTTAACAAAGATTTATATATATATATATATATATATATATATATATATATATATATATATATATATATATTATATATATATATATAAATCTTTGTTTTAAATATATATATATATATTGCAGTTCAAAAAAAGATTTTATGCCTATTTCCCATACCGACCCAAACGCACCCTTTTCTCTACTCTGAAAAACAACAACAACTGTCCACCAGTAGTGGGAAAAAAGCAGTCATTATGAAAGGCTGGTGTGAATTAATGGGTAAAATTCTTTTGTTCTCATATAGCAGAGCTAAAAGCATTTGGGACTACCTGGTGCGAGCAGATATATTTGTCCCTCCTAAGAGAGAAAGAAAGGATGTCTGCATGAGATAACTGGTTTCTTAATCTGCAGTGATTGTACGGCATGTGGAAATTTTTTGTAAGAAACATAATACATTCACAAGCACTGCTACTAGAAACAGAAACATTAAGCAGTTGTTTACTTGTTTAAGAAAAAAACATGAATTAAAACGAAGAAGTACATTGTAGAGCGCTTGTATATGCAGATATTAACATTGTATTGAACATAGAAGGACCATTCAAAGTGACATATAGGTGGATTTTGACCATATGATATTGCAGGATGAATGTATACTGTAGTGGCTCTTATTAAACACATGGAATGACTAAACCAATATGTATCTGATTCATGAAACAGTTGTAAGAGCTGTGATTTGAGTATAGCTGATGAATCAGCTTCAGTTGCGTGGGCCTAAGCTCCCATACACTAATCCTTTATTTATGTCAAATGCATACGACACACCCCAATTTACCCACATATGCATCTAATTTGCATTAAACATAACAACAATTTATGCATGTGTTGCAGCATTGAGCTAATAATAGCAAAGCATTCAGCAGACTATAGTTATCCACTACCCAAGGAAATTAACTGAATAAGCAGGGAAAATACGTTTCATGGAAGTCTGTGTGCAGTGTCTGTGATATTCTTTTTGTGAAATAAAATGAACAGGAGAAAGTAAAGATGCAACAATAGGGTTTGTTTTCAGTGATTTGCTTTCACTGTTATTAATGATATCATTTAGGCAAATAGATAGATTTATGGAAGTGTGCTAATATTTTTTGTTGTTTTTTAAATAATGACGTTTAATAAAGGTCAAAATCAGGTCTGAAACGTTTTGTAGCCTCACCTGCAGGTAACTATGGGAACTATCATTTAAAACTTACTCTATTTATAGCTAAACTTATACAAATAGGTCAGAATTAACCATGCCAACCAAGTCACATTTAATTAAAGCTTAATTTACAAATTTAGGTGAGTCAAGTTTCCATCCTGAACATAGGAACAAATCCTTATGTCATATAAACAAAATGTTGAAAGAAATCAATTAAAATGAAGAAACCAAAAATGAAATTATTGAAAAATTGATCAACTGGTGTCTTTTAGTGTTGATGTGAGGCTTTGAAGAACCCAACTGTACAAGACTTCGGGTCAGAACTTCATGGTGAATCTCATATGCAAATGTTACTCAGTTACTCAAAAAAAAAGAATCAAAAGAGCCACGTGTTCTCATCCCGATTCACATTTACAAATGACATTTTAATGCTGTAGCCAAAATCCTGCATGTGCATGATATTTTAATGGGAGGTTATCGGGTCTAATGCAAAACACTTTAAAGCCTTTCTGCTGCAGTTTATTTAGTATTTAATTCACTGGAAAAAAGAATTTCCCAACAGAATTCTCATAAAAATTTGTTTGAATTGTAGTTTAATATATCATTGCCTTTAAATTTATTGTAACATAGACTCTGAGGTTTGTATAGTCACGAACAGTTCAGTCTTGCGTTACATATGGATTATTTTTCAGTGATGCGCAGTAGCGCATGTACCTTTAGTGCAATTGCTAAATCAAACATGCCAGTTAAAAACGGAGACTGAAGAAAGCATTTGTGAGACTTAAGTGCACCTCCTGTGGTCAATAAAAAAAAAAACACTAAGCGCAAAAATCTGTGAAGGTGTTAAACACAGGCTGGCATCTAAAGAGGTGTGATGGTAGAACAGCATCAGTTTGGGCTCATAAACAGACTGAGCATCTCAGACAGATGGGCATTGTGCCTCTTCTCAGAGTAAGTGAATTAGATGGGCATCAAGCCCACCTGCAAGCACCCTAGACAAACAAAGACACAAAGACACATATGTGACAGTCCTATCTTTGGCTAATGCATCAGTCTAAGGGGATAATTATACAGCATGTAAAATAGATACAAAACTAAATGCAGGCATGAGAACATTCCTAAATTTCATTACAAATGCACAGCCAAAAGTGTGTAAGGATAGTATAATAAGCTTGTATTTTAAACTCCGCCATAATTACCTTGCAGTTAGAGCGAGAGTAAGCCTGTTGAAAAGCATCATTAGCTGGTATTAAATCTCTAGCTTGCTGTTCTGCATAGGATTTTTGGTCATGTGGTCTAGAGCTCATTTGCAAGGGTGTGTGTGTGTGTGTTTGTGTGTGTGTACGCGCTGGTCTCAGGTGGGAAGCAGACTCTTGAGGAAGTCAGCAGATGGAGGTACGAAGAAGCTTCATGCCCTGCAGGATAGCTTCCTACACACAAGACCACACACGTAAAACATAGGACTGTCTCCAAACCCCTATGTGTGCGTGTGCGTGTGTGTGTGTGTGTGTGTGTGTGTGTGTGTGTGTGTGTGTGTGCCTCCTTAAACTGACTGCGTATATACACCACAGCCTGCATATACTGGCCTCCAAATCAGATTTCTCCTTATCATATCATGTTACACAATTATAGCCATATGTCTCTTAATGGAAATCATATAAACAGCTGTGTGCATACAAAGCCTTTCTTTCTATCTTTCTTTCTTTCCTTTGTTCTCTCTGTCTCCTGCTGTTTTTCCTAAAGCCAGGCAGCACAACCCACGACTCCATGGTTATTGGCTCCCCTGGCACACACACACACACACACACACACACACACACACACACACACACACACACACACAGAAAAAAAAACAGAGTCACACACTCTCGTCCTTTCCATTGGTTGGAATCCAGCATCTGAATCATCTCACAAGACTCCTGTCTCCTCATGTCTCCACACATCTCGTCACATCATGTCTCTTCAAATCTCCTCAAGTCTCCATGTCTCCTCACATCTCTTCACGTCTCTGCATATCTCCACACATTTCCATACATCTCAATATATCTTCTCACATCTTCTCATGTGTGCACAAGTCTCCACATATCTCCATGTCTCCAAAAGTCTCCTCATGGCTTCACATTTCCTGACATCTACTTCATGTCCCCATACATCTCCACACATCTCCAGGGGGAAAAAGTCACATTTCCACACATTTGATCATGTCTGCATAAATCTCCACATGTCTCCTCACATATCCTGACATCTCTTCACATCTCCACACATCTCGTTATGTTTCCAAATGTCTCCATACTCATCTCCTCACTTCTGCACAAGTCTCCACATGTGTCCACATGTCTTCTCACATCTGCACAAGTCTCCACATGTTTCCTCACATTGCTTCACATCTCTTTATGTCTGCATACATCCCCACATGGCTCCTCACCTCTCCCCATATCTCCTCACTTCTCTTCAAGTCACCACAAATTTCCGATTCGGGAAAGACATTGTTGCTTACAATCATAGTTCCATAGCTTTCTCAGTCACATTAGAGAGAATACTTGCCAGAATGTTTCACACGGCATCTGTTAGAGACCAATTATAAACTCGAGTGATGTAACTAAGGTTGAGGAAATTTACAAGTCCAGGAGTTGAATAAAACTGTGTTTGGCAAATTACTATTTGTTGTTATATTTTGTGAAGGAAAAATTACTTCTTTTTCTGGAAGGCCTGTTGTTATTTCAGAGGCATTGTGACATTGTTTGCATATAATAAATAATAAATCAGCAACAAAAGGGCTTAGTGGTTAGCACGTTTGCCTCACAACTCCAGGGTTGGGGGTTCGATTCCCACCACTGCGAACATGCTAACCACTAAGCCCTGTATGTTCTCCCTGTGCTGTGGGGGTTTCTTCCCCAGTCCAGAGACATGCATGGTAGGCTGATTGGCATGTCCAAAGTGTCCATAGTGTGTGAATGTGTATGTGATTGTGCCCTGCGATGGATTGGCACCCCGTGCAGGCTGTACCCCACCTTGTGCCCCATGCTCCCTGGGATTGGCTCCAACTTCCCTGTGACCCAGTAGGATAAGTGGAATAGAAAATGGATGGATGGATGGATGGAGGGAGCAACAAAAGAATTCAATCAAGACCACACCCACTTCCAGTTCAAATCTGAATCTGTCGATATCTTTATAGAGGTGCTGATTAGGCAAAATCTGCAACATCAGTAATATCTATAATATCTGCTGGATGGATTGAGAGGTCTGCATGTCCAGTTCATCTGCTCTCCCCACCTCTCTAGCACACTGCAGTTCGCAGTTTTGCCACTCTTTCTCGCCCAAGTGTCTGGAGCAGTGCCTCTAGTCAAGCAAACAGCCCTGGGAACGGCCACGATGCCCCATCAAAACAGCTTCAGCCTCAATTACGCCTCATCTCAATCATCCGCTCTTTCAGTCACACTTGCTCTCTCTCTCTCTCTCTCTCTCACACACACACACACACACACACACACGCCCTAGCAGCTTTGATGCAGGCTGAATGGAGTGCTGTCATGCTGCTGCTTTGTGCCTAGACTCCTATTATTGTTTCTATTACCAGTTTTGTTATCATACAGTTAAAGATATCCCCCATCAACCCATCTTCCCCTACATCCTTCCTGTCCCATTTTCTTCTCCCTGAGAAGCTTCCTGTTAGTCTTCAGCATGGAAAAACAGCTCCTTTTCCCCAACCTAGTTTTGAATCTTTTTTTAAATTTATTTATCTTTTTTTCCCGATCTTGGCAAAGTGCAGGGTAAATTCCATGTGTCTTGTAGACAAACTACCCTCAATGAATCACATGCTCTAGTCAAGTGTTTTAATTGCCAAGGCGTAAAAATATCTGCTAGAGCCTTTGTCTGTACTGAAAGGAATAGGTAAATTCACATACTCTGTGTCTATAATGAGACATAGGGTTTATCAAATTATGTATAATCGTGTGTGAAAGAGGAAGCAGCCCATGTGGGGATAATTTGCGTATAATAATGGAGGAGAATCAAACTGGCTGAGCTGGCAGAACTGGTTCTCTGGCAACCAGCATACCCTGAATTCCCTATTTTGATTTCCACATAGATCACATCTGAGAGCAGATCCACCTCCGAGGCCACTAGTCATTAGGTATAAATCCTCCATAATCACTGGCAGTGGTAGTTTTACAAAGCTACAATGACCCTGTAAAACAACAACAACAACAATACACACACACACACACAAACACAAAAAAAGTCTCCTGGCTATTGTGTTTATTCTCCTACTCCTGCACAGAGATAAAACAGAGCCACATCCCTCAGTAATCCCTTCAGAGGATCCTCTTTGCTCATTAAGGCTGCCTTTGAAAATGTGGAAGCTTTCTTATATTCAGTGTCAAACCCGCTGTCTGCTTCTGCTATTAAAGATGCAATCTGTGTTGCTCTTTGTTTGCTCTCCGTTTCTCTCTCTCTTTTGCCATTCTCCAAATGTAGAGATAGGTTGCCATGCTTTGAAAATGTCCCGACTCATCAAACGTAGGACTTTGCGTGCCTCACATTGGTATGCATACCCAGGGTATGCCCTTTTAGCTGTTAGATGCCTAGGAGGCAGAATAGCAAAAATCAAAAACAGGGACTGGCAGTGCCTACAATCATGCCACAGGCTGCCAGTCACACTTCAGCAGGGAAGGAGTTAATTGTCATATACGCACATCTGTCTCTCTTTGTTTTCTCTTCCAGTAATGTGCTAGCAAGCTGCAATTATGAGTCTCCGACAGACGACTGGAGAGTATGAATCGAGCAGATTGGTGCCAGGGTTTTGAATTTCTGCCAGATCACCCTTAGGGTAAATAGGGCATCAGGGGCAGGAGACTGGCACCAACCAGCCACATAAAGCCTCGCCACCAGAGACAAAGGCAACACAAGGGAGTCCTCATCAGTCTTTGTTTATGGGGTTAGCATCATCTGGCAGGGTGCACTACTGTACAACAAAGAAGTATTGCACCGCTGATCCAGAGATTTCGCTGAGAGAATAAAACTGGTCATGGAATGTGAGCAATACGCACAGTCTATTATGAAATATTTTGTTCCTTGATACAATACAAACCACCACCACCACTAGTGCAGTGGAAGATCAGTACTGAAATGGTGTGCCATTTGGAGCAATGACTCAGAGGAGCTGTCCAAGGTCCTTAAATCATCACGTCTTCTGGCTATTTTCAGTGGAGATTCCAATGACTCCTTTAGTTCTGGAGTAGCTCTACTGCCATGGCATGAAGATAATCTTATTTGAATCTTATTATAATCTTATTATAATCTTATTATCCATTTGTTCATTGGGTACAAATAAACAATAACTGCTCTAATAATGCACTAGTACTAAATCCAGAGCCCCTGATACCATTGCCTAGGCATTAGACTAGACATTCAAACTAACCAACAGCAAAAAGGAAATTTTAAAAATCTTTCACATAAGGTTGAAATGAAAATGCCAACAACCTTTTCTCCTAAAATTGTATATCTATTACATGATAATGTGAATGAGGTTAACATTTAGAAAATAATTTAAGGTATAAAAAGGTACTTTAAGGACCCCTATTGTAGCTTTATTTGGCTTTCAGAGTATTTTTTTAACAGTACACTAGATGCACATTTCACTAGATACAAACTAAAGGTACAAAACGTGTACCCTTGAGGGCACCACTCTAATAATAATAATTTAAAAAAAGTGTAGTTTAGTAAAAATAAATAAATAAATAAATTCTGAGTGCATACCACTAAAGTCTCCTTACTTTTCTGTTGTGTTCCCTTAACAGCTTTTAATGGCCTCACTAGCCAGTAATTTTAACTGAAAAGGATACCATGGATTAGTACACAGATTTAAAATAAGGATTACACCAATTTAGCCAAAGTAAGGGACTCAATACCAAAATGACTCAATAACAAACTGAAATACTGCGCCACTGCTCATACATGTGAAAGATCCCAACACCTGCTTTAGCAGCAAAGCAAATAACTCCTATTGAATCCAGTGACAAGTCTTCCACCCCAATACAGTACGAAGCACTGCAGTGGAGTCTCTGTTTAACCCAATAACAATCGTAGAGACAGCTACAGAGCGGAGAGAGCCCAAACACATCATTGCCATTCAGCGAGGATGGATGGCATCCATGGATGCTCCCTTTCCTTCTCTTCCTCCATTCTGAGTGAGCGACAGATGATTGTGGCTTGCCATCACAGTCATTTTAATCAGTCTTTTCACACTTCATCAGGAATTCATTGCTCGCCTTTAAAAACATTGTTTCTGTCTATTATCAGCAGAGAACATAACGCTTCATTATACATGCAGAGCAGCTCTGCTTATTCATGTGAGTCTGGATGTGATGGTGAAGACTTGGGGCTTGGACACACACACACACACACACACACACACACACATACACACACACTTACACACACACACACACACACACACACACACACACACACGCACACGCACACAGACTCACACAGTCACACACAAACTTGGTCACATATCCCTTCACAGTAACAAGTAAGGCTTCTGAGCAAAATAACAGTTTAATTAGCGATGGCACCGATCCAATACCAAAGAACTTGTATCGGTCCAATAACAGCAAAACATGGTGGCTCAAATATCAGAGAAAAAAAGCTAAATATATCTGATACTCTAACAAATATAACATTCATGGATTTTATTATTTTTTTGTTAGGATTGATTTTTATTATTCTTAAATGTCGTAGTTCATTATATTTATTTTTATTTATAATATCGAATGGGAATCAATATCGGCCGATACTCAAGGTTTCATTATTGGTATTGGAAAAGAAATAGTGGTATCATGCCATCTCTACTTTTAATCATTACCAACTGAAAAGATTCACTCAAGATTTTTGAAAATGTATAGCATTTCAAATAGGAAAGATAAACACATATAACTGTGTTGTACATATGAATATGACGTGCTCCATTATGGTAGAAGATATAACACTCCAGCCAATCTTCCTCTTAGTTACGGTGACAGTATTTTTAAAGCACTCTGTCATTTTAATGTGTTGCGTGCTGTCCTATATCACAAGCAGAGCTTGTGGAGGCATCAAGAGGTCAGCGCAGAGGCCAGACTGTGAGTCATACAGACACAGAGAGAGAGAGAAAGAGAGAGATGAAGTGAGAAAGAGAGAGAGAGAGAGAGAGAGAGAGAGAGACATAGAGAGAGACTGTCATTTAGTATCAGCTTCTGACAGACATGCTCTGCATGACAGGTGTGGCCCTGCAGTCACGCAAGCCATGCAGGGTAAAGCGGAGCAGCATAGCAGCACACACATGATTGACACTTACAGCCAGCCAACACCAGCAGTACCAGAGGGTGGAACCACATCCTTCACTGCCTCTACCACCGCAATGTCACAGCAGGAGCAGTCAGCCATAAAATGCATTTGTACAGGACGGATAGTCAACAAAATGCCTCCGTACAACGAGACCGTGTTCCCTAATCTAGGCCAAAATGTATAGTCTACTGCCTACTGTATGATACATGACCTTTTTTTTTTTTTTTTTTTTAGCATTTTAAAATCTGCAGATTGAATATTGGCAATGTCTTAGGGATGGGCAATATAGCAGAAATATCAGGTCATGATGCAGGAAACTGAGACATTTGGTACATAAATTTCAAGTATCAAGATTCAAGATTTTGTTTGTACACAATTATATACATTGTTTGACTTGCAATGAAAAATCAGGTATTGTGAATAGAAAAGGATAGCAAGTGTTACTAAAGTACTAAGAAAATATCTCAGCAATGTGTGTGTGTGTGTGTGTGTGTGTGTGTGTGTGTGTGTGTGTGTGTGCGTGTGTGTGTGGTGGGATAATTTTTCACCATATCAATATAAATTAATATTATGAGGGAAATATGCCGTTTGGGATGTAGTCATGGTAACCGAATAGTGCTGTAATAAAGGTAATATGCTGAATTAGTATGTAAAAAAAAAAAAAAAAAAAAAAAACACATTCATTGTATAAAACAGTGCTCATTTTTAATATCTAACGATTAAATAACAGTAATAGATTCTCAAATCTGATAGGTCAAAAGGTTGTTTTTAACAGTGGATCTGATATTAGTTCCAGCTGCAAGGTAAATGACAAGTTCATATAAATGTGCTTGTTCTAATATATATGTGTGTGTGTATGTATATATATATATATATATATATATATATATATATATATATATATATATATATATATAATTTATATATGAATGGCTCA
The DNA here is from genome assembly GCA_012411365.1 of Ameiurus melas. Classification (NCBI taxonomy): domain Eukaryota; kingdom Metazoa; phylum Chordata; class Actinopteri; order Siluriformes; family Ictaluridae; genus Ameiurus; species Ameiurus melas. The sequence goes on from CM022761.1 coordinate 22,669,422, forward strand.
TTGACAGAGAAGTGTATCACATAATCTAAAACTAATAGTAAACAGATAAAAAAAACATTATTTAATAACAAAAATGTATGATTGTTGATGTTAATGGTGAAGCTTTCTGTAAGGACATATTTATTTAACATTTATAAAAGGAGTCTCCAGTGCCAGTGCTTTGTAACAGTAAGGTAAGTTTTCTGCCATGGGATGGTCTTCAAGACAGAGAACTTTTTCTAGTTTGGTGCTTAAAACCTGTTTACAATTATAGTTACAATTACAAAGCTTCTTCCTTATATTTTCATTTCAGTCTCCTATTTCTGCTAGTACAGTTAGTTATAATCTGTTTGTTAGCATAATCTATGGTTCACTGAATATATTCATGATATTCATGTACTTTAACAGAGCTAGTGGTTAACCATAAATACACAGTGCACCCTTCATGCTTAAAAAGATCTGGCCAGAGCCCCGTCGACCCACTGCCTCGTACACCGAACCGAAGGCTGGAGATGTCTCACCACAATCCTGACTACAGAGCAACTAAAACCTGCAATCAGAAACAGCTTTAACGGATAGTGTTACTGCCATTAGTGAAGGGAGAGAAAAAAAACAAAGGGATTGTGAAGTATTGTTCAGGCATCGTCTGCTGAAGACAGCTATATGAAATATTCATTAAGAACATCTATACATGGTGAGGAAAACATAAGAGATCCAAAGCTTTTATGGGATTTAGACCTGCTAGGGTTTTTCCAGGAAGATCTTGACATGATTACGCAGTACCTCACACAAACCTCCACGGTTATTCAAAACTCACAGCAACCATTCCTAACACATCTGGCTTTGCATTTCTGCAAGCATATGCCAAGTAGTAATGAGCTCTAAAATGCGAACATTACTTATAATGTCAAAACTGTACAAATGGGAGATTCTGTATTTTCTCTTTACACCAAGCCTGGCTTTCTTGCCCTGAAAATGTTCTGTGGCAATACTTATCTCCTACTCAATTCTCTCCGTGCACAATTAACCACCTATTTGTGTTGCATTGCTGCCATTTTTTTGTCCATAAACTCCTAACACAGAGTGCAATTTCTCAACACTCGGCTCAGGCAGGGGAATGATTAGTGTCTTACGCAAGACGGAAATGAGCTCGCCACACTTTGCTGTACTGAGCTATTTTGGAACGGAACATAGCAGAAAATGTTGGGCAGCGCTAAAATAAGTGGGTCAGAGCCGAGCGGGAGAGCACCTTTATCTCGGTTTGGGCAGAGAGGATATAGAGAACGGACAGAACACGCGAACGAGTCAAGAGCATATCTAAGATTAGAGTAATACAATTACACAAAATGGCCGAAAGTTTAATAATAGCATTTGTATTATATTTGTGGTGGACTACTTTCATGCATGAAGGAAGGCTAGCTGAATTATTACTATTTTATTCGTCAGTGTTGTTTAACGTGGTGTCGGATTCAATTTCTTTCGAGGCTACAGGGCAAACAAAAGGGCTGACTGTGTGGAGGTGGAATGTGCAATGGGAGTGTGATGGAGGACAGCAGTAGCTCCTGTAAGTAGGGCAATTCCGGCCTGCACCTGGCGGGCTCACCCTCCTCCTGCAAAAACCGCTGACGATGCACCCTTGGCTTTCTATTTCATCTACGTGCCTCTCTCTCTCTGTCTGCTTTGGGCTTATTTTGGTAATTGATATTTGCTTTGTATGGATGCCCTGTGTGTATATATAAGATTACTTCCTCTGTGCAGGTAATTGTGTTACCGTATGATATCTTTTATACAATCTGCCATCTACTCCAGACAGAAGATAGTGTTTGCAAGCCTGTCAGAGCGCACAGCCAAAGCGCGGTGGGTGCAAATGTCTCTGTTTTTGTTGTGTATTCCAGTGCTCAGGTCTACAGTCAGGAGAGCTGACTCAGTGGCACAGGGCAGAACATGAGCCCTTTGCTGCCCTGGAGGGAAGCGATAAACTGATTCATTAGCTGGCCTTATGACAGAGCACCTGCTTACACCTTTCTGTCTGGACACTGCAGGTCATCTAGGGCAGCCTAAGATGCCTGTACAAAACACAAACACACAGACATATCCACATTCTCAATGCATACATGGATTTATTGTCTAATTAAGCAAACTTTTGTCATGCTTTGGGAACTTGGTCACCACACACTGGGTTGTCAAAGTTATACAGAATTCAAGCATTGAATTCACCAAAGTGTATCAAGTAGGCCTTTGTGAGACTTTGAGACCACAGGGAATGATTGCGTTCACCCAGGTGGCAAATGAGTCACTTTTACAAATGTTGAAATGCAGCTGTCAAAAATCCCTGAAAGGCAAATGATAAGAGCAGAAATGAATCAATATCTAAAAGTAATCCTGTTCGCACCTAGAAGGCCGTTCTTGCCCGCAACAACAACGGCAAAAAAGTTCTGACACTGTGAAAAGACATGCAATCAAGAATAAGTGCTCTCCACTTATTGTTGTCTGAAATATGTCAGTGCTTGGAATGTTTCATTCATCTGAATGTTCAGTTAGATCCAAAATATTACAGCTTCAGCTTCTTTGGACAAAGGAACACAAATAACATTTATTATTGATATCAGCCAGTTGCCTCCAAAGTACAACAAAAGAGAGATCTTTTTAACAATAAAACTTTCTTTGTAATATTGAAGACCTGCAAATTGTGCAACATTTGCCTCAATCCCTGTAAGACCTAGTATAACATAACACTCAAATCAATCCAGGCCTTAACTATTTAGCTATTTATCAATGCTTAACTATTTACTGTTGCGTGTTCTGGGATTTTTTGTTTTTTGCTTTTTTGCACTGTATCTAATGTAATTCAAGGATAGATTTTGTTTTGCACAAGATATCCACCATCTCTAGTTTTGTCTGTTCAAGAAGTGAAGGTTTTTGTAAAGTACATCGAGTGGTCTTATGTTCATGCTCCTGTCCAGCGTCACTTGCCATTATTAATTACCCATTAGGCAGTGAAATATTCTGACAATATTGCAGAAATGTGACCGGAACAGTTTACACTGATTTAAACAGACAAAACTGATTTAAAGAGCAGGCATAAATAAGAGACACGCGCCCTCACCAATGTGCCTGATGAATAATGGATGTGTGTTTTGTAATCATTTTCCAATATTGTGCTGCTTTTCTCAGCTATGCTTGGGGAGGATTATTTTTTCCTCTGCTTCACTTTGTATCTCCCTCTCTTTGCTTTTTTCTTCCGCACTGAGACACGCACCACAAATGTCATCGACACCAAAACGAGGAGGTTAAAAATCCAGCTGGGACTCTCAAATGAGGATTTCTAAAGAATCCTGTGATGTCTTTATGCCTTCACGAGTGCCTTCTTCCCCTCTGGAGGGTGTGGATGGATGGGGAAAAGAAAATAGGAGTGCAGAACTAAAATAATAGACAAGTCTGTTCAGCAGTTGTAGATGAAGATGGCGGTGCCAGAGTCTGAGCTGAGTGCTAATGACAGATGTCAGTATGTGTGAGGCTGGCAGGAGAGAAGCCGATGGCTGCGTGCCATGCTCATGATGTGGTGATAATAGGGGCTGCAGGTCACATGACTTTTTACCAGGGCTGTGTGCTCACAGCCGGTGATAACAACTTTGGATGTGAAAAATTCTCCACACAGCACCACAGTTTGAAATGAGGCACAGGAGCACTGCTTTAAACGGATCAGCAATCTTTATAACTAAAGGACTCGCATTCCTTACAGTAGAAATCAAGCACAATTGAAAGGGTATTTCAATATGTTGTACCCTTAATGAATCATGTGAGAAACCCCCACGTGAATGTCTTACATTTTAAAAAATGCTTAAAAAAAGAAATCGTTTAAAAATCAAGTTAAAATAGAAGAATAATATTTTTAAAATCACACACACACAAAAAAAAATAAACGTGAATGTAACTGAATAGTGTGAAAAATCACAAAAATCTAATGTGGAAAAAATGAATCAATTGTAAAAATCACATGTGGACATAAATGAGTGCTGTAAAAATTACCAAAAATATAACATTTGAAAAAATAGCTAAAAAGAATAACAATAACAATATGAAAAATCACCAAAAATGAATATGTTAAACAAATCATGTGTAAAAAGGACAAAAAAAGAAATCAATTGTAACAATTTATGATTGTTGTAACAATCACATTTGAGTAAGCAGTAAATGGATCACATGAAAAATTGCTAAATAAAACGTGACAATAAACAAATCGTGTGGAAATATCACCAAATGATTAACAAAAATCATATAAAAAAATACATTAATCCATAACATATGAAAATCAGTGAATCATGACAAAAATCACATGGTAAAAAAAATGACATGTCCTATATGGAAAAATTAACATGAAAAAAAATCTCATATGAAAATAAAAGCATGTAAAAGTTCACTTGGGAATCATGTGACTATTCTAATGTAAATTTCATGTGACACTTTTGCATGGGGCAGAAGCATATACAAGGAAATAAAGCTCAGCAACAATATTGAACAGAAGAAGGCCATACTTACAGAAATGCTCAAGTGATACAGGAGTGTAGACATATATGTAGAACCTTTAGAAATGCGCTGGTCATGACTGTGTTTGTGAATACCAAACCTGTGATTCACCCTTCAGCATTTTGCTATCACACGGCCACAGAGCAGATAACTCATGCAAATCCCACTGTTTCCCAGCATTGTGTGAATGGAAATGTGGTGGCAGCCAACACAGGTGAGCTTATTGTGTGTGTGTGTGTGGGTGGGGGTGGGGGAGGGCGGGTGGGTCGGATGCCTGTGGGGGCTTGTTATGGCACAAGGTGAGAGTGGGTATTAATCAGCCTCCTCTCCGCTCTCTGCACTTCCTATTATAGCCCCGCACCCAAGTCCAGATTGATTTTTAATTGTCCGTGCCGTGTGGATATACATCATGTTTTCCCTCCGCAGAGTGGCATCAAGTCGACGGCTCTCTTTTGTTGAGGAAGAACGGACAGAGGAGAAGTTTTAAGGGTGTGCATGGAAAGCTTGGACTCAATCACTCATCTGGCCTTCATGCTTGGAAACCGACAGTATCAGCGCATGAGCTCGGATAACCCGCTCCCTCCCACTGGAACAGTAAATATTGACACTCCATCATTTGATTTTGAGGCTTGAGCCACCCTTATTTCCAGCTTTTTACGGGTTTAATGACCTAAAGTGCTCTACTGTGTTTTGACTCAGGAAGCCAAACACTGCGTTACTTAAGATCACAAGATGCCTAAATCAAATCACGACCAAATTCTTCAATTTTCGTCTTTGTTAGATAATAATATTTGAGATTTGATTTTTAATCCATAATTTGGATAATGCTTCCTATAAGTGCCTTTGTGGTATATCTACTCAATACTGAATACTGAACATCTTTTCAACACACTTAGTACTGTTTGACCTTATTGTATACAGTTACTTTATTTATTTTTTTAAATAATGATTTATAATCACACCATCCAAAGAGCATGAACTGCCTATTGAGTCAAGTTCTCACAAGCTTTCCTCTTCATGTTCTTCTTCATGTTCTTCTTCATGGTGTCTTAGAGAATTTTTTCTCACTATCAACCTCTCTGTTTTGCCCACTGTGGATCTAAATCTACATCCAGATTTCTGTAAAGCTGATTTGTGACAATCTATTGTAAAAAGCGGTTTTCAAATGAGATTACATTGAATTAAATGTTTAAAGTGTACTCTTTCTGCAGATGGGATTTAAGTGAAGGACACATAAATAGTAATTATATATATATATATATATATATATATATATATATATATATATATATATATATATATATATATATATACAGTGGTGTGAAAAGTGTTGCCCCTTCCTCATTTCCTGTTCCTTTGCATGTTTGTCACACTTAAGTGTTTCGAACATCAAACCAATTTAAACAATACTCAAGGACAACACAAATAAACACAAAATGCAATTTGTAAATGAAGGTGTTTATTATTAAAGGTGAAAAAAAATCAAACAATCATGGGCCTGTGTGAAAAACTGATTGCCCCCTTGGTAAAACATACTATAACTGCGGTTGTCCACACCTGAGTTCAATTTCTCTAGCCACACCCAGGCCTGATTATTGCCACACCTGTTCACAATCAAGGCATCACTTAAATAGGAGCTGCTTGACACAGTAAGGTCCACCAGAAGATCCAAAAGCTACACATCATGCCGAGACCCAAAGAAATTCAGGAACAATTGAGAAAGAAAGTAATTGAGATCTATCAGTCTGGAAAGGGTTATAAACCATTTCCAAAGCTTTGGGAACCCAGCGAACCACAGTGAGAGCCATTATCCACAAATGGGAAGACGTGGAACAGTGGTGAACCTTACCAGGAGTGGCCGCCACCCAAAATTACCCCAAGAGCGCAGCGACGACTCATCCAAGAGGTCACAAAAGACCCCACAACAATTTCAAGAAACTGCAGGCCTCACTTGCCTCAGTTAAGGTCAGCGTTCATGCCTCCACCATCAGGAAAAGACTGGGCAAAAATGGCCTGCATGGCAGAGTTCCAAGCAGAAAACCACGGCTGAGCAAAAGAACATCGAGCTCGTCTCAATTCTCCACAACACATCTTGATGATCCCCAAGCTTTTGGGAAACATTCTGGGTGAGACAAAGTGGAACTCTTTGGAAGGTGTGTGTCCAAGTATATCTGGCGTGAAGAACACTGCATTTTAAAAGAACATTATACCAACAGTAAAATATGGTGGTGGTGTGTGATGGTTGGGGCTGTTTGCTGCTTCAGGACTGGAGACTTGCCGTGATAAAAGGAACTATGAATTCAGCTGTCTACCAAGAGATTGAGGAGATGTCCGACCATCTGTTCGTGTACTCGCTGAACGAACTTGGTCTGCAGCAGGACAATGATCCTAACACACCAGCAAGTACCACCGAATGGCTGAAGAAAAACAATGAAGACTTTGGGTGGCTAGCCAAAGTGACTGAATTATTGAGATGTTGTGGTATGACCTTAAAGGCCGTTCATGCTCGAAAAGCCCTAATGTAACTGAATTAGGACAATTTGCAAAGATGAGTGGGCAAAATTCTTCCAGGAGCTGTAAAAGCCTCATTGCAAGTTATCAAGCAAACTTGGTTGCATTTGTTGCTGCTAAGGGTGGCCCAACCAGTTATTAGGTTTAGGGGGCAATCACTTTTTCACACAGGGCCATGATGGTTTGGTTTTTTTCACCTTTAATAATAAACACCTTCATTTACAAATTGCATTTTGTGTTTACTTGTGTTGTCCTTGACTATTGTTTAAATTGGTTTGATGTTCCGAAACACTTAAGTGTGACAAACATGCAAAGGAACAGGAAATGAGGAAGGGGGCAAACACTTTTTCACACCACTGTATATAAATGACTGGCCATTCAAGCCTCTCGTACACCGTGGTCTCAAGTGGCTAGACATCTAGACAACAGTCATGAACACAAAGAACACCCTTGTCAAGTCCAAGACTAGGACTAGACAAGATAGAGTCCAAATGACAGCAAGATGAGTCAAGATCAAGACGGAAAACCATCAAATCATCACTGTCATCATGAGATATATGCTTATAATTGGGTTACATCTAGGAGTTTTATTGTGCATGCATATTTGCACAAAAGACCAAGATCACATTCAGTGTGACCAATGCCCAAGATGGAGACAAGTCCAAGTACAAATGCCAGTAAGTCTGAGACAAGATTAAGTCAATACACAAAACCGCTCAAAACCAGACTCGAGTCCGACAGCTCTAGTGCCAGGAATACTAGTGAATTGTTGAGCAAAGGCAAAGATTTTTGCAAAGGAAGAAAGCAAAAAGAACCCAAAGAACCCAAATCACTTGAAAAGTCATCCATTATACATGGCAATCTACATACATTCCATGACGAGACTGTGATTAAACACAATCAGATCCTCTATAGTTAAGAATGTGCTATTGTGCCAGGCCCGTGTTTCCTCCCTCAGTCTGGCAGAGTGTGTTATGACTGCAGTCTCTGAGTGTTACCTGAGATGGGAGGGTTTTTCTAGCACTCAGGTCACAGCGACGGAGGGCTATCCCTACATAATTTAATCACATTGCTCTGTCTCTCCAGCATGACACACACTCAGCAGGTGTGAGGCGCTCTAACATGCTCAACAAGAGCGTGAGATAAGCCTGTCATTTCAGCCAGAAGCAGCTCGTCCTTATGCCTCAGTCTGATCTGATTAGCTACACATATCGATAAGGTCAAGTTTCCAACTGAACCTTCCGACTCTTATAGAAAATCTGGAATTAGTTGCCAGTCATAGGATGTTGATCATACAAAGATATGTCAAGGATAAATGTATAATTTGTATGAAGTTTTATGAACATGGTTGGATTTTGTTTGATTTCATGCAAATATAAAAGCACATATAACTTAAAGTTAAAGTTACTATAAACTATAAACTATAAAGTTGAATGTGTACATATTAAGCCAATTCATATGAATTTGCAATTGAGATGATGATTTAGTTTCCACAATTAGATCAATTAATAACTAAACAAATTGAACTAACAAAAATAAATAGTTTATATGAACAGATTGTGGATGTTGAATCCAGTTTTCTATCAGAAAAATGAGCCATGCCGCCAGTCACGTCAAAATAATGAACTATTCTAATAAAATAGATTTGCAATCATTCGCCGTAAACTATCCACTGCGATTGCTAATTGCACAATTTTCTGCTGGTATGATTTTTACACAAACACAATTGATAACACTTTAGGTCGGAGCTGTAGCATAAAAAAAAAGCCCTAAAGGAGGATTCCAGCATATTAAGTGTGTCAGTAACAATGACACTAATAAATAAAACTTGTAGAAATGCATACTGTACATCTCATCTCACTACTCTATCTAATACAAGGCAGTGGGGCCTTAATGCACTCAGAATGTCTGTTAACTACAACATCTGTCTAAAATATCTGATAATATTTTCTTATATTGTGGTGCAATGTAAGTTCCTAACAGAACAGGAAACAGAGAATTGCTGCTATGGAGTCTATTTATAGTACACTTCTGGATGCATGTTATTTTCTACACTACAGTTTTAGCACCTACACTCAGGTAGATTTTTTCACCCACAACTCAGGACTGTCAAACAGTATGGTGAGAATGGAGATCAGATTGTCATGTCCCTGCATTTGTTTTTGCATGTATAACTGTGAAATTCTGTAATTTGACAAGACAGTAAAGGAAGAAATGATAATTCAGCAGAAATGTGCTAATTTCACTGTTTATGAACAATTCTTTAAGTTCCACCCACTCACCACGATCACGCCATGCCATGTATCCCTGAAAAACTTTTTCCTGATAGATGTAAAACCTTACAAACATCATAATACCGTATGCAGTCCATACAGGATTTTCTGATTTATTAAAAAAATGAAATCAATTTTTGTGGTTGATGTAGTCAGAAATGCTTGAATTTGCTGAGGCTTTTTTTTTTTTAAATTTGCGATGCAATCTGAACAGTTTTTTGGTGGAAAACTACTTCAATTGATAATCGTTCTGTAGTGTGATGTTTGTTGGTAAATGAGACCTTTTAGCTGTCCTCATGTTCGATGCACGTGAATCGAATCGAATCGTGACCATTGTGATGATGTCACATGACGCGTCTTGGCCCACATCTACAGAAAATCTGATGCAACTTTCAAACATTGCAAACTCATGGGAATATTGCGGAGCTTCCTTGATTATGCGTTAATTTCTGGGAACGCAAAATTGCTAATTCCTGGAGGGACCAAACTTACTAACTTATTAACTAACCAGAGTGAAAACACACTTTTTGGTTTTTATGTATGCATTTATTTATTTATTATATTTTGACATTTTTCTCCAAATCTTCTTTTTTCCATATTCGTAACCAAATATCTGTTTCTAGATGTCCTGCCTTCAACAAATTTGACATGTTCATGTAAATTCCTATATAAAAGAATATTATAGAGAATCTTTCCAAAATCTTAATAGTGGTTAGCCTTTATACTGAAAAATATATAACAATGCATGGTATGTATTGGTTAAACAGTAAGGAATTTATTCCACAACAACAAACATTTCTGTTGAAGTCTGTTAAAGTAAAATAATCATATTAATTCTAACATCATCTAAAGAGTAGCATAAAAAGATATGCATGCAAATGTAAACAAATCACTTCATTTAGATAAAGCTTGAAATTCCATGGTAAAATAAAATACCAAAAATATCAACATTCCACTGGCAAATAATTCACCTGAACTGTCTTGCCTTAACCCAGCATAATCATAAGTGTATAGAATCATGAAGGTACAGGTCAGAAGCTCCAGTAAATGTTTAATCAATCATCAGAATGGGGGAAAATGTGACCTCAGTGATCAGCATGGCATGCTTGGTGCCAGGCTGGTTTGAGTATTTCAGATATGCCAGATCTCCTGGGATATGTACACACAACAGTGCAAAAAAAAAACAACAACATCCAGTCAGAGGCAGCTCTGATAGAATAAATGCCTTGTTGATGAGAGAGGTCAGAGAAGAATGGCCAGACTGGTTTAAAGCTAACAGGAAGGCTATCATAATCCAAATAACCACTCTTTTCAACCATGGTGAGCAGAAAAGCATCTCAGAACACAGAACATGTTGAACCTTCAGGTAGATGGACGACAAGAGCACAACGGATTCCACTCCTGTCAGCCAAGAACAAGAATCTGAGGTTACAGTGGGTTCAATCTCAATGAAACTGGGCATCATCTGGTCTTTTTCTAATCTTCAACTTCCCAGTTTCTATTAAAGTTCCTGTGACCATGGCTGATCTACATTCAGTCTACTTTTCTCACTGACTACAGTGGAAGTGGTCCTGCTGAAAGTTTGTTTTGAATTCATTCTCATAACAGAACCATGCATAGGACCTTTTCACACTGCAACCAAGTGCTTACCGCTAGCCCTACACGGACCATTAGCACTCACTAAAGTGCACTTTGTCTCATGGCCAGATTACAACACTTCACTTTACATCCTGCAGATTGAGTTACAGATATGGGAGAGAGCTGTTCAGAGATAAAGCTCAAACACAACTCAGAGTTTACAGGAGAATCGTGATTTGTGCTGAATCGGAGCTTGCATACTGATAAGTTCGTAAACTTATAAGCAACTTACTGTATACAGAGTTGTACATCACTTGCACTGTACTGCGTTTTACTTACTTGACATTTTTTTTTAAATATTGCGAACGGTCCAATTAATTTTTTTTTTACTGAAAACACAGAAAAGAAACCAAAACAACTTTCAAATACTATTAAAAAGCACATATAACATGAATATGTTAATGCTATTATATATATTACATTTGAACTTGACAGTCAAAAATTGAGGGACATTTTTGAAGTTATACCTCAATGGCTGAACCAGCCAGCATCAATGTAGACAACTGCTCCTCTTTTTAAAGGTAGTGCTTACTTTTGAAAGTGTTTTATTTACCCTCAGCCCTCCCAAAAGCTCCTTCATTGTGCACAGACATGTTGCAAACTCCCAAAGCAATAAAGGAATAATCAAAATCTGCCCCCGTTTGCACTGCAGGGACCAATAAGTGGCACACTGAAGCATACAGATGACAGTGCTGTGGTGACCTACTGCACAAACATCACCAAGCCCACAGAATCTTCTGGAGAGAATGCACAAAGAGCTTTGACCTGAGAGCATCTACTGCCAAGTTCACTCCTCTCTAGAGCTCCCTACAGAGAACAAAGTTGACGGAGTACAACGAGACTCAGACGTCAAACGGAAAATGAGCTGGAAAGTGTGAGCTAGTGTAGGAGGACTAGCATAACACAACAGTGAATAGCTGTCAAAGATGCTACGAAAGACAGAAACGTCTTCAGTGGAATCTAAAAGCATGCATTTTTTAATAACACTTGGATTATATACATTAGATTGTGTACAAGAGATCTTAGATCTTTTATGCAAGGCAGCACATTCAAGAATAAACAATGAAGAACTTAAGAAAAACTGAAAGGACCCACCAGTCATGAAACGGTGTCTTCGCTCAAACTTTTTGTTGTTATCGCCCCTGATTGTCTTCCTCGCTTTCTTCCAGAGTCGTCTTGTCTTTTCTTGCACACGTTCTCACCCGCACTATTTCATGGAGAGCGCATGCTTGAAAGTTCCTTTCTCCTCCTGAATGCAAATAATTTTTTTAGGAGTTGAAAGCTGATGGGCGTGCAGGGAGCGAGGAGGGAGAGACAGAGAAACGGAGACGGTCGGGAGAGGGAAGCGAGAGATAATGGTTGAAGGCAGGCAACCAATGGGCCTGGAGCTGATCGGAAGAGAGCGAGTGAAGGAGAGCGAGAGAAACAGAGGGAGGGAGGGAAGAAGGAAAAAAGAGAAGAAATGGAATGGGGGCAGCACCAATGAGGCGGAGCGAGGGAAAGCAAGGATAGGGGCCGCCACAGAAGAAACGATGCCACGGAAGAGAGCAGCAGACAGAGAGAGGGATGGAGAGAGAGAGAAAGAGAGAGGGGAGAGAAAGAGAGGGGAGAGCTATGTGAGTCATAGCGTTTGCTTTGCTGAAGAGTCGAACGAGTGCATGTGATGGAGGAGTGGAGCTTACCCTCAGCATCATGTCTCTCACATCCACAGCCTGCAGCTCTCCACCCATACACACACGGAGACAAAGGAAGAGTGGTGAAATAGAGACTTGTGAAGAGCATCGAGTCCAGAGTCTACTGCTATCTCATGTGTGTGTGTGTTTGCATGTGTGTGTGTGTGTGTGTGTGTAAGTGTGTGTGTGTGTGTGTGTGTGTGTGTGTGTGTGTATGTGAAAGATAGCAGGAAAGCGACAGATGAGGTGGTGGTATACTGTATAAGTGATTTCACTAGACTGAAATTGGTCTCCCGTGCTACTGCTTCCTCTCTCTCTCTCTCTCTCTCTCTCCCTCTCTCTCTCCCCCTCTCTCTCCCTCTCTCTCGCTGTACGAATGTGTTTGTGTGTTTGACAGAGCTGCAGACTGTCTGCTCTCGGCATCAGTGCCTCCCACAGGCCCCGTGGTCTCTGGAGCGGAGATGTGTGTGCTACCGTGACTGTGTATGTGTGTATGCACATTTCTGCACCGCTGTATTTAACCTACTATCAGGGAATCTCAACTGCACCCTACACGAAAGAGCGAGACTGGGGTGCTGTAGCTTCTCAACTCAAACCTGTGTGTAACCCTCGGCTGAACACGCAGAACAGCGGCACTTCGCTTAGCCTGCCACAGCTAATTAATGTCCTGCCTCACTCGGGGCTTTGAACTCCACCAAAGTAGCGCTGCTATGAAGTAGCGAGATAACGGGCTTAAGAAGCAGCCAGTCCACACTGCCAGGCCGTTTCCCTCTGCTACAGAAAACTGATGAGTTTTCCTAAACAAAGACGAGAGCAAATCTTCCCTCCACACACAACATGGCTCATTACGGTCCATGTTCCTCAGTTTGGGTTTATGCCTTATGCTTTTCCAGTGCACATATGGAGGCATGAAAACAATGAGCTGTCAATGTTAGTCGCTTCAACTTTACTGGCTGTGAAGCCCTGATTCCTCTTTAATGGCTTGTCTAAATGGTTTACCTTGCAAAGACCAATTACACAACAATGTCCAGGCATGATATGATTCAGGACAATGCAACATCCCATCAGTGATTTTCAATAAATTAATTACAGGTCAGCCAATACAGCATATCTTGGCATTTGCGTAGCATGCTAACTAGGATTAAAATATGAACCATTAGTTGTTTTAAAGAAGCAAATGGGTTCAAACTTCACAGCACAATTAAACTTTACAGTATGGTTTAACAGAAGTTAGGTTTTTATGTATCAAGCAATAAAAGCAATAAAATGAAAATAAAACTTAAACCTTAAAGGTGCTAGAAGGCATTACAGGATAAAATATTTGGCAGTGGTTGAAATGGTCTGGTTTGTTGCTGCATTACATTATAAGAGATGAAACTTGCATACTCTGAAACTGAAGATATCAGGCTAAAGAGTTAGCCTTATTTTATCAGCAATGTTTGAATTGCTGCATGCTGCACTGCTTACTCGATTGTTTTATATAAAGAGCATGTTTCTATCAATCATCTTTGTTGTATGCTGATGTCCATCAATCCATCCATTTTCCATACCAATTATCCTACATAGGGTCGCAGGGAAACCTGGCGCCTATCACAGGGAGCACAGGCACAATGCAGGAGACACCCTGGACGGGGTGCCAACCCACCATAAAGCACAATCGCACACCCATTCACACACTACAGACACTTTGGGAAATGCCACTCATCCTACAATGCATGTCTTTGGACTTGGGGAGGAAACTTGAGTACCCAGAGGAAACCCCTGAAGCACAGAGAACATGCAGATTCCACACACACAGGGCAGAGGCAGGATTCACAGAGGTAAACGTGCAAACTACTAAGCCACCATGCCCCCTGTATGTGCCAGCCCTTCAAGAGAGTAGGTAGAGAATATTGTATAAAAGATTGCTCAAGCATTTTTCACCAAACAATTGGAAAAAGTATATTTCAAACAAAAAGTACTATGAAAAGCATAGGTGGCAGGTTTATTTATAGAACCAATGAATTTTTAAAATAATTCCAAACAAACTGATATACTGAAAAATATTTGTTTGTTTGTTTGTTTGTTATTTCTTGCCATGCACACCATTTGGAGTCTTTTGGAAAAAGAAATACGATGAATCATTGATGCTCCTTTCCAGGTAGTGGTCCAGAGGCTCTTGTGTGGAAATTTGACCTCAAAACCATGTTGCCTCTGCAAGACTTAGCAGTAGATGACGCTTTCCTGAAAATAGATTCAGCACAGACTCCAGGCTTGACCCCTAAGGTTTAAATTAAAAGAGAGCATCCATATGTGAAAATGTTCTGCTTGAAGGAGTCCAAGACCCCTTACAAGTGGATCAAACCTGTTTAGACATGGGGGAGGTTTCATCAAAAAAGTAATCGATAGGGGTAATACTTCCAAAAAACATTTTGTGCTTATTTTGCAGAAAATAATGCATGTCGAAATATAAAAAATTTAAAATCAAAAAGCACTAAAACAAAACCATGTAGCAATCTCATATGTAAACCCAAGGTTTACTGCTGTGATGTATATCTGAGACATTTGTGCCAGATAATTGTTGACACCCATGTGCTTGGTATGAGCTTTAAGAGATCTTAAAGTTTGTGATGCTGAAGACAGCTGCACAAAAATGATAGAGGGCAGTAATGGGAAGGAAATAATAGCGTTTAACCTCAGCAAGACCACCAAAGCAGATAAATGTGACTTGTGGAAATATTTCATGATCCTAGACCACAAAGACCGGAGTACACTAGCACATTAGGAGTTGTGGAGTTACAGCCTAGAGCCTGCACTTGGTTGTAAGCATCTCATACACACCCAACAGTCACTTTAATAGAAACACCTGTACACTTACTCGTTCGTGAAATTATCCTATTAGCAAATCATGTGGCAACAGTGCAATGCATAAAATCATGCAGATCCAGGTCAAGCGCTTCAGTTAATGTTCATATCAAATGTCAGAATGGGGGGAAATGTGATCTGAAGGACTTTGACCGTGACATGATTGTTGGTGTCTTTCAGAAACTGCTGATCTCCTGGGATTTATCAGTGTAAATGCTTTGTTGATGAGAGAGGTCAGAGGAGAATGGCTAGACTGGTATGAGTTGACAGGAAGGCTATGATAGCTCAAATAACCACTATTTACAACCAGGGCGAGCAGATAAGCATCTCCGAATGCAAAACACCTTGAACGCACCTTGAAACAGAAGATCACATCAGGTTCCATTCCTGTCAGCCGAGAACAGGTATCTAAGGTTAGAGTGGGAACAGACATGCTATAACAAGACTGGGAAAAGACCAGGCAATGGGTTTTTTCAGTATTAGTATAAACTCTACCACTGTGCCCAAACAATCACTGGAAAACACCAGTTAAAAACAGACATAGAAATGCCAGCACTGTGTGCACGGTCTGTGGATAGTCTGTCAGCTACATCACTTGAGTTCATAATTGGTCTCAACTAGAGATGTGTGTGGAACTGGGTTTATTTATTTATCTATCTATCTATTTATTTATTTATTTATTTATTTATTTATTTATTTATTTATTTATTTACTTACTTATTTACTTATTTACTTATTTATTTATTTTTTTAAATCTTGCTGTTTTTTAAATTATTTTTGTTTGTATCTGCCTGTGGAAGTTTCTAACAAATTTTGTGGGTTCTGTACAACCCCAATTCCAAAAAAGGTGGGACAGTATGGAAAAGGCAAAAAACATACAAAAAGAGTCATTTGAAAACTCAATTCATCCTGTACTATAATGAATTATTAACATATTATTTGATGTTTTACTTTGTGAGTTTAATTTTTTTTTTATTTAAAAACATATATAAACTCATTTAAAATCTGATGACTGCAGCCCACTCCAAAAAAGTTGGGACAGCTGACTGTTTACCACTGTGTAACATCACCTTTTCTTTTAATAACACTTATTAAGCATTTGGGCGCTGAGTGAACACACCAGCTGGTTAAGTATAGCAAGCGGAATTTTCCCCCATTCATCCATTATGCAGTTCTTCAGCTGCACAACTGTACAGGGCCTTCATTTCCTTATTTTGCACTTCATAATGCACCACACATTTTCAATTTGAGACAGTGCTGTTTTTAAAGTATAGTGTCCTCGTCACTATGCTGTAGCATATGCTTAGGCCCCACACAGACACAGACCACATTATATATATATATATATATATATATATATATATATATATATATATATATATATATATATATATATATATATATATATATATTTACAGATAGATAGATAGATAGATAGATAGATAGATAGATAGATAGATTAGATAGATAGATATACACACACATAGAATCACAAGCATGCATACATTCAGTGACTGTGAGACAGGAACCCACCAAAAATAACCATTCATGTTAATGCTGCTCGTGTACCTCTCCCTGGCATATGACCTTCTGTTAAATAGATAAAGAATGCGCTTATCAGTCATGCAAATGAGGCTGAATTCATTTTGCACAACAGATGGTCTCATAGATAATGATGATGGAGGAGAGAAAATTAAATGTCTCTTGCATGGTGGTCATGGCAACCGAGCTCAGAGTAATATCAATAATAGGCGCGGTGCATAATAAGGTTGTCAGTCCTGTGAATCAATGTCTGAAACTAAAACAGATTCGGGGAGGCCTCAGAAGTTTAACCATCTTACACTGGCAACGATACACTTCTTCTTTTCTTTTTTCACTTACCCCACTGTGCCACCAGCCCGGCTAATTATACTACAGCTAATTATTCTGGAAATTATTTCTTTTAACTGATCATATGGTAAGGCAATAACGGGTGAGATCATAATCACTGTAGTTTATACTAGTTAAAATAATGTATATACTATATTTAATAAGTGTGGAGTCTATTATTATGCAATGTAATATTATTATATTCATATAAATGTGCAATTCGCGTTGATATCCCACCATATCCCAGTCATTTCATAACTACTTTAAATATCATATATTATAACAATTCATCGTTATTTTATAACTACTTTCTGCGTATTCTCAAGCAGGCATGAGAAGCTGCAACTGCTTTTTCTCTCACTAGTTTCTGAAGAATATACTGAATGGACAGAGCAATCTTCGGTAACAGTTTATTTGGAAAGTTCGTTGTAGACACTCTACAAACGGTCCACAAACTACCTATAGACTGTCACATGATGTCATCACTGTCACTGTACAATCTATAATCTATACAACAATCTAATAGAAGTGTACTGCAATGCCACTGTATCCGTATCTGTATCTGTATCAGTTAGTGCTCCGAATAAGAATTAACGCATGATGGACCATGTGTTATGTGAAAATAATACACGCCAGGGTAGTGTGATGCAGCCTGCTGTGAAACAGACACCCAAGACTCCTCATAAATGGCACCAAATGAACATTTTGGCCTATATGTTTTTTCTTTGTTAAACAACACACTTTATTTAATTATTTGTAGTGTCTGTCATACAAGCCCCCATGTATGAGATGTTAATATAGAAACAATAATGTAATTATAATAAGCACATTAATATGTTACCGTCTGAACCAAGAAGTTATATAAAATTCATCCACATCTTCTGACCAGTCAGATTCCAGAATTCAATTATGCTGTGTTTTAAATATCTGTACTTGTATTTGACCATAATTTTATTCAACCCCTCAACTTTTACAGTTCCTCAACCTCAGCTACATCACTCAAGTTCATAATTGGTCTGTAGACCTTTTCTCGCAAGCTTTCTAGTTTATGTGTTTGTGTAAGCCAGCTAATTATCTTTCAGAACAATGATGTCTTTCCAAAAGATTTAGGAACTATTATAATATTTGATTAGTTTTACTTTAGTTTTGTGGGTTATTGTTGTCAAGTATGTCCCCTCATGCCAAGCGCTGCATGCCGCGACTCTCAGCGTGCATAGCAGCTTGCAGTTCTATGTCATGTCACGTCATTGGTTGAATCCCTAATGTGTCATTATTACTCTCACCTGTTATCAGTTTTCCCCTGTAATATTCTATAAATTTTTACAGTATCCCTCATGTTTCTTTGTTCCTTGAAGTACACGCTCTGTATCATTTAGTACCAGTCGATACCGAGGCTTTTGGTTCCTGTTTGCCTTTCTGGATTTTGATATATTTCTGAATTTCTGTTTCCTGATATTCAGACTAATCCAGTTCATGTTAATTGCTCATTGCCTGCAACGTGCCTGTTTTTTTGTTTTTGGATTACATCTCTGTCTTGTTTGCTACAGTTAATGAAGCCAGTGAGTACTTTTACTTGCAACTGCAACTGAATCCTGACAATTTTTATTTCAGAAAAATCAGAAAAGATTGCTGGCCATACTATCAGAATCTACCATGAAGCTGGAATGCAGTGCTGCTACTAGTCAAAATAGCATATTTTAATGATAATGATAAAGAGTCTTTATTGGTCACATATAAATTACAGCATAGTGAAATTCTTTTTTTTTTTTTTCAACATATCCCATTATGTAAGGGTTAAGGGCCTTGCTCAAGGGCCCAACAGTGGCAGCTTGGCAGTGCTGGGGCTTGAAACCCCGATATTAGTAACCCAGAGCCTTAACCCTCAAGCCCCCATTGCCAAGTTTTTAAAAAGTTTTCAAATTTAATTTAAAAATAGAAATAAAGGAAAATAATGAAAAGCGGAGAAATGCTGCCCTGTGCAGAGCATGTGTTCTGTGTAGTCTATATGTAGCAGTGGCTCTATAGATGAAAATATTCCTTTTGTGAATTTTGGGCCAGTTTAAACTGAAATATGGCTTTATTTTGGTGCTCAGTAAGGCAATGTTTAGGTTGGACTTTTGGAGTGAACCACTGATGAGAGATGAATAAGAAATAAGAAAAGTATACTGTGTCTTCTATTCATATATGTATTTGTGTTTGTTTAGAACTTGTTATCTGTTCATTCTGAATAATATTTTTGTACTTGGTTACTGAACTATTAATGGAGTTTAATTTATGGAGTTTTAAACCAAAGCTTAATTTGATGTAACATTACAAGATAACCAACACCTTACCACTGTCTATCTAACAGATACCAAATCTCACCCTGAATGGAACCACAGCCTTATCACTAGACTTTAGCAACTCATGTTTGGAACACAGGATTGATAAAAAAAAATTTAATAAAAAAATAAGTCTTCCCACCCACATCCTTTGCATGTGACACCCCTAGGCCAACTTCTTGCACGATGAATCAACCGTCTGCTGATCAGGCTGATTGAGCTGAGGATGCTACACATGTGCCCGTCTAGGAGTCTGTAGAGCAGACCAGCAGTGTTCCATCCGTCTGCCATCAGGCTTGGCTCAGTATCGCTCCACTAATAAAGCCTGGCTCTGGAAGCTGAGAGAAGCATAGGGAGGGAGGTGGAGGAAAAAAAAGCAATTGATGGAGGAAGGGAGGCTGCAATGGTTTAATGGACTGTGTGGATATCTGGAGAGGCTATACATGGAAAAATAACTACTGAAAGAACAGAATTGTGAGTAGACTGGGAACTGGAACAGCGCAATATGGAGAGGAGGCCAAAGGTGAAAATTAGCCAAAAAATTAGCTGTAGTAAAGAGAACGGGACAGGGAAATGAAATAATTGAATTTTCTGGGAAATCTAGAAAGATCGACAGAAGTAAGAGGCACAGGAAAAAAAAAAAAAAAAAAAAAAAAAAAAAAAAAAAAAAAATTTTTTGTTTTTTTTTTTTTTTTTTTTTTTTTTTCTCCTCTTTTAATTACTCCCTTTTTTTTTTTTCATCAAAACAAATTTATATATTTATGGCTAATGAGTGAATGAGAAACGCTGCTGATGTATGAAGCCGAAGCGATACGCAGAACTCCACGTGTGAGAACTCACAAGCTCCCAGATGGGCTGGCTACGAAGGCTGCTGTGTCCTACTTTAACCACTGTAAATAATACATTCCCTCTTCTGCTGGAGGAGGAATAAAGAGATGGAGAGATACCCACAGTGCATTGCAGCCTCATTTTTCCCTATGAGCCTACTCAGTGGGGAGGATAAGCTGAAATTCTGCATCACAAATTGAGTCTATAGGTGGAAATGGAGTATGTTATCACTGACACGTTTCAGATCTGAATATGATGATGATGATGATGATGATGATGATGATGATGATGATGATGATGATGATGAGTGTTACAGTGCCCTACACTAATATTGGCACTCTTGGTCAATCTGTGCAAAGAAGGCTGTGAAAATGTGTCTTTATTGTTTAACATTTAGGTCTTTTGTTCAAATGATTTACAAAAATACTTTATTCTAATGGATATCAAACAATTGCAAACAAAATACAGGATTATCAAAACAAATCTTTGTTAAATATAGGTGTGCAACAAATATTTGCATCCTTTTAGTCAATACTTTGTGCTAGCTCCCTTTGTCAAGATAACAGCTCTGAGTCTTCTCCTATAATGCCTGATGAGGTTGGAGAATACATGGCAAGGGATTTGAGACCATTCCTCCATAAAGAATCTCTCCAGATCCTTCATACGCTCGTGGACTTTCCTCTTCAGTTCACCCACAGGTTTTCTATGGCAGGACCTTGATTTTGTGGTCAGTAAACCATTTTTGTTTTGATTTTGATGTATGTTTCGGATTATTGTCTTGCTGCAAGATTTTAAGATTTCTTGCAGAGGCATTCAGGTTTTCATTTAATATTTTTCATTAACAGCCCCAAAATATTAAAGAGCAACCACCATATTTTACTGTGGGCATGAGGTACTTTTCCATATGGCTACCTCTCTGTTCGTGCCAGAACCTACTGTTTTCATTTCTATCTACAACCTCATTATATGCTTATCTCCTTACTCACTGCTTCTCTATACCGGAGCCCCATCACTCTCTCTCTCTCTCTCTCTCTCTCTCTCACTCTCTCTCTCTTCTGTGTTTCTGTGTGTGTGTGTGTGTCTGTGTCTGTGTGTGCGCGTGCGCGTGTGTTAATGGTGGTTTTATGTTAGCCAGGCAGCTCCAGCGGTGTGTGCTGAGCCAAAACGGAGCAGCTAATGACGTCTGCACTACCTCCCAGCCCATTGGCCAGAGAATGGGATCAGTGTGAGGGCTGAGAGAATGTGGGTCGCTGAAGACACGTGGGAATGAAGAGGAGACACATATACACACAGCTCAC
The DNA here is from genome assembly GCA_012411365.1 of Ameiurus melas. Taxonomy (NCBI): domain Eukaryota; kingdom Metazoa; phylum Chordata; class Actinopteri; order Siluriformes; family Ictaluridae; genus Ameiurus; species Ameiurus melas. The sequence continues at coordinate 22,691,183 of CM022761.1, forward strand.
ACACACACGCACACACACACACACACACACACACACACACACACAGAAAAACATGCCTGCATGCTACTTTCTAACAGCACCCCTAAGACACTGGACACAGCAGTGTGTATGAGATTGTGTGTGTCTGAGGTGACAATATGTGCATCATGCGACACTTGTGTGTGTGTGTGTGTGTGTGTGTGTGTGGTCAAGAGTACAGAGGAATTTTTTTTGTATGTGTAAGTAAGTCCGTCTGCATGTAAGCCCAAACACATAAGCAGAAATGAGATAATCTGTAATCATGCCAATTCTGCTGTATGTCCCAAACTAGAAGGCATCTGTTCATATAGATAAATTAGATAGGGAGGGCAGTGGTATGTCAATGGCTTGCTTACTGATCAGAAGGTTGAAGGTCCATGCTCCAGCACTGTCAAGTTGCTACTGTTGGGCCCTTGAGCAAGACCCCTACCCCTACAGTATCTGCTCCTATATCACGGCATTAAACATGGACACTTTTCCATATATATATATATATATGTCGTGATGGACTAATACGCGGCACGAGAGGGAAGAGAATCGCTCCATCTCCGACTGCCGTGCCGGCGCAAAGCAGGCAGACCCACGCCGGACCCCACGCTAACCGGAACAGCCACCAATAGCGGGGTGGAAACACCGACGCCGTACCGTCCGATGATTGGAGGCACTGTCGGGAGAATTCCACCACTCCCACGCCGAAAGGCAGAAATAAAAGTGCCCCTTCCGCCCCGGGAAAGTTGAGTACCGACTCACCGAAACGGTCAGCGTCCGGAATGGATACAGGAAGAGGTATTCCCCACGCACCTGCTTTAGCGTGACTAATCTCTCTCTCTCTCTCTCTCTCTCTCCACATTTTGCGCAAGATACCGACACAAACGAGGACGACGCCGGCGGAGACGACACGCAGCGCTGAGGGACGGCACAAGAACCCCGAGGCTTCTCCCGGGATTCCCCAACACGCCCCCGCGAGCGTCATGACATCAGGCCGCCTCCGCAGCCCTACACACACCCACACAAACCTGCACTCTACCAGAAAGAAAATAAAAGACTCAGCTTTTGCCCTACTCCAGCCTCCGTGTCTCTGTGCTCCACCCTTTTCCTGGTCCCGGGTGACTTGCCCGCTACACTGGTGGAGGATGCGGGCATGAGCACAGACCCGCCCCTTGCCAAAAAAATAAAATAAAATAAAAAATAAAAATTGCCAACAAGGAGAGAGAGAATATGGACCAAACCTTGCGGCAGCTGGTACAGACCAGTATCCAGCAGCAGACCGTCAACCAGCAACTCACGGAAAGCCTCCAGGCGGCGACAAAGACTCTGGTGGCGCTGCATACTGAGACCCGCGCGACGTCCACGCCGCTTCAGGACCCGGGACGTGAGCTCCGCCGCCTGCCCCCCCCCTTGCTCCTGATGAAGACCCTGTGGCTTATTTTGAGACATTCGAAACCATCGCCCGCTGTGAGGGATGGGATAGGACAACTGGCCCGTGAGGCCTATTACAGTCTCGAGCCGTAGGACGCGGTGGACTACACGACAATGAAGGAGGGAGTCCTGGCGTGGTGCGGCCGAAGCTCTCACCAAGCGGCGGCCGAGTTTCATCACTGGGTCTATCAGCCGGGGGCTTGACCCCAGAGACAGCTAAATGCCCTCATCCGGCTCACCAAAAGGTGGCTCCGCCCAGAGCAGCATACGGCCATGGAGGTGGCGGAAGAGGTGGCTATGGATCGGTTCCTGAGGGCGTTAGCCTGTGTAGAACGACATGCCGTGGGGGTTCAAGCACCGCGAACGCCCCAGGAGCTCCTGACGGCCCTGGAGCGCGCCACCGCCACCCTCGAGCTCGACCCGCGGGGCCCACAGCCCTCGGACCTACCCCTAGAGGCCTCTGGGGGCCGGCCTGACCGGCCACGCCTAGCCGGCACCTGGCGAACTCGCTGGAGGTCGCCCTCCCAGGTAACTCCCACCGACGAGCCCATGCCCACAGAGCCAGAACTGGGGTCCCCCAGGCCGACCCAGAAACCTTGGCTGGCTGGCTGCGCCCTCCATGCGCGCCAGCTGCCGGATGGGCCCACCCAGAAGGTGTGGATCGAAGAGAGGCCAATCACCGCTCTGCTGGACACCGGGAGCATGGTGACCCTCACCTGACCCCCGCGGGGGGGCGGGGGGGGTTGGGCATGAAACTCCCCCAGCTGATCCCCACCTCGCACTGTTAGTCCTGGGGAGGGACTAACCAGGATGCCTGCCGGGCCAGGACACCGAGACGGGGAAGCCGCGATGTCAGAAGCAAAGGACTGGGGCCCCAACCGCTTACCTGGCCCAGGACAATGGGGACGCCGCTCCCAAAGGTGAGTCCTCTGTATCAATTAACCCTATGTCCTCTGTCGTCCACCAGGTGAACCGAGAGGGGATCTTTGGCCGGGAGCAGAAGGAGGATGACCGCCTCAAACACTGCTGGGCCCAAGTATGGGTTGTAGAAGGGGTTGACCAAAACCCCGAGGTGAGACTTCCCACCTCGTACTTCCTCGTCCGAGGTGGCCTCCTCTACCAACGGGGCTGCCACCGAGGGGAGCAGGTAGACCTCCTGGTGGTACCACGGACAAAAACACCACTGGTCATGCACCTGGCCCATGCCCACTACTCGGCGGTCACCTGGGACCGCGGAACACGTTGGAAAAACTGAAGGACCGATTCGTGTGGCCCAGGATGGGTGCCGAGGTCCGGATGTTCTGCCAGCGGTGACCCCAATGCCAGCGCACCGCTCCCCGGAGGCCCCCCGCCCCTTCCCCTAATCCCTACCCGCTTTTTTGAGCGGATCGGCACTCGTGGGGCCCCTTCCCAAGTCAGCCCGGGTCACGAAGTACATCCTGGTGGTCGTAGACTATGCCACCCGGTACCCGAAGGCGGTACCACTGCGCAAAGCCACCTCCCCCAACATCGCCAGGGAACTGGTACTCCTCTTCAGCCGGGTGGGAATCCCTAAGGACATACTGACCGACCAAGGTACGCCCTTTGTGTCCAAGCTAATGTCTGATCTGTGTCAGCTGTTGCAGGTGAAGCACCTGAAGACGTTGGTTTAACACCCCCAAACTGACGGACTGATCGAGCGCTTCAACCAGACGCTCAAACGGATGCTGCGGCGGGTGGTAGACGAAGAAGGGAGGAACTGGGATCTTCTCCTCCCTTACATACTCTTTGCCGTCTAGGAGTGTCCCCAGGCATCCACCGGCTTCACCCCCTTTGAGCTGCTGTTCGGCCAGCACCCTCGACGACTGCTGGATGTCGCCCGCGAAACCTGGGAGGAACAGCCGTCCCTGTTCCGGTCGGTCGTAGAATATGTGCAAGAAATGCAAGACAGGATCGACTGAGTGGCGCCGATAGTCCAACAACACATGCGCGCCACCAAAGAGGAACAGCAGCGGGTGTACAACCGCCCGGCGCGGCCCCGAGAGTTCCACCCAGGGGACCAGGTCCTTCTTCTGGTACCCAGTAGCGCCTGCAAGTTCCTGGCCCGCTGGCAGGGGCCCTACACTGTCCTAGAGCGTCAGGGCGCTGTCAACTACCACCTGCAACAGCCCGGTAAGAGAGCAGACGGGAAACCATACCACATCAACTTGTTGAAGAAGTGGATAGAACCGGCTCCGGTAGTTTCAGCGTACGCCGCCTGGACACAGATCAGAACAAGCATGCTTTGGTCGACCTTGGGGAGAACCTCACCCCCGCCCAGAGACAGGAGCTCAGGGAGGTGGTGGACCAATTCGTGGACGTGTTCTCCTCCTCCCTGGGAAGGACCCAAGTGCACCACAACATAAAAACACCCCCGGGGGTAGTGGTGAGACAGAGGCCCTACCATGTCCCAGAGGCCCGGTGTAAAGCCATCGAGGAGGAGGTGGAGCGAATGCTGCGAGACGGAGTTATCGAGGAATCCAGCAGCCCCTGGTCCAGCACCATCGTTGTAGTGCTAAAACCCGACGGGAGCATTCGGCTCTGCAATGACTTTCGCAGACTGAACCAAGTCTCGGACTTCGATAGCTACCCCCTCCCCCGGGTGGACGACCTTGTGGAGCTTCTGGGGAGGGCTCGATTCATATCCACCCTGGACCTCACCAAAGGGTACTGGCAGGTGGCCCTAGCAGCCGATGCCCGACCTAAGACGACCTTTAGCACCTCCATGGGCCACTGGCAATACCAGGTCCTCCCCTTTGGGCTACACCGGCCACCTTCCAACGACTGATGGACATCGTCCTACGTCCCCATCGCAGCTTTTCAGTGGCCTACTTGGATGACATAGTCATCCATTCCTCCACTTGGTCGGACCACCTGTTCCATCTGGGGGAGGTCCTGAAGGGACTCCGGGAAGCTGGCCTGACTGCCAACCCCAAGAAATGTCACCTGGGCTAACCGAGGCACACTACCTAGGATACTGCATTGGGCGAGGGATGCTGAAGCCCCAAGCGAAGAAAATTGAAGCCTACTGCCGCCGGGTGGTGGCAGTAGGCCTCCGTGAGAGTCCGTCCGCGTTCCCGTGTAGTGCCCCCGCCCGGTGCTGGACCTGAAATGAGAAGTCCTGCGTTAGTGTCCTTAGCCTTGGCCATCCATTAGAGGGGGGCGTGATCTGTTACCAGGACGAAGGGTCGGCCAGCCAGGTAGTACCTCAGTTCCTCAATGGCCCTCTTTATTGCCAGGGCCTCTCTTTCTACTGCGGCATACCTACTCTCCACGGGGGACAGCGTCCGGCTGATGTAGAGCAGCTAAATACTTTTTTTTTTTAAACTTACTTATTGTAACACACAGCTGAGATATTACAGCTCCACATCAGCAGAGGTCCCCTGCCCTGAATACTACAGTCTCTTCGTCCACTCTCAAAGTTTTGTTGACTTCCTGGTCTAGCATGTACATGCACATGGTTCACAGCAATTTATGGTGATGTCATGCCAACTATTTGTGTAAGTCCTTAGACTTGTTATATATTTGCTTTAACTGTGCCCTTGACCTTTGCCTGTGCTCTTGCCTGTTATGAATATTTGTGTTTTGAACCTTACCTGATCTCTTATGTTTATCTTTACAAATCACACACATGGAACTTCAACACTCTTCTGAGTCCTGTTTGTTACACTTATCTTAAAGCCTGTAAAAGCCATGAAAAATGTGTTAGATAATTTTTCTAGTGTAATGTGTATGTAATAATGCATAAATGCTATTATATTATATTATATTATATTATATTATATTATATTATATTATATTATATTATATTATATTATATTATATTATATTATATTATATTATTATATTATATTATATTATATTATATCATACAGTTTCAATCAAATTATTCAACCCCCATTCCAAATCAGGTTTATTGTGAATATTTACAGAATTTCAGCTGTTTGCATTGAACAAATCAAACAAAAGCAATTGAAATAGTTCAACACAACAAATGGTTCAACTGGTTTCCCCAAATTCAACTGAAAATGCAACTTATAATGACTTCACCAGTCTCAAAATTATTCAAGCCCCTGAATAGAATCCTTCACAACAACACAAATGTACAAAACAGGTGTTGTCTCAAGCACACCTGCTGAAACTAATCAAGGGCTTCATTAGATGCACCAGGTGTGCTTGACCTGGAACACTGAACTGGCTAGGGGTAGAAAGTGTATGAAATTCCTGAACTGGCTAGGGGTTTGTTGAGTGTCCACTACCTGGCCAGGGCAGAAAAAGGAAGCTATCAATGGCTGCAACCAGATTTCTGAGAAGGTAGGTTGTGTGAAAAACCCTCTTGTGACTGCAAAAGACCTGCAGGAAGACTTGGCAGCAACAGGCACTGAGGTTTCAGTGAGCACAGTAAGGCGTTAACTAAACACAGAAGGTTTTCATGCCAGAGCTCCATGATGTACACCACTACTGACCCAAAAGCACAAGAAAAGTCTTGTTTTTTAAATTGAAATTAAAATCATTTAAATCAGCCACAGAAGTTTTGGGATTCTGTTATGTCAAACGATTAATCAAAACTGGAACTTTATGACATGGTGGATCAACAGTTTGTCTGGAGATAGAAGAATAAGAAAGAACACTCTGTCCACAGTCAAGCATGGTGGTGGCTTGGTGATGCTCTGGAGCTGCTTTGCGTCCTCTGGCACTGGAAGCCAGCAGCGTGTGGAAGGCAAGATGGATTCATTGAAGTATCAGGAAATCCTATGAGAAAACCTCATGCCGAAGCTTGGGTGTCATTGGACCTTCCAACAGGACAATGATCCCAAGCATACTTCAACTTCCACCAAGGCTTAGCTGCAGAAGTAGTCCTGGAAGATTCAACATAGCCAACATAGTCACATGACTTTAGAAAAAAAAACCCATAGAAAATCTCTGTGGAATTTGCAGAAGGCGGTTGCAGCACACAAACCCAAGAATATTACTGAACTGGAGGCCATTGCTCATGAGGAATGGGCTACGGTTCATCAGAAACGCTGCCAGTAAGCTAGTGTCTGGCTATCCATTTTGTTTGCAGCAGGTCATAACAGCAAAGGGGTGATCTACTAAGTACTAAAGATGCTTGCCATGAAGGGGTTGAATAATTTTGGAAAGTCTGTAAATGTTGACGATGAAACTGATTTGCAGTGGGGGTTGAATAATTTTGATTGCAACTGTATTATACTGTATATTATACTATGTAAAGGGTTAGATTTAGCAAAGCATTATACTCAACTGGCTCTTCGATAACTTTTACTTTGTCCATCCACTGAATAATCCTGTGAACTACTTAATGATTTTTATAACTGGATATTTAAAGCTGCTTTGGTCAATGAGAAATTAATGAGAAATCCTGAATCTCAGTCAAATCATGAAAGAAAGAAAAAACAATGCTCAAATAATATAGGAGGCTTTATTGGCATCAATTCTAGTGCATTTCAGTTCTCACATAACACACATGGTCTCAGGCTCACAAATTCACAATGGATAAGTTTATACACAAAAAAATAGTACTAGTCCCATACATTTCCTTGTCACTGGATGGTACCAGTATTGTTGTACCATTTAATATGTATATTTCACACGGAAATCTAAATATAGTTTACCTTTAAAATGATTTAAGGTTCATAAACAGGCAGTAATTCATCTTTATAGTAAAGGTAAACTTTAAAGGTAGACAGAATTCTTTTATTCACTTAAAATATGCATTCTTGTACCTAAAAAAAGCCTTCCAACATTTCAAATAATAACCATTTTCACCAATTATTTCTCTCTCGTAAATGTCAGACAAGAGGAGAATTCTAAGAGGAGATTCCACGATCAGATATGCGAGAGGCAGAAGGAGAAGGGGGCGATATCGCCTGGCTGTAGCTTCTACGCTCCAGACACCTCTACTCCCCAGATGGGAATTCACTCTGCCCTCCGTCAAAACAAACCAAGCTAAAAATGGAAGCTAATTACACAGAGGGAAAGACTGAGGCAGCCTCCTTGCAGGAGAGAGCAGGCTTGTTTCTGAGCCAAGCCAAGGAGGGGGGCATGGCTGTGCCCTCTCTCAGCAGGGTGTGAAGAAGGGGCTGGTGTCAGCATGTTGGGTTTGGGGGCATAGTGACCGCACCGCAGTGGGCACACTTGCACGTGATCGGTGTACTGCTGCTTGCAGCTGCCTGCCTCAGTGTGGAACTGAGATAGGGACTGCAACGTCGATCAGATTAGCCCGCACACTTTGAGAGACATACAGCTGGATTTGAGAGGGGGAAAGGTGGTTATTCAGTTATCAAGGACATGCTTTATGAGGATGTTTGAACCAATATTATGAGGAATTTAGTATCCAAAACGGTCAAAATCACATAGAACCAAAATTTATTCATATGTAAAAGTTATGAAGGTTAAGGTCAGAATTAGGGTTAGAAAATCTATAATTTTTTTTTTGTTCAATAAGGTTCTAGAAAATTTTCTATAAACATTGGATAACTGCCAAAGTTCCCCAAGAACCAACACCAAACTCAGGCAGAAGGTTCCAAAGGATTTGAAAGCCATTATGATGGCATATTATAAGGTCACCACATGATGTTGCGGTATAGGTCACGACAAGTGCACACACACACACACACGCACACAAACACACACACACACACACACACACACACACCTCAAAGGTTTCGAGGTGTAAAAACACCACCCCTAGTGGTTATCTGGAATGAAATAAAACTGGATTTCCCAAAGTGTCTTAATACTGACAACTATTTCACCATCTATTTTGGTTTAATATTCCTAAAGACAGAATGTGAGAAAACCAGTACACGCAGGATTTCTCAGAGTTTTTTTTGTAATTGTTGCAGCCAAAAATGCTTGATTGTGCTGCAGCTTTTTTTTCTCTCCAAAATTCATGTTTTTTGTGCTTTTCTACTTGAATCTGAAATTGCTATTGGCAATTGCTTTAAATTGTTTTGCATTGTTTTTCACAGTAATTTTGTGAGTTGGTTAGTAAATGAGACCTTTCAATCTGCGGTCATTTTAAATAATTGCAAGATCCTGCAAATAGTGCTTGATATTTCCTTGACTTTGCATTCATTTCTGCGATAGCAAAATCCTGATGGGACTGGAAAACATTCATTTCTTGATTTTTCCAAACACTCATAATGTGGACATCAGAAATACATTTACTTAAAAGCATACCAAATAATAGTGGCATAGATAGACAACTGTGCCTGGTGCATTCTCAGACCATTCAAAATAAAATTATAACATAGTGGCTTTAACAATGTCCAGTAAACAGATTATATCAGAAAACCTGTCATAAGATTATTTGACTGCATTATAAGAGTGGTGCTATCGTAACAAGCTGAGGAAACTGTGCAAATGGTTTTCCATTTGCAATAGGCATCCACAAAGCTTTCACTCTCTGCATATTACAGCTCTAACAAATAGGACACAAGCATACATTCGACACATGCCAATTGGCAAGCGTCTGATTCAGAGCTTTAAATGGAACTGTGTCAATCAGGTTAAACCACATCAATGCCTATTCACACACAGCCTCAGTGCCAGTAAGAGTCCTCCATTCAGCCAGGAGAGGCCATAGACAATAGGCAAGATAACCACTGCAGTCACACCTGCTGTCAAAAAGCACACCGTGTGAACAGAAATATGGACACAATGTACAGACTGGTGGCCTTCAGTAAAACAGGAATGGAGCTCATAGACTGAAAGGGTACATTCAGTTTCTTCTCATCACAGCAAGAGGGAACATTGTGGATCAGAAATATCAATGTTTCTCCAGAGAAATAAAGGCTAAGAACATTTAATAAAAATCCCCGTTCAGAAGTCATACTTTCATGGCCAAAAGGTTATATATGGAGTGTCAGGTAAGTAAATTCATACATAGAAATCAATAAAACACTTTCAAGGAAAATGGAAAGGGAGCAGGGTTTGTTTAGATCTAACAGTTTGCAGGTGTCAGAGCAATACATTTAATTTAAAACAGAGTAGACATGTACTATAGTATACACACACCAATATATAGAACTAACCTCAGCTGATATTACAGCAACTTCTGCCTCTATTTCTTTGTGTCGTCACTTACTGGTCAAGACATCAGGAAAAGGCTGCCGATGGCGTAGTAGTGCTGTAACCCACTGCATGAAATTCAATTCAAATCAAATGAAAAACCACACACACAACACATACTATGTGCACTACTTGCTTCCATCTCACATGATCATGTATGACATAACTTGCCAAAGCAACAGTCCCAGTGCTTCAGTAGAGAGAAATTGAGATTCTGTTTTCAGTGTAATCAAATACTCTAAAGCAGCCTATGTCATTTTTAAGAAAAAAAAATTCTATGAGAACTTACAGTACAATACCAAGCTTATATTTTATATATTTTAAGCTTATTTGTTGTGTCTTTAAGTCGTCCTAATTAATAATATCAACAATAAATTTGTTGATCTCGTCTTTTTTGGAATATCATACACTTTCTGAAATTGCTTCTTTAAATAATACTACTACTACTACTACTACTACTACTACTACTACTACTAATAATAATAATAATAATAATAATAATAATAATAATAATAATAATAATAGGGCAATTATCAGTTGCTAACCTATACTGGATATAACAATGTGTACCACTTTTGTAGGCTACACGTAATCCAGTACATAAACATCATCAAATCATGTCCGTATACATGTCTGTATAAGAGTAAGCATCAACAGGATAAATTAAAATGCCTCAGAAAAATTCTGAACAAAACTAGTGAAACTCTAGCATGCTATCTCAAACAGGTTTACAGGAATATTTCTCTAATTCACCCATTTGTTGGCATTTTTAAATTTGCTTTCTTGGTTTCATAACCGTTTAAATGTCAGAACTAAGAGACTCGTCATTAGGAACAGAAACGCTTAGCCTTAGTAAACATCAATAGTTTTGCTGTGCTATAAAATATCAGTGACTAATCAGTTTTTTTTTTCTGTTGTTATTGTTGTTTAACATTGTGCTCAAAATGCAATCCTTATGTCTCAATTTTTATTCGTATAAAAGAGAAAACAAATATATTTTGTTTATCTCTGCTATGATCTGGCCCTTTATCCCAAAAATATTTGGGAGGCGTCTATGGTTTTTCCTACTTTGTAGCTGGAATGAGGTTGGAAAATTCTGACTTCCAACTTCCCATGTCTAAGTTAAGTTTTCTTCTATATTGTATCTGTCTGTGAGTGTGTATATTAACATCGTTAATGTTACAGATTTATTGAAGCATCCAAAAAAAAATGTCACTGTCCATCCATCCATCTTCTACCGCTCATTCCTTCTACAGGGTCGCGGGGAACCTGGAGCCTATCCCAGGGAGCATTGGGCACAAAGCGGGGCACACCCTGGACAGGGTGCCAGTCCATCGCAGGGCACAATCACATACACTCATTCACTCAACAACTCACACATCCATTCATAGACTTCGGACAATTTAGACACGCCAATCAACCTACCATGCATGTCTTAGGACTGGGGGAGGAAAACGGAGTACCCGGAGGAAACCCCTGCAGCACGGGGAGAACTTCCAAACTCCCGGCCATGGCGGGAATCGAACCCCGGAGGTGTGAGGCGAACGTGTTAACCACTAAGCCACTCAAGTGCAAATCAACCATGTTGCTTAAAATGCAGTCAGACAATGATGCATGCCAGCTCTACTAGCTTTATAATCTGTAAAGATGCACAATGTACCACAGCAGATGAAGTAAAATAACTAATGCAATAAATAAAATAAATTCAGAAAATAACAAAGTAATCAGTTTGACCCTGAGCAGAATGTACAATGCAAATATTGTTTGCTTTAGAACTTTGACAATAAGTATTAAACGAAATAGAGGCAATATAGAATTTTTTTTAAAAGTCTTTCACAAATCATATATTATTTCCTAGTACTAAGCACATAGAGTGTCCAATCTCTGAGATCTCAGAGAATCTTAAAGGATTGCCAGAGGAGCCAAGTACAATTTTTTATTGATAAATATGGTACATATCAAATAACATCTGTGTATTTTAGGAAGTCCTGAAAACATACATTCAAACATGTAAGAATTCCTGTAGTGATTGCAGATGTGTATGTGAAGGTAATAAGGGGAAATGGCTGAAAAGTAGGCTAGCTTTCCAAGGGCTAGAAAATCTACACTCCTAATCCTTTTGACTCCTAGTCAATTTCTCCATTGAGATCAATATCTTATCTTTTCTTATCTTATCCTTGGTCATTTGAATATTAAGTAAGATCACCAGCTGCCAAGTAAAAATGTACTTTTGGCTTGTGGTTGTCTTCAAAATCTAATCAAAACATTGATTTGTAAGTTTCACATTTTAATCCTGTTTGCAGATTTGCTGATATTTAAGTAATTATTTTCTTTCTGCATACATAATTTATAGATTGCAGAATAAGTAGTTCTTCATCAGTAGAACAAGCAAATATGAACTTCATCTTTCCTGCATTTCCTGTAGTATATCCACCAGATCAAAAAAAAAAAAAAAAAAAAAAAGAGAGATGAATTTTGTAGATGAAGCAACATTTGAGATTGTAGCTTATTATTTGTGTTTTCCAAATCGTATGCATGAGTTTATGACTGGAAACTAAAATCGTTCATTTTTAAATGTGGAGTCTTCATTATCATTTTTAAACCTGTATTAGTGGAGCAATTAAGCCCCATGCAGTAGAGGTCATGAGCTCTGTGCCATGTCCTGGTCCAGGTGGGGATACGTTTAACGAGATGGTGGTGATTCGGTGCATTTTAACGAGGCTCTGCGCTACACATGGCCAGGTGAGTCCCAGCTGGTGGAAAAGCTTCAACACTCCTCACCTTGAGCTGACTAGCCCTAGGGGAAACAAGATGGATGTACTCTCTGGATATTTTTTTTTCTTTTCGAGAAGGTCACTTTAGGAGATGAGGGCAAAATTGCTGTGGCTTACAAGACCCACTTGGCCTACAAGTGCTATATGTGAAACTAAATGTCAAACGAGAAGAGTGAAATATTTAAGAGTGTATATGAGACATGGACAGTGTCATACTGGGTCAACATAGACACTACACATAAGTGTTTTTACTGTGTCACGTGTTTAAAGCTAGTTTTCTGATATTTGTCTTTTTAATTAATAGAACATTGTGGAAAACATTCGAGTAAATATGACAAAAAACTGTTGGAGAAAATGAACTTTAAAAATAATTGGATATTTTGTTAGTAGACAATGCTATTCCAACTGAATATTGTATTCCACATTATCAAGTCAAACTAAATTATTGGCACCCTTAAAGGTATGAAATGAACATTATGCACTATTCAAAGTTTCCACAGAGAAATAACTTACCATTCCTCTAACAGAAACTCTTTAGATCTATCTATCTATCTATCTATCTATCTATCTATCTATCTATCTATCTATCTATCTATCTATCTATCTATCTATCTATCTATCTATCTATCTATCTATCTATCAGTATCTATTGATCAACATCAGTCAGTATTGTAGACTTCACAGTCATCAAATCTCAATCCAACTGAAAACCTGTGGAAGATTTTCACTCAAAACACCAGTTGAGGGAATATATTTCTTTTGGTAGAATGACATTCATTCCTCCAAACAGTTCCAGAGACTTGAAGACTCTATTCCAGGAAGCATTGAAGCCTTTCTGCTGTCTCGTGGTGGCCCAATACCTTACAATGGCACTTATTTTTTTACCTTTATTTTGTCACCAGGTTCAAGCTAAATATAGTAGGGATGTAAACGAATATGAATAAATTATTCTGAATTAACAGAAAATATGTTCTCACACATCATTAGAACACAGGCTTGTACTCATGATTAGAACAGCCTTGGAGCAAGACTCGCAACGAGTGTTTGAAAGGCCGGGGTATTTAAAGCATGTGTGAGATTGGGAACAGGTATGTCTCTGGTGAACTTGAGCATGTGACCAAATCATGTGATGGGGTTTGTAGTATGGGATGCTGATGGGAAATAGAGTTGGTTTCATGAGTGTTATAGTGGTGAATTCTGGGATGTGGATTTCAAAGCAGAAGATGGCGGTAATGTGACAGCAAATGTGACAGTTGTGTGAATGGGAGGTTGTTACGTTTATGTAGATGTGAGTGAGCAGCCAGATATGAAGCTCATGGGACAAAGAAAGACCATGTTTGTTACCATGAATGTGTGGCGATGCTCAATTCATTTAGAGCATTCTTTCATTCAACCTAAGTAACTGCTTGGTCAGAGTTACTGTGGTTTAAATAAAAAATAAGAAGAAGAAAAAACCTTTCAGTTCAGGACATGCCCACTTTTGGTTAAATCTAAATACAGATACAGACACTGCAACTGCCACCTCTAAAAAAGAATATTTTTCACTCAGAAAACCTCTCATGACAGCCTGTCTCTTTAAAGCAATATGAAAGTATCAAGATAAAACAGAAGCCAAGCACAAAGTATGAACATTAAATGCTTCATATTGGACAATGTCAAAAGGTCTGCTCATTATAATACACTGTCTTCTATCAAGGAGCTTCACAGTAGGTTAGAAGTTAATGGTAAAATCTCATTCACCATACAAATCCCAGTACAGATCAATCATTAAAATGAATAACATCTTATTAACGTACACACACAGACCGAGGTACAGAGGTAAAGGGTATAGCAGTGTGTGAATTGGTAAGTGACTTCTTCCCCAAACTACTATAATCAGTCCGTTTTTTTTCGACTGCCACACTTGGTGGTCGGCTTGTGTTTGTTTGTTTGCTCTGATGAGTAAACAAACAGCATTTTACAAGCTCCCAGCATAGTCCAATTAAAGAGTCTCATCAGCCAGAACAGGGAAATGGATGGTTGTGGTGGAGGAGTGGAACTTCCTGGGTCGCTCGTCTAAACAATGCTGCAAGAAACTTCTGTGCTGTGGCTCTCTGTTAGACTGTAGGATGGGAAACGAGGATGAACCGCATGAGGTCTGCTAATTTCATAACCAAAATACTACTTTTAAGCATTATTGCTTTAAATACATTACGAGTGAAATGATCAATATTGCTGCCTATTGTATAGACTACTGTATATATATATATATATAAGGAATAAAATATGACAGAATGTGCTGTTGTATGAAAATAATTTACATGTTTGTGTCCTGAAGTGTTTTATTCCTCTTATAGCATAGCAATTTGTTAATATTTTACCAAACCACGTGTGTGTGGAGTTTGCATGTTCTCCCCATGCTGCGAGAGTTTCCTCCGGGTATTCCGGTTTCCTCCCCCAGTCCAAAGACATGCATGGTAGATTGATTGGCGTGTTTAAATTGTCCATAATGTATGAATGGGTGTGTGAGTGTGTGTGTGATTGTGCCCTGCGATGGACTGGCACCCTGTCCAGGGTGTACCCCGCCTTGTGCCCGATGCTTCCTGGGATAGGCTCCAGGTTCCCCGCGACCCTGATGAAGGAATAAGCGGTAGAAGATGGATGGATAGAAACAACACTGTACGTTTTAACCTCTTACATTTTATGTTGTAGAACAAGTTATTTAATGTCCGCAAAACAATTTCCTATGATCACTATATATTATATATATTATAGCAGCTCTAAACAGTTAGCAGCTCTAAAAAAAATAGAGAAAAAATCATAAAACCCAGAAATCATAAAGTCAAAATAACTGTTAAAAAAACACTGGCACTGGAGACTCCTCCATAAATGTTAAATAAATGTCTCTCTTCAGAAAACGTCACCAATGTCAATGATTAAATGTTTTTCTTTGCTAAATAAAAACATGATTTGTGATCCATCTATTAGTCTTAGATTATGTTTGGTGTCCAATATACAAATCCCTGAAGATTAGCTGTTACAATAGAAATGATAACATGTTAGAACAAGTGCATTAATATAAACCTTTGATTTGAATTACAGCCAGAACTACTATCAGAGTTGCAATAAGATTCAAGAATTCAACAGTGCTGGGGTATAAATATTATTAACACAGACACACTGAGAAAGAAATACTGTATGCAGAGATGAAAAACACTTTTAGAATTAGCCAAATGTGCAAATGTGTACACTACGCATGGCCTCTTTTCTTCTAAACATTTTTTATATGAATTGAGAATTTGCAAATGTGAGCTACAATGTGGTCAGGCTGAAGACAAATGTGGGGTAACATACACTGCCAATCGCTAAAAAAACTTGTGTGTTAGAACTACTCAAGAAACGTAATGAAAAACAGTCTGTGTCCATGTCCATCTGTAGCTTTATTAGACATAATTAACAACGTTTAATGAGCTAAGAGAATATTTAGAATTCAGTTTTGATTATGTTTCACTTTAATATGAAATGACAAGCTTGTGTGAATATGACTACTCAAAGCACCATTTACACACACTCTGGCTATAACACACACACACACACACACACACACACACCAGCCTGTGCCTCTTGGCCAGCATTCTGATGCTGACACACTCTGTCTCTGTGATTAGAGTGGCCATGTCGTGGGTTTGCCTGGTGTGTCTCAGTGCCCCCTGCCTCCCAGTGGACTGCAGTGTCTGCTGAACGAGCCGTCTAATGAACCCACTGCTGGACATGGCCACGCACAAGGACAGCCAATGTCAGGCCTGGTCCTATTCCTCAGCTCCTCGTTTAGAGACAGTCACTGCAGCACAGATCAAATACACAATGGATAATGCTTCGGCAGTTTCTTCCCCAGTCCAAACACACGCTGATTGTTGTTCCCAAATTGTCTTTAGTGTGTGAATAGGTATGTGAGTGTGTGTGCAATTGTGCCCTACAATGGGTTGGCACTACATCCAGGGTGTCCCCCGCCTTGTGCCCTTAAATCCCCTGGGATAGACTAAAGGCTCCTCCGAGACACTGTAGGATAAGCAGTATAGAAAATGGATGGATGTATACCTGTATGGTACAATTTTGTTAGGAACTCTCCTGTACTGTTTATTTTAATAAACTTCTTTCGACCACATGCTCAACCATTTAGAGCTTTGAAAAAAACCTTAAACACAGCTTTGGTACACAGGCCAACATTGAAGAACCATTGCCTATGAATTACATTGCTGGGACTATATTCAACCTGAAATTGTGCTCATGTGCTCTTAAAATTATCAATGGCCTGAAAATCATGTTTAAGAACAGTTTTCAGTTGGGCTGTGTCCCAGAAGTTAACATCATCTTTAACAGTGTGTGGAAGGTACAGTCAGAGCCATTATTATCATATACATTGTGTATATGTGTAATGATGTGAAATTGACTTTCCCCGGGGATCTGGTGTTATGTAAAACATGAACAGTAATTATAATGCATAGGGGCAATAAGTGATGCATATACATGTCCAAAGGTAATACAGAGACATGTTAATAGCGTTGGGGGTAATACTGAGTAATTAAATATTATCATGTAATAGGTAATTTTAGACCATGCAGGGCCTCGTTAAAATCTCATTTCAAATAAACTACAAACACGCTTTAATGTGACAGTGCAGGACAATGAGGTAATTAATTATGAGTTCAGAGTTCAGGAGGATGACATGTTGAAAAA
Organism: Ameiurus melas; assembly: GCA_012411365.1. Taxonomy (NCBI): domain Eukaryota; kingdom Metazoa; phylum Chordata; class Actinopteri; order Siluriformes; family Ictaluridae; genus Ameiurus; species Ameiurus melas. The sequence goes on from CM022761.1 coordinate 22,708,222, forward strand.
GACTATGTCTTGGTATAAAATTGCTGTTGTCAACTCTCTTCAAGGGAAAGTAGCTAAAGCTTGCTCAGAAAGTCACTAGAAGTCTTCATAGATTATAAATCTGCATATTCATTGAATACTCTTGTTCATTTCCATAGCAAAAAGTATTACATGAAAAAGGAATTTTATCTGTAGACACAGAATAGAATAGAATAGTATAGAGTAGAATAGTTTTTATGGAATGCAATAGAATAGTTTTAATAGAATAGAACATCACGTTTAAAAGGAGACCAATTTGAAGTTGTTGTTGTTTTGTTTTTTTACAATATGCAATATGTAATATAAGTCTCAGATGTCCCCAGAATGTGTCTGTGACGTTTCAGCTCAAAATACCCTACAGATCATTTATTAATTATACCATGCTGAAAATGGCCCTTTTTTTGGGTGGAAGCAAAAACACACTGTTTTGGTGGGTGTCTCTTTAAATGCAAATGAGCTGCTGCTCCCCGCCCCCTTTCCGGGAGAGACCAGCTCCTGCTTCAGATACTACATTAGCCCTGGAATCTGATAACAAGCTTGTTCACAAAGCAGAATGGTGTAAACTGATTCGCACAAAACATACAGTTTTCAAAAAGACAATCACCTTATTGTATTGGGCATGATAAATGCGTTTTCAGGTTAAAAAATAAAAACGACCACATAGCGCTGTTCGCTCCGTGAATATAATCAGAGACGATGGTAACTAGCTGCATTAGCCGTTGAATCTGCTAACAAGCTCATTTGGAAAGGCGATTTGTAAACATTCACAAAATATAAAGGGCAGTACTTACGTCTTCTGGATATGAAGCTGGATCATGAACAGTTGGTACTGACCCATGCTTGAGAATCAGGTTTTTAGCAAATCTTGCTTTGTATTGATCCTCATTCACAAAGCAGTCTGGTGTGAAATGATTTAAGGAATTTTTGGAGCACATTTCCTTCAAAAATAAAACTTTTCCACTACGTCTTCAGTGCATGAAGACTCTTATGTTCATTCTTACAGCAAACAACAGAACACTTACGAAGCTTACGAAGCTGAGACGTTCTTCTCATTATTGTAGCTGCTCCAGCGTGGAGAACATGCTGGACTATGTGCCACAGCTCATTTTGAGACACTCTTTATGCTTTATAGTGAATATAAAAAAGGAGTGAGTGGATTTATACCATTGTAGGGTGGTTGTGTACACACTCTGCCGACACAGATTTATGTTCAAATACCATTTAAAAGTGAATTTTGCATAAGAGGTCCCCTTTAACAATCATAGTGATTGATTGGGGAAAAAAATGGTGATCGGTGATTGGTCATTGGTAAACAATGGTGGTTAGTGATTGGTTTTTGTTAATATAAGATCATGTAAGCGCTACTCACTCAGGCTTTACACACTGATGGTGTGTTGAGCGAACTTGCTCTCTCAACTCGTATAACCGGCAGCTGTGATGTGAGCTGCACAGCTGTATTGAGTGCAGAAAAGTCACTAACATCTGCTGAAAATTCACTAGATTGTCACTGTGCTTTAAATTTTTTTTTTTTTAAATCTGCTAATCTTGTCACTAAGTTGGCAACACTGGTTAGAATTGTTCTTGTGGCTGATACTGAACCAGATAATTTAGCTCCACTGGCCAGATGGTTGCAATAAAATGAAATCTTTTTTTGAGGTGTGTGAGGTGTGTGATGATTCTACACACCTCCCGCTCAACATATTATTTTAGAAATGACAGAAAATCATTTCATAGCACAGTTGTAACCTGGCCTGACCATGCTTAGCTTTCTAGATGAGATGAGATCAAGCTTGAGATGGTGTGGTGTAGCTGTAAGAAGCAACGGTTTTAAACGGATTTGTTGCATTAGTGGCTCACGTAGCCTAACTTACACAAGGATCCAAAGCCACAGGATTGCTGTTGTTGTTGTGTTTTTTTCTTTTTCAAGTGAAGCCAAAGACATAAAGGCATAACTGACAGCATGTTATGTTACTTAAGGAAACTTCCACAACGAATGTCTTGTATCTTGTAAAGGTAATTATTTAATAAATGCAAACAATTACCTGTACATACTTTGATATGGATTTTAAAGTACATAGAAACTTGAATAGATAATAACGTAGGACATACCTTTACAGGAATTACAGTGGAAGTTGAATATGCATGTCCATAATGACTAATAAAAAAGTGGGCTGATTTAAATGCAGGAAATGCGTGTAACATATTTTTGCTTGTATCATCTTTTTTTTTAGCATTATTTATTAAACACCAATATATACTGCTAAATACCTAGTAGTTCTACCTATGAGGGCAAGGTAAGTACTGGATTTTATTTGTAATTATTATGCATTTATCTATTAAATACTGGACAATTCCTGATCTTGCAAATGCAGTATATTGCTACCCATTTGTTATACAGAATAATTTGACATATAGTTAATTGAACAATCTTACTCATAAATGCATGTTATTCCATCTGTAATTAAACAAAATGAAATATTTATCTTACATTGGCTAGCAGTATAATAATGTAACTCTATATATAATTAAAATATAAGTTGTGAACTTGATTGCAAACTGGGACAGTTTAACTTTAAGTGTTCCTACATTCCAACTTTGTGATCTCTTGGTAACTTGGCAAGCTGTTTTTTTTATTTACTGACTCAAGAGAGAGAGAAGAAAAGAGAGGCTAGTGAGGGAATGACTCTCTAATGTAAGTGATAACAGGAATTAAATGATTTAAAAGCCATTCAACAACATTAAATGTAACAGGTAAGTGGATAAAAAGTGTAATGTGCAGTTGTTATTGCTCTGGTATTAGAGGAATAAAATGCTTCTTGATGTGCAGTTACTGGAAAATTCAGGGCGATAACCCTGGACTACATTGTTCATTATTTTCCCATAATAGTACACCTTGCCGTGTTATCTTCTTCACGTACAATATAACCATCACATTTTCCACTAATATTGGCACCGTTGGTAAATTTGAGCAAAGAAGGCTGTGGAAATTTGTCTTTATTGTTAAACCTTTTGATCTTTTGTTAAAAAAAAAATTGCAAGAATACTCTGATCTCATGGATATCAACCAATTGCAAACACAACACAGGTTTATCAAAAACAAGTATATTTGCTAAATATAGGTGTGCAACAATTATTGGCACCTTTTTAGTCAATACATTGTGCTACCCTCCTTTGCCAAGATAACAGCTCTGGGTCTTCTCCTTTAATGCCTGATGAGGTTGGATAATACATGGCAATCTGAGACCATTCTTCCATACAGAATCTCTCCAGATACTTCAAATTTCGAGGTCCACACTGATGGACTCTCCACTTCAGTTCACCTCACATGTTTTCTATGGGTTTCAAGTCAGGGGACTTTGATGACCATGGCAGGACCTTGATTTTCTGGTTATTAAATCATTTTTGTGTTGATTTTGATGTATGTTTTGGATCAATAACCTGCTGGAGGATCCAACCACGGCCCATTTTAAGCTTTCTGGCAGATGCAGTCAAGCTTTCATTTAATATCTGTTGATATTTGATAGAGTCCATGATGCCATGTATCCTACTAATTTTCCAGGCCCTCCTGCAGAAAAACATAAAAGAGCCACCACCAAATTTAACCGTGGGCATGGGGTACTTTTCCATATGGCTACTTCTCTGTTTGTGCCAAATCCACCGGTGTTTATTGCCAAAAAGCTCTATTTTGGTTTCATCTGCCCATAGAACCCAATCACATTTGAAGTTCCAGTAGTGTCTGGCAAACTAAAGACGCTTAGGATTGTTTTTGGAAGAGAGTAGAGGCTTTTTTTCTTGAAACCCTTCCAAACAACTTGTGGTGATGTAGGTGATTTCGGATTGTAGTTTTGGAGACTTTCTGACCCCAAGACACAACTAACTTCTGCAATTCTCCAGCTGTGATCCTTGGAGATTTTTTTGGCCACTTGAACCATCCTCTTCATAGTGCATTGAGACAATATAGACACACCAGTCCTCTTCCAGGTTGATTCATAACATTTCCAGTTGACTGGAACTTCTTAATTATTGCCCTGATGGTGGAAATGTCCATATTCAATGCTTTTTTTCTTATTGCCTCTTCCCATTTTGTGAAGCTCAACAACCTTTTGCTACACATCACAGCTATATTCCTTGGTCTTACCAATAGTTATGAATAAGAGAATTTGGGGAAAAAAAGTGTTGCATATTTATACCTCTGTGAAACAGGAATTCATGTACTAAACAATGTAAAATATCAACAGGAATATACTTCAAATATATTATTTCTCATATGAACTCATAGGGGTGCCAATAATTGTTGCACACCTATATTTATTTATTTTTTTTAACCATATTATGTTAGAAATTGTTTGATATCCATGAGGGCAGAGCATTTTTTTAAATTTCACACAGACAATTTTTCTTTACTCATATTTACCAAAGCTGCCAATATTAGTGTCAAGTGCAGAATATAACATTTAATATAAACTAACAAACTACAAAACAAAGACACTAAGACAACTTGGCAAAACACTGTGGCATGAGACAAAACACTGAGACATAAATGACGAGAGTCTACGACAACGAAAGACAAGAAACCAGTGCAGACAAGGACTAGATAAACACATGAGTGCTCATTAACCAAAACGTGAATCAGGTGCATGTGGTCATGTGAATGGTGGTGCAGTGCAGTGGCTGATGGGAAATGGAGTCCAGAGTTTCTAGATAAGTGACAATTAGTGGATAGCACTGTACATAGTCAAGAACCTTGGATTAGTCAGACTGATGCATAAGACATGCATGGTTTATGACCTGAATCAACATGTAGATATGATTTTTCAACTGTGCCGATTACAGAACTTCTATAGAAAGAATGCACACATACTCACATGACAGATATACTGTATTAACAAGATATAATCTAAACATATACAACTCTCATCATAATACGATGTTGTCTTTGTTAGATGTCCCAGTAGAAATTTAAAAGATATTCCATATGTTCCTCCTGTATTTTCCTGGTTATATGTTTGTGCACAGTTCTTATATAACTCAGTGTGTACTGGGTAATCTCATTCCTGTATTATAACTCAATTACACCCCTGGGTTGATGTTACTTGTAATGTCTGTGAACTCCTGAGTAATCATAGATGCATGAACTGTGAATCTCTTTCCTGCTCCGATTCCCTGCAATCACAGCCAGGTCTGTTCAGCAGTCTGAGAATCACATATACATCGAATAAATTCAACATCCAGGTCTGTCTTATAGAGGCCATGATTGCCATACATCAGGGTAAATCCACCATTATTGCTTTCTGACTTGTGGCAGTATTCTTTGAACACCGTAACATTCTACCTTCCATCCTTGGTGTATATAATCATAAGCAACAAGAGACCCACTGTTTTCAGAGATGAGGATTTCTCAAGCTCCATTTCACTCTTAAACCCAGCCACCAGGGAAGTCCAGAGCCACAAATGCTTCTTATCCTCCTCGAGGCTCCTTTGCACATCACAGAGTTATAGGTAGCAGCGGCAACTTAAAAAAGAAAAAAAAAATGGAAAGAATCTGGGTGATATTTTCAGTCCTGCTGGTGTTATTTATAATAAGTAGTCAAACTCATGAGTCAGCAAAGACACAACAGATATTTGTTTGGATGACAAAATAATGTAAGTGTAGCTAATAGTGTAAGGAGGAATATTTAGCCACCAAATCTTCCATGCATGCTGTGTGACATGTCAGTTTGTAGTGAGTTAGATCAGCATCCAACAGTGTAACAATATCCAATACATATATATATATATATATATATATATATATATATATATATATAGAGAGAGAGAGAGAGAGAGAGAGAGAGAGAGAGAGAGAGAGAGAGAGAGAGAGAGAGATCACACAACGTTTTTTCCATTTTGTTATCAGTGACATATTGATAAATATCATTTCACTGTGTATCACTCCTGTCTGAGTTTGCCATGTAAAATTCCAATTCTAGCATCAGTCCCACTGAAACCGTTACTACAGTAGAGTTAGCAACATCATCAGCGGACAATCTTTGTAAATATAACATCTTACTTAAAATATTAAAGCTTCTGATGAGGATTCACCAGATGCTCCTTTAATGGGAATGTACAAGTCATTGTGAGCTAACTAGCTACAACCAATGGGCTACCAGTTGCCAATCGCGGAACAAAAGTGAACATATTGTGTCCGAAATGTCAACTACTTAATATTACATTATAATTACCTCAATATTATTTATAAAATCATACTGTTATACTGAATATTGGCATGCGCTATTGCTTAATTATATTCATTCATGGCCAAATTGTATTACCAGTAAGTGTCATGGCAATATTATACTATTGGTGTCATGACCATATTACAGTATATGTTCTACGTATAGCACATACGTATAGCACGTCGGTATGTGTGTGTGTGTGTGTGTGTGTGTATATATATATATATATATATATATATATATAGTACCCTTTTGATGTGTTTGTGTGCGTATATATAGATAAAGCAGAGGATGAGAAAGAAAGAGAATATTAATTGCTAAAATTCACTGCTGAAGAGAATTTTTGATTGTGGATGCCTTAGCAGGGAGAGTCAGAGGGAGGCAGAGAGGGAGGGGGGAGTGCTAATTGCTAATTCAGAACCATGGCGTGAGATTTTTTTTCTCACTAGGAGCTTTAGCACATATATTCTCCCTTACAGCAGCAGCAGAAGGTCTGGCAGTCTTTTAATCCCCTCACACACACCATCAGCTAGTGCGTGCAGGCAAGATGCTTAGTGGTGGCACATAAGCTGCCTCCAGGAGAGATGGTCTCTTGCACTAATTAGACTTGCTGCATTTAGAGGCTTGTGAGGGTGTGAAAGGGTCTAAAATATAGCCTCTCTGATCTTTCCTTCTTTCTTTCTGTCTTTTTACTTTGTCTCTCACCCCTTTCCTGCATGGGTATTGTCATTGACATTGTCAATATCTGCATTTTGACTCCAGGGTCATGAAGATGGCCATCCAGATAAAAATGTTGTGCAGTTCACAACCATTATCCACTTGTTCATTTTTCTGCTAGTCACCTCCAACGAAAAGTCACTCATGGATATCTCTATGTTGCCCTTTCCTCCATCCATCCTTCAGGGTCTAGTAATCTTCATCAAACCCAGAAAGTCAGTTTCAGCCACATAGACAGCACTAGATTCTCATTTCTCTTGCTCTCCTTCTCTCTGTCTCTCTATCCATGCTTATTATTGATTCGTAGAGGTGTGATTCTGAAATCGATACGCACCTCTCGACATTCATGGAAAAGCAAGAGAAATTTAATTCCACACAAAATGGTGTTGGCTCCACATGACTCCAGCACTCGGGGTTGTAGGTTGATGAAGTTAATCATGATTCCATTCTGGTAAATGACTGTGCCCTCCAGTGGCCTTGAGCATGTTATGTTGCACGCATATTTGGTTGCAGAAAAGAGGTAATGGAGGAGCACATGGGGGAAAAAAGGAAAACACATGTTCCTATTGATTTTGTAGTTTGCAAATATATCTTAATATATAAATACAAACTCATATCAAATGTTATGAGTGTATATTTTCAGGGCTCGGAGTTGACTCTTGTGGTCAAATCTTAACAACCTCGTTCTAAATTGAACCCCATTACTGCAGATCACCTTTGTTCATTATACGTATTTATTACTTATTAAATAACAGCGATCTTTCCATGGATGCACATGGACATGGTGCATATGTAAATGCACTAGTACATGCATGAATTCATCCTCAGTCAGAAACAATTCATTAGGAAGAACAAATTACAATGAACTTAGTGCCATTATTTAAAGTCCCCGACCCTCCCATTCCTCCCTCCCAACCAGTGCGACACCACAGCTCAACCCCACTCACCACCATCTCTTACTTTTAAAAATTAATTCACTCAACGGTGACCCCTTAGCCTTTTCTATCTCTAGCAGGGTTGCAGCTCCTCTTCCTCCTCCCACACTTGCATCAACACACAGCTGAAGCCCCCAGCATCCTCTGCTTTAGCCATCAGCTCATACCAGCCTGCATTTTCATCTTCCACATGTGGCAATCCTTCTCTCCAGCTGTTAACACCTGTGTCCTTCTACCAAAGTTATATACAGTGGTGTGAAAAAGTGTTTGCCCCCTTCCTCATTTCCTGTTCCTTTGCATGTTTGTCACACTTAGGTGTTTCGGAACATCAAACCAATTTAAACAATAGTCAAGGACAACACAAGTAAACACAAAATGCAATTTGTAAATGAAGGTGTTTGTTTTTATTATTAAAGTGTAAGAAAAAATCCAAACCATCATGGCCCTGTGTGAAAAGTGATTGCCCCCTAAACCTAATAACTGGTTGGGCCACCCTTAGCAGCAACAACTGCAACCAAGCGTTGCGATAACAACGCAATGAGGCTTTTACAGCGTCCTGGAGGAATTTTGGCCCACTCATCTTTGCAGAATTGTCCTAATTCAGTTACATTAGAGGGTTTTCGAGCATGAACGGCCTTTTTAAGGTCATACCACAACATCTCAATAGGATTCAGGTCAGGACTTTGGCTAGGCCACTCCAAAGTCTTCATTTTGTTTTTCTTCAGCCATTCGGTGGTGGACTTGCTGGTGTGTTTAGGATCATTGTCCTGCTGCAGAACCCAAGTTCGTTTCAGCTTGAGTACATGAACAGATGGTCGGACATTCTCCTTCAGGATCTCTTGGTAGACAGCAGAATTCATAGTTCCTTCTATCACAGCAAGTCTTCCAGGTCCTGAAGCAGCAAAACAGCCCCAGACCATCACACTACCACCACCATATTTTACTGTTGGTATAATGTTCTTTTTATGAAATGCAGTGTTCCTTCTACGCCAGATATACTTGGACACACACCTTCCAAAGAGTTCCACTTTTGTCTCATCGGTCCACAGAATGTTGTCCCAAAAGTCTTGGGGATCATCAAGATGTGTTGTGGAGAAATTGAGACGAGCTTTGATGTTCTTTTTGCTCAGCAGTGGTTTTCTCCTTGGAACTCTGCCATGCAGGCCATTTTTGCCCAGTCTTTTCCTGATGGTGGAGGCATGAACGCTGACCTTAACTGAGGCAAGTGAGGCCTGCAGTTCTTTGGACATTGTTGTGGGGTCTTTTGTGACCTCTTGGATGAGTCGTCGCTGCGCTCTTGGGGTAATTTTGGGCGGCCGGCCACTCCTGGGAAGGTTCACCACTGTTCCATGTCTTCACCATTTGTGGATAATGGCTCTCACTGTGGTTCGCTGGATTCCCAAAGCTTTGGAAATGGCTTTATAACCCTTTCCAGACTGATAGATCTCAATTACTTTCTTTCTCAATTGTTCCTGAATTTCTCTTTGGGGCTCGGCATGATGTGTAGCTTTTAAAGAAGATTGATTCTGGTGGACCTTACTGTGTCAAGCAGCTCCTATTTAAGTGATGCCTTGATTGTGAACAGGTGTGGCAATAATCAGGCCTGGGTGTGGCTAGAGAAATTGAACTCAGGTGTGGACAACCACAGTTATAGTATGTTTTAACAAGGGGGGCAATCACTTTTTCACACAGGGCCATGATGGTTTGGATTTTTTTTCACCTTTAATAATAAACACCTTCATTTACAAATTGCATTTTGTGTTTACTTGTGTTGTCCTTGACTATTGTTTAAATTGGTTTGATGTTCCGAAACACTTAAGTGTGACAAACATGCAATGGAACAGGAAATGAGGAAGGGGCCAAACACTTTTTCACACCACTGTATGCAGCATGTGCTATTTAACCATTAAAATATTAAAATGTATTTATTTCCAGGAAAAATGAGTAACAGACTTCAAAATAATAATTTTCCAAATCACATTACACATCTAGTGTTGCTTGTAGAGACTCCTTATCGTAATCATTACCATTTATATTAATTAGAAAGATGAAAGATTTGCAAAATATTCTATATGACACTTTATTGTAGGACAGTTGCACGAGGAGCGTGATGTGTTTTGTGTGTGTGTGTGGGCTGCAGGCCCACCATCACAGTACATCCTGTACACAGTACACAGTATCGCACATCCTGCTGATGTACAAGACCAGGTGCTCTTCACCGTTGAAGGTTTGGGACAGGGCAGACCCCAGTCCTGCCTCAGATGCATCCGTGTGCACGGTGAAGGGTAGAGGAGTCGGGTTTCTGAGGAGCCAGGAATGCTCGCTCTGCTTCAAAGGGGAAAACCTGGTACTGCCAGTGGCTGCTGGTTGTGCTGACGGCAGTTTTGGCCTTTGTTTCTGGCACCAGGGTGACTTGCTAGCAGCCTTCATCATATCCAGGGTGGAGATGAACCAGTTTCTCCTGGGAAGCTCTATGAAGTCGTCAACTCAGTGAAGGGGTAGCTGTCATACTTGGAGACTTTGTTGAGCCTCTGGAAATCATTGCAAAGGTGGGTGCTGCTGTCGGGCTTAGGGACCACCAAGATGGGGCTGTACCAGCGACAAGCAGACTCCTCAATAATCCCATCCCATAGCATCACGCCAACTCCTCAATAGCTGGATGGCAAGTCTTTGGGAAATGGTACAGCTGCTGTCTTACCACCACTCCCGGTGGTGTTTTGATTTCGTGCTGGACCAGGTTGGTCAGTTCTGGGGTGGATGAGTAGACATCAGCAAACTGGTCCACTAGCTCTGTCAGCTCTTCACACTGCGAGGGGGTAAGATCTTCTCCCCGATGGACCAAAGTAAACTCGTTAGGCTCTGAGGGGACAACAGAGAAGGTGGAAAGCTCTGGGGCAGGTTGGACCCATCTTTTCAGTGGGTTTATGTGATATAATTGGTTGTCTGTTCCCCTCTGCTTGGAGAAAACTTCTGGCTTTTCAGAGCAGAGAGTCCATGGGGTTGCTGGTAAGTCGAGCTGTGGAACTCTGCCGCTGCATTGAAGGGGGATAGGCCACAGTGGCTCAAGATCTCACCCTTCAGCACTGGATAAAGGGTAGGCATAGTTGGCATGCTGGGCCTCCGCCAACAAGAAAGGGGTGAGAATGTCAGCCCAGTGCTCTTCTTTGGGCTCTTCTTCCCACTGTTCATGTTGGGCGAACCACTCGAAGGTTAGGAGGAAGACCTCAGTGTCATCCTCCCTTGTGAGCTTTATTAGGAAGCTTGGAGACTCCCAACAGTGGTCTGGGTGAGGGAATGAGGTAGCGGAACAAGGCTTTTTCTTGAGCTCCAGCAGTTCTTGGGGAGCAGCACACAAGCTTTGGGCCAGCTCCTGAGTCACCACCTGCTGCTGGAGATTTGTCTCTAGCAGATGATGCAGCATAGGATCAGTGACGGTTGAGAGGGGTTGGGTCTGTGTTCTTATGCCGAATTCTTCACCAGTGTGGCCTTTTGGACTTGGATAGGCATAGCTAGTAAAAAAAAAGGTACTCTTTATTGAAGTTCAGGTGCAGGAGTGGGGGTGTCGAGGTGCTTCATGTGGAGGTGGAGGTCACTGTCTTCCCAGTGTGAGGAGCAAAAAACAGGGTGGAGCAGCCATGAGGCAGGACCAAGGAGGTGTAGAGCAGGCCGAGGGTGCCCGACGAGAGGTGCAGCACAGCCAAGGGTGCCGACGAGAGGAGCAACACAGCCACGGTGCTTCTTCTCCGTGGTCTTTGGTGGCAACAGCAGCATCTAGAAGAAGACAGAGAGACACACGTTACTGTGCATATATATGGAGAGCTACAGCTACAGTTATATTTATGTAGTGCTGCTCTAGACATTCAAAGCACTTTACATAATGGGGTGGGGGGTGGGGGTCTCCTCAACCACCACTAGTGTGCAGCCTCCACCTGGATGATGCGATGGCAGCCATAGTGCACCAGAATGCCCACCACACAACAGCTATAAGTGGAGAGGACAGAGTGACAGCCAATTCAGAAATGGGGCCATAATAGAGTAGGGCCAATGGTGGAATTTGCCAGGAAACTGTCGGGGGATTTCTAATGACCACAGAGAGTCAGGACCTCAGTTTAACATCTCAGCTGAAAGACAGTGCTGTTTTTACAGTATAGTGTCTCCATCACTATATTTTGGCATTAGGCCTAACACAGACCACAGGGTGAGCACCCCATGCTGACCTCACTAATACCACTTCCAGCAGCAACCTTAGTTTTCCCAAGGAGGTCTCTCATACAACATCAGGCTCTATCCTGCTTAGCTTCAGTAGGAAACCAGTCAAGAACAGTAACTAGCTAGAGCTCTGGCATATCCCTCTGTTTCTGCTGTACCCTTTTAGATCCACTGCTTTTCTGCATAATGGTGAGGAGAATAATTTGCTTCCGCCCCCCTCACAGCCATGTGCTCTCCGTCTGTCCAAATTCAAACAAGGTGTTGAAATGGCGCTGTCCGTTCAGCATCCCGCCAGCAGTTGCATGAAGAGCGCGGTGTGTTGAGTGTGTGGGCTGCAGGCCTGCTGTCACAGATTCATATACTGTATACACTGGTGAATTATAAATATAATCACTCTTCCTCACTCTTCCAACAAATTTAAAATATGTTTAATTTTATTGGCAAAAAAAATGGTTTCTTGTCAAAAGTGTGGTACTATGGCAACCAGTAGTAGGAATGCCTACTGGAAAATTCATAGTACAGCAACTGGCGACTCGCAGCGATAAAATTACTGTATGTGTGAATGTAGCTTTAATGTTGAAGAGTTTAGAACACCTACTCAGACCGTCTGCTGTTTTGGGGGAAAACAAGACTGGTCTTTTAGCATATTTTTGAGTAATAACATATTTTTGAGGACTAACTAAAATACTCTGTTGTTAAAATGAAGAGCTCCTACACGAAATGTGTAAAATTTGTCAGGTCTGTTGCAGGTGTGTAATTATTTGCCGATATACAAAGTCCATGCTGATGGAGACGCAATTGAAAACACACAATAGTCCAGTTAATTCATGGAAAGATGCAGACTAGATGATAAGATGATTAGTATAATTATATACTCAGTCACTAGCAGCACCTGTCAGCAAGAGACAGAACCTCAGTTGCCCACGCTAGGGACAAGACCTTTACTGTAATACTGAAGAGTACATAATTTGTGAAAATGCTCATTTACAAGTTGTTTCCACAGCAGAAAGGCATATTTAACAAGGTCCTAATTAACATGCTGGTTAACATTTATGTATATAACTGCTAAATGTATATGTCAAGTCTAACCTAAAGCATTTTGGATTTCATTGCATCTTGAGTTGCTGTTCATTTTATGTCACGGACAAAAATCATGAGACATTTGGTAAAATCTCATTTGATGTTTTGGTGCCTTTCTGCATCCCTGACCTTCCTGATTACTTCCATTGTTTATTAGGACAACTGAACTTCTACCTACAATGCATACTGTATGAAGGAGATAAGGACTAAAAAATCTCACCTGATGCTTAACAGGCATGAAGGTGGGTAAACAAATTATCATCGTTCTCCACGAAATGAAGCGTTCCTTTTTAAAAACGTGATATAGATTGTCCTTTGGGAAATGTTCAGTACCGCCTGGAAAGTCCTGGCAGTAATATATAAAACTAGCACTGGAGAGCCTCACTGGTTCAACAAATTAATGATGCTATCAGAGAAGAGTGGGCCAGGCCAAGGCAGATAATGCAACTGTATGCATATTTATAGCTAGTACGCATCCACCCAAACGCAATGTGTTTAGATGGGCTCGCTTTTAGTTGATTACTCACTGCTGTGAGCCCCATCTACTCAAGTGGCAAATGTATTAGAAAATATTGGACACCCACCAAAAGGGTGATCTAATGCAAATAGATACATTTAAAACAGCAAATCAAATATAAACAGGGGATGGGGGCCATAAAGTTCTAAAATACTTTGACATTGTTGCCATCAAAGTTACCTCTAAGTTGGAGTCCAGAAATAAATTTGGACTTAATTTCCAATCATATTAAATCATTCGGGTTCAATAAGCCTTTAGTTAATTAATAATTTATTATATATATTTTCAAGGTGGCCAAAGTAAAATCTTTAGGCTGCTGTCCAATCTCATGCTTTGGAAATAAAAATATATATATTTTTTTAACTTTGACTGGTAACTAGCATAATGTAATAAAGTATGCCAAGCTAGTAAGTTAGTTAAGTGCATTCATACAGACACAAACAAGCATATTAGCATGTCGTGGAAAAATTGGATATAGTCATCCTTTTCAAAAAAGTGTCTGTACAATATAATGATAATGAGCCTTTATTGGTCACATATACATTACAGTAAAGTGAAAGTCATTTTTTCCCACATATCCTAACATGCTAAGAGGTTGGGGTCAGAGCGCAGGGTCAGTCATGATATGGCACCCCTGGAGCAGAGAGGGTTGAGGGCCTTGCTCAAGGGCCCAATAGTGGCAGCTTGACAGTGCTAGGGCCTGAATCCCCACCTTCCGATCATTAACCCAGAGCCTTAACCACCAAGCCACCAACCCACCACTGCCCAAAAAAAGTTAGCAAGTTGTTTGCCAATGCTTGGCTATGAGCTGTGCCATTCTCTTAGCATGTATATAGCATGGAAAAGCTAATGTTTGCTTCTGGTTACTATTTTCAGTTCATTGTGAGGTGACTGTGTATAGTAAGCAGAGAAGCTGCATACTGACAACTTTATGCTGAACTTTATTTTTGCTTGGTTTTGTCAGTGTTTCCACATATCTGTGTGTTCCTAATTTTAAAAAGGCTGGTTGTCATACATGCATGCAGAGTGTATTTATTTTCCCAGGGTCCTATGTTCCCCAGATGTATAATGCACATAATGAACACATGGTCATTTAAAGCTGGAGTTACGCTTCAGCATATGAGAGTGGGGACATGTTCATACTTAACATTTTGTTCCTTTTATGACCGTTTACTGTGTTTTATAGGCTACAGTATGGCATTTATTCAGGTTTCACTATTGTTCATGCATGGAGTTAAACTGTATGAATGTAACAGCTTTTTTTTAGAACAGCACAAATTCACCATTTGCAACTAAGTACATAACTTTCATAAATTTCATGTGTGGATGAAGGATGAATTTTAAACAAATGTATGTTGTTATTCATTTAAATGAGTCTTTGGTGTTTAAAGTTAAAAGGCAATAAAGTTAATAGGGCCCTGGGAAAATGAGACCCAGCTACATTAAACCTTAGGAAAAGGACCCTGGAAACATAAGACCCTGGTAACATAGGAATGATCCCCATGCATGCTAATTAATCAGACTAGCAAAAGCTAATATATTGCAACATATGAAAGAAAAATGCACATTACAGTCATTGAGCATCAAGGCGCATCACACTACTGTGAGGCGCATTTTACTTAAATGTACATACCAAACAAAAAAACAAGAACAATTTGTTCTGCAAAAGTCAGAAGCAAATAGAGGAGGGTTTTTTTTAAGCTCTACTGATTTATCAAACCCTGATCATGTTGTGCCATGCTATTGGTTTGTTTAGATGGTTGAACTCAATTTGAGATTTCTTAATTATTTCAAACTAGACAACTGTGTTTTGTCTGACAGAAAAAAAAACATTTCAGCCAAGAATGTGTGCCTCACTACTCTGTAATTGATTTCTCGCTATTTACTTTCTTCTCTAATCATGGAATATAATCATGAATTGCATCAGGGAACAATGGCATCTTGACGATTTTGATTGCAACGGGGGGAAAAGGTGATGAGAGTGCTGAAGGCATCGGTTCTGATCAGCACAGCTGGTTTGGTGAGGGAGATGAGGGATGGCTGTTTCAAAAACATGGCACAAGAAGTTTTAGGTTATGGATATTTGTGAGAAATTAAGTAGATAATACAGAACCTTAAATCTGATCTACTTTAGTTTGAGGCATTTTTGCCATTATTTGGTCTCATAGTTCTGTTGCATCTTGTTAGCAATACTGCATGTTTCAACACACCAATTTGAAGCCAAGGTTCTTGTTCTCTGACTTCAACCTTGTTTACATTATGATTACAATGATACACTGTGTTCCCTGCCAAGCTTACCTTTACAAAAATTTCCAACAAATGGTGTGGCTTGGCTCGACTCATTAAAATGAACCATTATCTCGTATTTTATTGTTGTTTCTAAGTGGGTCATGCCGTACCTAAATATTCATTCATTCATTTTCTACCGGGGGAACACTGAGAACAAGGCAGGAATACAATGCTAGTCCATGGCAGGGCATCATACCCAGTCATTCGCACATCGGGGCAATTCATTGTAGCTAATCCACCTACGGTCCTGGCATGTTTTTGCAAGATAAGGAGCAAGCAGAGAATCAAGAGCAGACCTGAACACATGAGAAGAACATGCAAAAAATCACATACTACTCCAGACAAACAGTAAACCAAGCTCAGAAACGAACCCTTTACTGGTTGGTTGGCCAAATACCCATACTGATTATTGTCTCATACTTGCTCAGGTACCATGTAAACCAAGTTGGTGCAAATGGGTGGATTGTTAATCCTCAGAGAATCATTCTGATTAATGCCTCATGTTTCTTTTCTACCATAACAGCAATCTTCAGTAGCAGTATGATAAATGCCATATTTAAATGAGAAATATTGTATTTAAATAATGCTTAATAAAGTTTACACTAAAGTATTGGTACTAGGTTGGTGCCAAGTATTGATACACTTGATTGTGTTTGGGTTTCCAGTTTCCATCCATCCATTTTCTGTACCGCTTGTCCTCCAATGGGGCATTCTGTGCACGAGGCAAGTAACCCTTTAAGGGGGTTTGCCAATTGCAGGGCACAAACGCACACATGTTCACGCACTATGGACAATTCGGAAATGCCAATCAGCCTACAGTGCATGTCTTTGGATTGGGGGAGGAAAACAAGGAGAACATGCAAGCTCCATGCACACAGGGTGTAAGTGAGATTCAAACCCCCAACCCCAAAAGTTCAAGGCAAACGTGCGAACCACTAAGCCGCTATGCCCCCTTTTTCTTGTCACCATCTGAGTCACCAACCTCCTGAGAGACTACCCCTAATATTACAGGTAGTGTTAATTGAGACAAAGTCAAACAGGATATTGATAATCCTGGGTTTGCGTTTGTTAATGAGCTGTGCTGTTTATTGACAAAGTGCTAAAAGAGTTCACACTTACATTCACAGGCTCTCATATGTTACCCAATCAGTTTATAGCTCCAGCGTCTTGTCTTGCTGTAATAGAGTACAACTGCAAAAAATTTGGGGAATTTAAAGCAACTCTACAGCTAGTTAAATGAGTTAGTCATTCTGATAACGCATGAAATAGTGCAGTGTTTTATAAACCACTTTAGTGAGTGGTTTATTATTAATAATGGCCTGCGTTAGATTTATAAAATAAAAGGAGCTATTTCATTCAAGCTTTATGAATGGAGGCAGATTCATAACAGGTTTTGGGCTATTTTAACATGGAAACTGGCAATCCATCTATGTTGTACACACATCGACATGCACTGCTGTTTTCTCCACTATGGTTGTCAGTGAAAAAGACAGATCACCACGCTACCCAACAAATGAGCCATTACTTTACAATCGATCTGGCATGGTTTATAATAAAGCACAGTCCTGAGTGTAGATCACACTTTTATTTTTTGTACATAGTATAAGCTGTGCTTATGTTGGATGCAGGAAACATTTCAGGCTGTGTCTGTTCTGTCTCTCCAGGGAGACTGAGACCCTTACACACACACACACACACACACACACACACACACATACACACAAATAAACACACATACATATCCACATCCACCCTGGGACACAAACACATGCCGCAATGAGAGGGGTGTACACTTTCCTTTTTCGGTTTAATTAAAGCATGCAGTAAGTGTGAAATTAACTCTCTTCTGCATCGGCCTGACAGCCCTGAGTGGGAGTGTGAATCAGGTTCTTTTGTCTCTCACGTAATTAGCACCAGCCGTGATGAGAGCACGGCACCAGTCCACTTAAATGAGGAGCCACCAGCATGATGAAAGCGGAGACAGGAGGAGAAATAAGAGAGTGGAAGATGGAGGAGGATAGAGAGAATAAGACAGAGAAAAGAGAGAGAGAGAGAGAGAGAGAGAGAGAGAGAGAGGGAGGCTGGGTTATTACCACCTGGGAAAAAAAAGGACCCGTGCTTCCTGAGTCCCTTGATAATTTGGCAATACAATGCCATTTCGTCACCCGCTGCTGAAAGGGGAAAGGACGAGGAGGAAAGCTGAGAGAAAGAGGGGGGAAAAATGAGTACAAGCAGCCTGATAGATGGTACAATTTTGAGATGGAGAAAGGTAGGGTGTCTTATGAGTTTAAGAACTGATGAAGATAAAATGGGCCTTTAGACACACATAATAACTTGTGAGGGTTCATCCTGGTCCTCGCTGCTTTTCACTCTGACACTACACTGGATCTTGTCTTTGTCTACACTTCTAGTATGTGCTCAACACTATCAGAATAAAAAGCCAACCTGAATCATCCGAGCTACCCTTAATATAGTTTCAACTGACTCTATGGACTTTTGTTTTTTTGTTTTTCTTTGTTTGTTTGTTTTTACATTGCCTGAACTCCAGTTGAAATCCAGTGGAAATATTAGAAATAATGCACACGCAAGCTGAAGAAAAGACTCATAACAATAGCCAAAGCTTCTGAGATTATTATTGCTATACTGACTTGTATAACTGAATAGCAGAAATGTACAACTGTAGCTTTTCTTCATTTAGAACTCAATTTTGCTCTTCTCTCAAACGGGTATAAAATATTTATTTGCTAGCATGTTCATTAGCATCACCCATATAGACTTTTTTGTTTAGTCTTTTTGCTAATTAGTCAGTGTTGGAGCAGAGTTGAATCAGCTATGTTCATATTTAAAAGAAAAATATATACACTTTGATTTAAAAAAAAAACAAAAAAAACAACCCCACTATGTCAAGGTTCTTCAGCTTCCCACCGATGGGGACATTTTGATGTCAGGTAAAATCCTGTCCAGAAACAGTTGTACATGGAACCAAAAAAAAAATGCGAAATTTGAACTTTTAAGATATTTGCACCATACAGTGGCGATGCCTTATTAATGTTCGTGTGGTCATTTAAAGTATAGTGCAAAGACTTGAGAATAACATTTCATCTCAGATAAACTAGCACTAAACTATATGTCTCTTTGCCACTGGGTACATCTTATGTACCTTTACTGGGTTGTTAAACATGAGATGTTGGCATTTATGTTATGCACATGTCCGACTACAGTGGAGTTTAATAAGAGAAAATTTCCAGCAATCTCAAACATAAGGGATAAACGAGTAAGAATTTATTTTTCTCACGCACCATTTCCCAGTCATTTCAATGTCATATTAATGAGAAATCAATCATAGAAATAGTGAAGACAGCAAACATTGGACAGAAAGTTCCAGGATGCAATGCAGCCATACAACGCAGTTTGTCTATTAATATCGCTGCATCAAAAACTAATGATCTGAAATGTCAACAAGTTTAATCATGATGCTGGGACAAATCCCTGTTGTCCACCATTCTTTCCATGCTTATTAGTAAGCAAAACAAATGGGTGCTAATTTCTTTCAATAAATGACAAGACAAATCCCTTAGCTTTTGTTATCTTTATGCAACATCACACCCTAGGGTTTATTTAGGACTTCCTTTTTAGAACACTAATGTCATGTTGAAACACTTCACCAGCATGAGCCTCG
Source organism: Ameiurus melas (assembly GCA_012411365.1). Taxonomy (NCBI): domain Eukaryota; kingdom Metazoa; phylum Chordata; class Actinopteri; order Siluriformes; family Ictaluridae; genus Ameiurus; species Ameiurus melas. The sequence goes on from CM022761.1 coordinate 22,727,881, forward strand.
TGTATATCCTGACTCCTTGCTATTGATCTGCCCTTGTGGTAATAGCAATCTGTCTCCCAATATCTTAATTGGTTAAGTGATTTCATTGATCCATAAATTGTTCCCCAAGTTTATTTGCTACATGTCTACGAGAAGGCCAGTGCAATGACCATCATTCCCTTCACTCCAGCACCACCACTTGCTCCCGACCTCTTTAATGGGGCTGTAATTGATATATCCACTGCCAAGGGGGATGAGCCTGCATTGGCAATGGGGAAGTGTTGTGTAACACTGATTAAGATCATGCTAATGCCATCATTAGGTCGTTACTAGCATACGGCATCAGTCAGCACATGGGAACCGTTTCTCAGAGCTGATTTGCATATTCCTGAGCACACAGGGGTTAGTATGATGAAATTAATCACACATATGAACATACTATGTGTTCTATCTTATATCTTTCAAAGTGTGGCTGCAATGCCTTCATGCAGGCTTTTAATCTCTTTATTACTTCTATAGTAGAAGTTAAAAAAAAATCTGACCTAACTAGCATGGAGAGTTGAGAGCTAATGTTGAATGCTCAGCAGCTCTCCTCCCACTGTTATCTCTCGCCCATATGTGTACCTCAGGGACATTCCCCCTGCTCTAATTTACTTTCTACCATGTCGTCTGCGCTCCAGGGGCAAAGCTGAGTCCATTTCTCACTACTGTAATTCAGATTAAACAATTAAAACGTTTTTTTTTTTTGACGACGACACTGCACATGCTGCTGCTCACCACGTCAAAGCAATAAAATGAGAAAGAGAGCAGGAAATAGATAGAATGGTGGTGAGCACATTTTGAATGTACCACCCTCCAAACTTATAATCTCTATAACCCACAACATGAGTCAAACGCTATCATCCAGAACCTTGAGGATACTGAGAAGGATTGAACCATTGACCTCTATTACACCTATATTGGAGATTAACTGCAATACCAGTTCTGCCACGGGTATCAATTGCATCAAAGGTTCCAGTGGCCTCAGGTTGAACAGAGAGCATGAACAGCCTCTGAAATCATAAGAGGGAAGCAAGAAACACTGTCTGTGGTTTATTTCGTAATGAAATTCCGAGTTGTCTTTTTTAAAGTTTAAACACCTTTCATTGACACATTGATCTATTTTGTCTCCGTTATCCTCCATTGCCATTGACTGCTGATAGTGGCACCACTGCATGCCTTGCATTCACGTCTACCTAAACAATTTTAGTGCGTTAGTTTGATCAGCTCTTTCACCTCCTCATCTGCTTAAACAAAACAGCTTTCAAAGCTTTCATGCTAATACCACTGTCGATCCCATTGTGATCTTGTTATCTCATAGTTCTGATGGTATGGGGGTTCATTACTGCTTTTGGAATGGGCAGCTTGCACATCTGGACAGGCATCATCAATGCTGAAAGGTATATACAGGTTTTAGAGCAACATATGCTTCCATCCAGATTCCATCAATCTTTACTTCTGAGATCCTCTGCCTCTCTAAGATACTCTTTTTACACCCAATCATGTTACTGACCTGTTGCCAATTAACCTAATTAGTTGCAAAGTGTTCCTCCAGCTATTTCCTTTTGTAACACTTACTTTTCCAGCCTTTTGCTGCCCCCATCCCAACTTTTTTGAGACGTGTTCCTGCCATCAAATTCAAAATGACCTTATTTTTTCCTTAAAATGTACATTTTCTCAGTTTACACATTTGATATGTTTTCTATGTTTTATTGTGAATAACATGAGATTTGCAAATCATTGCATTCTGCTTGTATTTACATGTTACACAGTGCCCCGTTTTGGGGGGAATTGGGGTTGTATGCGTCATATCACTGTATTGCAATCTGTAACTGTTTAATATTTCTATATCGATGTATTTCTACATGAATTGATTTCTCACTAGTGCAGATAGGAACATAGATGGAAAATTGTGACTTACAAAAGAAGCTCATGCTGTTTTCTTTTTAAACAGCCAAAACCTGATTTTTTTTCTTCTCCTGTTAAACACCACTGTAATTGTGCTAGTGATGTCCACATCCAACCAAGAATTTCTCAAAGGAATAAAAAAAAGAAAAATCATCAACCATGAAATTAACAGCACAAATGTCTTCAATATAAACATCCATCCATCTTCAACCACTTATTCCTTCTTAAGGGTCACGGGGAACCTGGAGCCTATCTCAGGAAGCATCAGGCACAAGGCGGGGTACACCGTGGACAGGGTGTCACATGTGATGGACTGGCACCCTGGACACACTCACACACCCATTCATACACTATGGACAATTTACCAACCAACCTACCATGCATGTCTGGGGGAGGAAACCGGAGTACCTGGAGGAAACCCCCACAGAACGGGGAGAACATGCAAACTCCACACACACGGGCCCGGCAGGAATCGAACCCCGGACCCTGGAGGTGTGAGGCAAACTTGCTAACCACTAAGCCACTGTGCGCCCTCAATATAAACATATTTAATGTTTTTCATGCTGGAGTTCTTGTTTAATAATTTAGTAATTCACATTTTTGATTGTCTATGAAGTACAAATTAGTATTATGAGAAAAGTTCATTCTAGGACAGTCAGGTTGCTCTTTCCCAACCTCCCACTGTATATGTTTCCAGTATCTAGAAGCTGGCTTTGATACAGAGGTAGAGATGCTGCATTAGTGTGGGATCTCACAATGTGTGATGGAAGGAGGTCGATACTAAGGTGCCCCATTAGGGCCAGGAACATCCCACCCTAGCCCAATTAGAGCCACACAATTGCCAGCATCAACAGTCCATTATGTCTCTCTCTCCTGCAGAGAGGATGCACTGATCTGCCCATTAGAGCCATGGCCCATTAGCTATTAAGACAGCCATGCATGCACAGAGCACGGGTGCAAATGTAGCCTGGGAAATCTATGAGGTAGGAGTGTATTCAGAATGGATACTGAGTCTATACACTGAGCAGATATGTGAATAAGTGTGTGTATACATAAGCTCTTATGTATAATAATGATCATGAAGATGACGATTCCCTCCAGGCTACTTTAATTTTTCTTTTTCTTTTTCAAAGAAAGAGAACATTTAGGATTAAAAAAATTATTTCTCTGTTGCTGAGGTGGTAAACTATCAGAAATCGTACCAAAAAAAAATGACAAATGCAGGCTCCATTTCACATTCACTGCTCTTGTATTAATGCTGTATACCTCTTTAAAACTAATTCATAGGTATCCTAAAAACACAGTAGAAACACTGTTTTCAATATGTTTTTGTTCTGGCCAATAAGTATCAATGAGCAGCTTTATATGTTTTGTACACTGGTACTTGTTCTACATGTTCTGAAGGTGGGTTGCTTAAAAAATAAAGAAAAATAAAATTTGTTTAGTCTTATGATGTCCTACTGTATTACTCCATTAAAGCAGCCACAGCATTTTATTGAAGAATAATCAGTATATTAACATATTTCAACCAACATAGTCTCTCAATTAACATTAAGCCATATTGTATGAGAACAGTGATTTAAGTAGCCTAAATGTCACATACATGAATAGTCATTCCATTAAGCTGTCTCAAAAAAGCTATTGGTTAGATTAATAAAAAAAAACCACCCAAAAAACAAAACAAAACAAAAAAAAAAAAAAACATTTACTAACTAAAGTATAGCACAATTATCCCCCTCAACAAAAGCATAACATTGGTCTATACTGTATGACAGGTCACATACAGGATATGTGGAATTTCACATTAGTACGCATTCATTTTGCATTTCAATGTGTTGGCAGAAACCTTCATAAAAACTAGTTTAATAAATCCTGCTAAATGCCGAACATGTGTGTATGGCAAATTGGACCATGTGTAAAGCCAGGAAAAGAGACAAAACAGGAGATATTGTTTAGTGCCAGCTGGAGTATAGAAAGTGGTGAATTGTTCGCGTGGTTGCATTTTAGACGAGTTTAGGAACCCATTTGATCATTTTATGTAACTAGCTGCAATACACGTAGTCCACTGTCAAGTTCTTCTTAAAATAGGTTCATTTATCAGCATTTATCTGACAGTTACATGTTGTATGAACAAAGGGATTGAACATATTTTATATCAAAACAGATAAACAGACTGCAATTCAACCAAAAATTTGGTTTCGCCATATACATACAGTGTCCTGCAAAAGTGTTCACCCCCATGACCTTTTCAACAATTTGTAGTGTTATAACCTGGAACTGAAATGGATGTAATAGGGATTGTATGTCATGAATTTAAACAAAATAGCCCATAATACTGAAGCGGGGAAAATAATCAATATAATTTTCAAGATAATTTACATACATACATACATATATAAAATATATATATATATATATATATATATATATATATATATATATATATATTTTTTTTTTTTTTTATATATATATATTAGTATACACAAAAAACATGCAAATGCTGTTATTGTTATTTTACAGTGTCATATCTTTTTACTTGCTAGAATTACGTTATTAGCATATTTTGTCAGTAGCTGAGTTTATGGCCTTGAGTTTATTACTCTATTTTGCCCTTTATTGAAATAACAGAGACTAGCTTTTTTTTCAAACCCTTCTATACAATTACAGTCCACAATATGATTTTAATTGAGAAGATAGATTCTAAGTTCATTTCATGAGAATATTGATCCTGGCCCACTGTTATATATTTGACACCCCTGCTCTAGAGTACAGGCACAAGGTATAGTATGATCACAGTTTTGTTCAATATCAAGTTTCTTTGAATCGAAACTAGACTGGAAAGAGAATTCTCTTTCTGGAGGAAATTACATTTAATTTAAGAAATACTGGGTGATGTTATGAGCCCATATTGTACATATAGTATATTTTTGGATGAGTGATAAATTACAGGGAAAAATACGGTGTCTCTGTTATGATGTGAAAGGTATTTTGCTGACATGGTTTGTCCCTTTATTGGGATGGGTCACTGCAAATTACTACAAAGTTATACAACATCATTTGATTATAATATGCATAAATCTAATATATTAAATTTGTTCCCCAAACAATTAGTTTTCATTTTGAACTTAGGAGCAGCAGTTAATAAGTGTGCTGCTTGTTTGGGAAGACTCTTGGGTGGCTCCCTCATGAAGCTGGATGAATCTGGTTGAAAAGATGTCAAGAGTGAGCAAACATTCATCAGGAATAATGCTGCCCACTGTGCCACCTCACAGCTCCAGGGTCTTCAATTTGATCCTGAGTTCATGTTACAATCTGTGTGGAGTTTTTCATGTTCTCTCAGTGTCCATGTCAGTCTGCAGTTTCCTCCCACCTCCTGAAAGCATGTTAGTAAGTGGATTTTCTACTCTAAATTCTCCCTAGGCATGAGTGTCTGTTTGCATGGTGTCCTGGCATCCCATATATAATCCTATGTAGCAATTTAGCAAAAATAAAAAAGCTTAGCTTCATTTCCCTGCTTAGCTTATCATTTCACAACTTGATCGATTCGACTGCTCTGGCCCCTATTGTGGATCAAAATGAGAACAACTCTTTCTTTCAGTGTCGTTAGTCTCGATCTGACGAGTGTGTGGAAAAAAGCCACTGGTAAAACCTTGAGTAAAACCCATGAGAGCTTGCAGAAAATGTTCACCTGTGATGGACCAGATGCCTCTCAGCTGCCATATCTGCCAGCATCCCAAAACTACATCTGGTTGACTGTTTAGCTTTCACTACGCTCAGCCAGTTTCAGCTTCCTGAAGATGATTAAAAACTATATTTTTAAAATAACACTCTGCTCTCTGCTTGGAAGTTTGGAAGGCTGGAAGGTTTTCACCACTTTTCTCAAGAAATGCTATAGCTATCGCGTGACAGACCCCAGGCTCAAATGTAAAGCAAGAAACTTTGCTTCATATTACACACAATTTTTGACACAAAAAAGAGCTTTGATGTTAAATCTGCCTTTAATCTGCTGTTCAAAGTCTCAGTAAATACCTCTGGAAACCTTACCAGAACCCCAAAGGATCATTTCCTGCCTATCGCAGCCTTTGATTCCCTGAGTACTTTACTGCCATTAAGTCTTATTAACTCCAATCATTTTATTGAAGAAAGTGTGGTTGTGCAAAGAGACACTAGATTATGCATGTCTCCTCCTCCTGATGCACTGTCAGACAAGGGACTCACCATTCTCCTTTTTTAATATTGGAGCAAGCCAGAAGATTGTAGTTCAGGAGGTCTATGATTTATTTTTATTTTGTTTACAACATGCACACATGTAGACAAAAACCACAGCAAATAAATCATCTCAGGCTGTGAACTGGGCTGACTGGTAAACAACAAGTATTCTTGGTCACTTACTGTTCTTAATGGATTATTTGCCATTTTGGAGTTTGCCAGATTTGGAGTTTGATGCCCAGCTAAGAGAAGGTACTGTAAGTGTGTATGAGAAATATAACCATACTGAACATTATGTTCTATAGTATATAAAAGGGGTGTAGCACAATGCTATCCAAATGGACATGATCTAAACTGGAAAGGTTTTTTCTCTTTCTTTCTCTTCCATTCCCTTCTCACCAGACCCCCTCCTCTCACCCTCCTTCCCGACTCTTCCAGAACACTGGAAAAAAGCTGTAAATGCATTTATATCAATGAATGTGACCTTTGTTTGGGCCGCAGGTTTCAAATCTGACCACTCACACTTTTCTTTGTTTGCATCCCGCAGCATCCTGATGCACACCTTTAGTCTCAACTAGATGCCCTGTGAACCTTTATGGTAAGTTTTTTTCAAAAGAAGTGCACCTCCTAACCACATCTTTATTTGTATCTCTTTAGAGCACATTATCTGTTCAATTGAAATAATGTACTTATATTTGATTACTTCCATATAACATAAAGCGCCACATTAGTATGTCACAATCGAAATCGAACTATATATATATCCAAATTTTTTCATACTTTCATAGTTTAAGTGTGTGTGTATATATATATATATATATATATATATATATATATATATATATATAATATATATATATATATATATATATATATATATACACACACACTCTTATAAGTATAAAAAGTGTTTGCCCCTTCCTCATTTCCTGTTCCTTTGCATGTTTGTCACACTTAAGTGTTGAACATCAAACCAATTTAAACAATAGTCAGGGACAACACAAGTAAACACAAATTGCAGAATTTGTAAATGAAGTTATTATTAAAAGAGAAAAAAAAATTTAATTTTTTATTTAATACTGCCCTGAATAAACTATTGCACATAACAGAACTGGATGATTGGTGTAAATTGTTATTCTTCTGGGAAACATGTGAATATTTTATGTAGCTTCTGAATGGCAGTACTAAATGGAAAAAAAAGATATTTAAACAAAATAATAACAATTTACACCGATCATCCTGTTCAAAAGTTTACACCCAATGGCTCTTAATGTATCGTGTTGCCTTCTTGAGCTTCAGTGAATGTTTGCACCGTTTATAATAGTTGTGTACGAGTCCCCCAGTTGTCCTCAGTGTGAAAAGATGGATCTCAACATTATGTAGCCGCTGTTGGAAAGAGGTCAAATATGCAGTTGATGCTGGAAAAGTAAAGAATGTGCAGGACCTTGAGGATTTTTCTGAACAACAGTGGGCAGTTTAACTGCTCAGGACAAACAAAGGACTCATGAACAGCCATCACAAAACATAAAAACAGTCGTTAATTATCCAGGTAACAACACAGTATTAAGAATCCAGTGTATGTAAACTTTTGAACTGGTTCATTTGTGTAAATCCAGTCATTAGTGTGTCTTGTGGACTATATGTAAACATCTATTATTTGAAATAGCTTATTCAGGGCAATACTAAATTTAAAAAAAACTAAATTTTCATGATTCCTCTTTTTTTTTTTTTTTTTTTTTTTAATAATTATTAACATTTTGCATATTCTACAAAGGGTATGTACATCTTTGACCGCACCTGTAATATAATGTAAATAAATAGGAATGACATTTATACAGGTCTGAAATGACAATGTGGCTTTTTGTATGTAGATTATATAGTTTTCTCTTCATTAGTTTTTAGTTTTCTACTCTCATGGACGAGAAATGTCAAAGATTATTACCAAAGATTATGTTTGGTTCCAATGTTTCAAACAGACAATACACACATATTGAGATTGTGTGTATCAATACCTGACACTACCTAAGCAAATAAGAAACAAAGAGATAAGCAGAATGGGGAAAAGAGTAATCTTTCAACTATTCATGTAACTACTTATTAGTATAAATGCTTCATTTTGGATAGTCAGAACAAAATAGCATTTTTATATCAGAATTATATTATTTGCAATAGATCTACCACAGAAGTGAGCAGCCTGAGTAGCTTTTCCATGTTTCTATCCATGCTTAATGCTGCATTTCACATTCAGCTCCATGGGCCTGAGTGATGTGTGGTCAAGCTTGTCAGAAAGCGTGGCTCGGGGATCCTGCACACCCTTTGGCCTGTTCTTTAAAAGAATGGACAGGCTTGCCAAAGTGGAAAGCCAGATTTTGCCCTCATCTGGATTCATTCTGAACACGCTGGAGTACACAAAAGTTACTTCTTGTTCACACACAAATATGTGCCTTCTCCTATTGAAGGTTTAGAGTAAAACGGTTTGCACAGATGATTCATGATGAATCATTTCTGCAACTGCCAATCAATCCTTTAATAACTCTTACTAGCACAGCTGAGCTGGATTAGCAGAAATGGCAGCATTTACAATTCCCAAGTCTCACCTACCTGAGCAGTCATTTATTCTATCCTTTAAGGAGTGCTGTACGGAAACCTAGCTACATTTCCCCTCCAGATCATAAATATTCACTTAATCGACATATTTAATTTTGTGTGTAATGCTTGATTACTGTTCTCCATCTAATATTAGCAATTATAGGCCTCCAGATGTAATGTTTAGTTCAGCTTGTGAGGGGAAAAAAGACTATAAATAATTGCAAGTGTACATTATTACCTTTTAAGTAGCTGATGAAGTTATACATGACGTTTCATTTGTCTAAAATCACCATAAAACGATTAAAAACACCTAAGCAAATATAGACAAAATAAACAAATGTACAAAAATATAACCGGACAAGAAAAATAAATTAGTAAGCAAAAAAAAAAAAATTATTGCTTAGTGTAAAAAAAAAAGCTTAATAGGAACAAAGAAACAAACAAGCAAACAAACAAACAAACAAACATATATGTGTAATATTTAGTGTAAAAAAAATAATGCAGTCAACCAAAAAGTAAATAATATGCATTGATTTATTCCAGCTATTTTGCAGGAGCAAATGCACTTTATCTTGGGAGGAATGATGCAGAATAAGCCGCTTATATTGCAGGCCTTCCCTCATCTCTGGGCTGTTTGTCACTAAGCCGCTATATGTGCCGGGCAAAGAAACATCAAAGACTGACAATAATATTTGTATGCAAGTGTTTGGAATAATATTGTCTTCCACACAACAAAAAGCCTTAAGGCTCGTGACAACGGAAAAGCACAACCGAGTGTCAATAACAGTATTCTACTGGTGCATAATGGCATTATGACGCTACAGAGCCTCGACTCAATTTGTAGGAATAAGAATTATTTGGTTACTTTTTGCATCGTTGTTTAGTGGCTGGTCCCTTGAAAAATAAAATGCTGTTAGTATACTGCATAATGGAAACAGATGAAACATAAGCCATATTGGTTTTATTTAAGGATGCTTAATGCTGGGGAAAAAATAGCAGAAGATTTCTCCAATACCTAGCCAAGATTCATATCTATTCATATTCAGGTGGAGATGAAGAAGAGTGCATACACGCTTGAGAAAGATTAAGGGGGGAAAAACACTCCACATGAGAGGGTGCTACAGTATACGACACCCCTCCATCTGGACACATGTCCCTTCTTTGCAAAACAACACGAGTTTACCGTGTAGCCTCCACACTTCATCCTCCCAAGGCTAACACAGTGGCCTCTGATAATTCGTTCTGCTCCACTCTCTCTCTCTCGTCATTACTTCCCGCAGATCCCTGCTGCTGTTTGTGCATCATTTTCTTTTTAGAGGGATTATGCATATTTCTGAATGCTAATGAGAGTGGCGCATTGGTAATCATCACCTGGGCTCCCTGAAGGTTGCTCTCCTACATAGCAGACATGAATAAATTATTAAATGAAATCTAATTTCATTTGTGGAGCAGTTGAATCCAATTCTGCTTTTGCCCTCCACAGACTGCACATCAGTGACCCTGAGGTTTTAATAATATTATTTAAATATAACAGACACACAAGTGCAACAATAAAGACATGCTATGGAGCCTTCAGCCACAGCGGAATGAATATGAAATAATTCAATAAGAGGACTGCGGATACAGTGGGAGAAAATTTGCTGCATTAAAAAAAAAAAAGAAGTATTGGAAGGAAACCCTAGATAAGCCTGTGCTACTATACACACTAGTCAGATTTATTGGATTATTGTTTCTCTCTAGCACTACTAGCAAAAATTCTCTTTTACAAAACATATTGCTGGGGGGGGGGGAACAACACGACTACTATCTACTAATGTAGTATCTACTAAATGATACTAAAAATCAGTCACTCTGTGTTACACACTCTGAAAGACAGACAGAGGCAGCACCTTTTGTTGCTATTTTTGTTAAGGTCAAGTCTTTCAACTATGTAATCAAGCGGTGTCTCTTCCAAATAACAAGCGCGATTAACAGAAAAGCTGTGCTTGCTGTTAGCCAGCTCTTTTGTTCAAACCGTACATGAACAGCCATTCGTTCCCTTCTTCTGTCAATAAACGAGAACATAATCCATCCCATTTCATGTGTGCCTTCTCAGTCACTACTGATGAAGTGTTAAGGATGTGTCGACTTAAATAAATTACGCCCAAAACACCTGAAACCTAGTGGGCAGTTCACGCTGTATAATCAGCAGGCATGATAGACTGTGTGAATCTACAGGCTGAGCTAGAAAGAAATCGGTGTAACACCTTACAGTAAGAGTACATGAATAATCATAATAATTTGATCCATCCTGATGCCCTACCTCTGGATGGAGCTCTCATCAACTGTTGGCTACAGCCTCGAGATTGAGGCTGAGGAGACTGAGGATGGTGCCAATTGAAGTCCTATGGAAATGGTTTTGGACCTCAATTCCACATGGACATTCTCGCTGTGGTTGCTGGGACTACGGTTGCTGCTATGGCCTTAGTACTGCAATTACTACATGCAGTTTTGCACTCAAGTCTCCTTCAGTGAGCAATGGACTAGTTCAACAAACAGACTTTATGTACAAGCCATAATGAACTTCCTTTTGCTTTCACACTATCCGTTGTTACCCGGATGAGGATTTGTTCCCTTCTGAGTCTGGTTCCTCTCGAGGTTTCTTCCTCATGTCGTCTTAGGGAGTTTTTCCTTGCCACCGCCGCCACCGGCTTGCTCATTAGGGATAAATTCACACACTTAAAATCTATATCCTGTGTTTATAATATTTCTGTAAAGCTGCTTTGAGACAATGTCCATTGTTAGAAACGCTATACAAATAAAATTGAATTTAATTGATCATGCACTAATATCTTAATTAATACTTATTTAAACATGAACCAATGATGAGATAAGGAATGTACTAATCACAAACTAACGAAGCGCTAACCTTAACTAGAGTCTGTATGAATTCATGGATGAATAAGGGCCACCTTATAAGTACTTATTAGTACATGTTTATTAGTTAACATATTAATTAACACAGGGATGTCCAATCTAATCCGGAAAGGTCCGGTGTTGGTGCAGGTTTTTATTCCAACCACGCAGAAGCCACACCTGAGTCTACTGAAAGCTTAGATCACTTGATTAAACAGGTGGAATCAGGTGTGCCTCTTGCTTTGTTAGAATGAAAATCTGCACCCACACTGGCCCTTTGCAGATAAGATTGGACAACTCTGAATTATCACATAGCTGTAAACTAAATCAAACCTGCTCTATAAGAAAGAATATGAATTAAATGTGCATGATTTCAAATTATTTTTGTGTTATTATATTTGTGTTTATTATTAGTGCATATTTCTATCTACGATAAGGAGGATCAATATACAATATGAAAGTAATCCAGCTCCATCCAATGATGTTTGTGTATGCAGCTGCATATGGCAAATGATATAAACAATTTGAAATGTTTAAATCACGTTTAAATCATATTCTTTCTTACAGAGGATGTTTGATTTAGTTTAGCCCTACATGTTGATTAATAAGTTAACTAATAAAGATGTACCCACATGTACTTAAGATGGTTGAATTCATAAGACTTAAGTTTAGCTCTTCATGAGTTTGAGATTAGTAGATGCCTTAACACATCATTATTTAAATAAGTATTCAGGTATTAGTGCATGATTATGCATGTATGGTAAAGTGTTACTGAAATCAGACATGCTTCTTCATGTGGTTTGATTTACAACCATGAGTGGTGCTGATGTACTTGGTTCCACAAAAGTAAAACATAATCCACTTTAAGCCATTTGTTCACAAAAAATAAGATAATACCAAAATTGACTGTTACTTTTATATATATATTTTTTAATTAAAACTAAAGGAGGATCCAATCGAGATTCACACATACGTATCATGCATTTGATAAGTAATTTGACAGTGACACAGTTCTTGTTTGACTCTTATCTCAAGGATAATCTTAAAACAGAGTGTAAAAGCATAAAATACAGAAGGTCAGCTTTAATCTGATAATACCGTAGGAACTCAAACCTAGAAAGATCGCATGCATGCTCGCAAAAAAAAAGTTCTGTTTAGCATTTTCAGCTGATTTGTGACATTGTGTGGGCAGTATAGCTGCAGTAGCAGAACTGGAAGATGATGTGGCATGACTTTGTAGAAGCTTCACTCTCCCTTGCTGTTTTGCTATTGAAGGGAACCAGCTGTAAAGTGGGAATTAACAATAGCCAAATTGTGAAGAAAAAAGTAGACTCAATGACAAAATTACTAATGCAGTGACACAAAGTGAGCCAAATACAGCATTGTTATTTAACAGATCAATAAAGTTGTTCAAACTGTCCAATTATGCCACTCTTTTGGCACTCTGACTTACTTTCTACTATTGTCGATGGTCCCACATGGACAGCCTAAAGATTTCCACTTCCCAAAAACAGCTTATGTTCGAGTCTCCCACTATACTGAAGATTTTTACCTAAGACCTGCTGTGGTAATCATTGTGGTGCTCATTCCAGGACTTTCACAATGTTCTCAACACAGTTAGTAATGCTTGACTTTACTCTGTATAACTGTATACCCTATTCATTAATGATTCATATGGTATACATAATAATCATTAATATTATCGGGTGTCACCCAAAAGATGTTGGGTTCCCGTTTGAGTCTGGTTACACTCAGTGTTTTTTTTTCCTCATGTCGTCTCAGGGAGTTTTTAAATCTACATCCAGATTTCTGTAAAGCTTCTTTATGAAAGTGTTTATTGTAAAAGGTGCTATACAAATAAAACTGAAATGAATTAATTCAATAGTAAAATGACAGAGATTACTATATGGTTCACCCAATATAAATGTACATAAAAACAAAAGACTGTCCAGACCAATATAGTACAAGTGTAATACAGTAAAACACTGCATGTAATACAGTACAACAATAGTGTGTATTTTGAAAGAATTGTCTACGTAACCCTGCTTCATTTTATTCACTATGTTGAAGAAACACAACTTCTACTATACTTCTTATGACACATGTAGCCGTTTACTAAGGTATGTAACATTTCTGTTTCCGTTTTTTTCCTCTCTGAATCCCCTTTGGCACTCATCTCTCAGCCCACCAATGTGTAGTATGTGTGCCTGCTGAAAGGACCTCTCAGGCGCTGTGGAGACACACAGGGTGCTGGAGGTAGAGCAGAGCGCATGACACACACTGCACCATGCCTCTATAACTGTCAGGTTGATCACAGGAACCCTGCTGCATCGCCACACACCAGCACACACGTCAAGAGCAGGACAGGGAGACGAGGGGAAGCCGGGGCCGTGTAGACTGTACAGTAGTGACAGGCAATAAAATTCAGAGTTAAGGAGGAGTGAGAGGGGGAGGAAGAGTGTCCCTAAAGTCTCAACCCATTTTAACCTCACTAAGCCAGTAGGAAGACAAAGTAGTACAGTGGAGTGTTGGAGAAGTGCTGCAGACTTAATAAAGGAATTAGGAATTCAGGAGAATGCTCTTAGTATTAAAAGTTTCAGGAGATTTTTGTACTTCTTCCTTAGTGTTAAGGAGACTATATGGTGGTATATCTAGGAAAAAAAAGATATAAATATAAATGTGTTTAGTAGATATTCTAATCTGGGTCATTCCATCTCAAGTGGTCCAAGACAGGTTACTTTACCATGAGCTCTGTAACCAGTGGAATCTCAAACTCAAAATTTTTACAGCAGAATGCTTCTATAGAGGACAAATTTCTGTTAAAACTTTAGAGTTGTATCTGGTCCCCCACCAGACCATATTCAACCCGAAATTGAGGGGGATTTAAAAAGAATTGCACTTTCTCGTCCACATAAATATATATATATATATATATATATATATATATATATATATATATATATATATATATATATATATATATATATATATATATATATATATATATAAATAAAAAAAATAAAAAAAACATTAGATATCTCAAAATTTGAATTGTTCTACATGCACACTATACTTACCTAGATACCCCTAAAAAATTAAGACCTGGACTCAAACCCTTTCCTTTCTAAATTGACCCTAAAAGCTGAAGTGTGAGCATTCTTGAGCATTACATTTGTACTTAAGGTCCAAATCTAAGGAGCAAGAATGTGCTAAATATTTACATACATTCATATACCTTGTAATGTGCTCTAGATAGAAGTTTTTGTGCTAGCTAGGATTGTTCGGAGCCGAGCTACTGAGGTTTCCGTAAACAGTACAAAGATGGCCGTTGTGGTTAAACCAAGTAAAATAATATTTTTTTAAAAACTTGGTGGTTTTGAAATGCCAATACAAAGAAGCTATTTTAATTTTACAAAAATTTTAAATGGTCAATCAACCAACTTTACAATTATTGGACGACTTGAGATGGAACGGCCAATCTTAATTTGGTCACTTCTGGGAAAATTATTAACATTTTTGGATGATTCATTCCTGTGCTAGTCTTGTGATCGTCCAATTAAATGCTTTCTAGAATGTTGTGCTGCACCCCCAGGGGCAGGTCTTGCTCTACAGCAGCAGCTCATTAGCAGCAAACATGGATTATTGGGCATTTTGGGCTGTGCATCTTCCCGCACACTATTCCATTTTCCAACCATACCTTGGTTGAGAATTAACATTTGGATGTTTTTTTTCTGTCTATTTTTTAAAAATAAGGTATTTGTGCAAGTTCACTAGTTTTGTGAGGTACTTTTCAGAGTAGTGTTTTGCCAGAGTGGGCTGTTCAGTGTCTTGCTACCTCAAACCGATTGAGAAAACAATTCGATCTTTGTACACCATCAGGGTTTCTCAATCATTTTATGAAGTAGCTTAATATTATAAATTAATTATAAGCCTACCAAACAGATATGTCAGATGTCTGCCAATGATGACCCCTGCGGCTCAAGATCACATATCATGTGGCACCACTGATGATCGACCTTGGCGCAAGCATGTACAGTATGGCAGATCTCCAAAAACACACAGCATCTTTTATTAAAGTCGACAGGCATGGGTGAAGGTAGCAGCAGGGAAAAATGCTCTTGTTATAAACTGTTCACTGTTCTTCGTATTTAGCTAGTTCACTAACCCACTGTCCGGTGGAGGTGTGATGAATCTCAAATGCTAGTGTAAACCAGTCAAGCATTTCATAACACCATTATGTGACTTCCTGTTACAAAAGCAAATGTGCCAACATACAGAATCAATTCGCCTTAACACAGAAGTGGGAAGTCTGAACTTGGCAGTGTTCAAGCTAGAGTACCCTCTAAAAGTATTGGAACACCAAGACCAATTCTTCTTTCTTTTTTTGCTGTACATTGAAGACATTTGTGTTTGAGATCAAAAGATGAATACGAGACGACAGATGAGAATTTCAGCTTTAAATTTCGTCATATTTACATCTAGATGTGCTAAACAACTTAAACATGGCATAAAAGCATAGGAACAGACAGTCATAAAGTAAATTAAAATAAATAACACTTAATATTTTGCTGCATATCCATTGCTTGCAATAACTGCATCAAGTCATTGACCCACTGGCATCACCAAACTGTTGCATTTCGCTTTTGTGTTGCTTTTCCAGGCTAGTACCGCAGCTTCTTTCAGTTGTTGTTGATTTTGGGGGGTTTCTCCCTTTCAGTCTCTTCTTCAGGAGGTGAAATGCTGCTCAACTGGATTAAGCTCTGGTGATTAATTTGGCCAGTCTAAAACTTTCCACTTCCCCCTCCCTGATGAAGTCCTTTGTTGAGTTGGCAGTACGTTTTGGGTCATTGTCTTGCTGCATGATGAAGTTCCTCCCAATTAGATTGGATGCATTTCTATGCCCAACGCTTGTGCCCCGCCCCCTTTGGGAAAGGGGGGGGAAAAAGGGGAAGAAAAAAAAGAAAAAAAAAAAAAAAAAAAAAAAAAAAAAAAAAAAAAAAAAAGGGGGCAACAAAAAAAAAAAAAAAAAAAAGGGAAGAGGGGGGGGGGGGGGAAGGGAAAAAGGAGAAAAAAAGAAAGAAGATAAAAAAAAAAAAAAAAAAAAGGGGAAAAGAAAGGAAAAAAAAAAAAAAAAAAAAAAAAAAAAAAAAAAAAAAAAAAAAAAAAAAAAAAAAAAAAAAAAAAAAAAAAAAAAAAAAAAAAAAAAAAAAAAAAAAAAAAAAAAAAAAAAAAAAAAAAAAAAAAAAAAAAAAAAAAAAAAAAAAAAAGGAGGGGGAGAAAAAAAAAAAAAAAAAAAAAAAAACAAAAAAAAATAACCACCATGCATTTACTATTTCCAAAACTGAATGTGTAACATGTCTATGTGCATAGAACTAAAGTAAATACTACTACAGTATAAACTCATGTAGACTCGAGTGATATTTTATTTACTGTTGACCTTATGGGCGGAAATAGTGATATGACGACATGTGCTGTACTTAGCTTTGAGGAGAATTTCCAGACTTTCCAAGTAGAAACTCCAGGACAAGGGGTGTTTTCTTTGTTTTGTTTTTTTCCTTGTCGGAGGTTGGACATGACAAGTTACAAGCTTTAGCGGAACGCAGCTCAAAAGCCATTTCACGGGGATTTTAACTTCTGTCTATGAAGAAATGTATTGAAAATCCGAAGAAGTACATTAAAACAGCCACAAACACTGCCGAAGTATAAATTCTTGGCCTTTCAAAGCCATTTCATTTGGAATGTACAGGGACAATCAGAATAATCAATTAAACCGCGTAGAACATTTGATACATTTGCAAAATAAATACAGTCACAAGAATTTTAACCGTTCACTGCAGGACATTACAATGCAAAAAATGACATATTAGCTAGTGAAAACATAATGAATATAGGCAGATTTATCTAGTATTTCCTATTATAAGATTACAATAAACCAAATATGATTATTAAACCTATTTTTAGACATTTTTACTCATTTAATGTTTGATTTTTTTTTTCTTAGTATAATTTCAAGCATTTATTTCTAAAAAGAAGCAAAACTATCTGCCAATCAGAACAAGACAAATTTATTGCTTGAAACTAATAAAAGCTTCTGAAAACAATGTGAATAATCTTATACTTGATAACAATATATTGCTGCTATCAAACAGTACATTTTTACTTGCTAAGATATAATTTTTTTTCAGTACAGGTTTCAGACTGACAGCATTTCTGAACTTTAATATTATAAAGTCCCATCTCCCATTCATTCTTAACCCAGATACAACCTTACAATATTACAGTCACGATTTATCGAGCTGTTAAATAGCAAAATGTTACTTATTACAGAGCTGGTAAAATGCACCAAAAACGTCACGTTAACGCTTCTAAATTCGGATGCAGATTCATTTCTCATCTCTCTCCCTACAGCTGGAGTTGTGTGCTTGTGGTAAGTAATGGAGAAGAGAAGTGAAGGCTAGAGGAGAGTAGCCCCGCTGTTCTCCCTAGCTGCACTTTCTATTCAGCAGTGGTGCCCGAGGCTGGGCGAGATAAAGCAAGCTTCTAACAGAACTAACAGAATAGATGCTGGCTATCAACTCGAGGGGCTTTTTCAAAGCCATATGCCACTCCATGCCCTCCAGCCTTCTCTCCTTCAAACAGCCTTGCAGCCATCACTCTACTCTCCAGGGCTGCCTCTAATTGGTAGTGTTAATAGCGGCCGTGTATTTTTAATGCAGATGTGCACCAACTTTCTTTCTTTCATTACTTTGCTCGGTGTTTAACATTCGTTTCACTCACGTCTCTCTTGCATTCAGCCGTCCGAAAAACGGTTTTCATTCTCGCTCACCGCTTTAGTCATGCTACAGTAAGATGCGGTATTTCAGAGCCCTGGGCACTCTGTTAATCACCAGCCTCCCATCGTAACTGAGCGAAGCGAAGAGCCAGGGATCGGCTGAAGACCACTCTGCCGCATACACGCTGTCCTCGTGCTCCTCATATGTAGCAATGATGCTGTCCTGAAGTGGCTCTTTGCTCCTGCACAAACCAAACAGAAGAAGTTCAGTTGCACCTGCTCGCATATGTACTCGGTTATTATCATAACCCCTTCTATGCATAAGCAGCACAAATCATGCATTTTGGGAAAGTGGGCAACATACAAGACAAAGCAGGACCAATTAAAGCAGGAACATATTAAAGTAATAGAGAAAGTCAAGCAGGGCGTAAGGCTAATTAATTAAATGTGTGCAATAATATTTTTGCTATTTATTGGAGTCATAGAGCTTTTTATTCTAACTCTCCACAAATTTCTATTTTAATTAGCACTTAGGTCCATGATAACATTAATTACAGGACGACTTGTTTTTGAGATATTGAGGTTTGGAGTAAACTCATTCAAGTGACCCACCAGTCAAACAGGCTAATATAACAATGATATGAACTTAATAATAAATAGAATAACTTTTATAATAATCTCTTGGAAGTGTGGTCCAATAGAAAACAAAAGCATGGGGCTCGGGTCCCGGCATTCTGGAAGACGAAAAAACAAGGAGAAATATATTATTATTACCATTTTTACTTTGGCGAGAAGCTTTTTCTGTTCCCTAGTCAACATAATCGCTGGTGAGTAAGTTCACAAGGCAAAAATCCAGTGTAACTGCTGCTAAAGACAGGTTTCAACTGTTTTACTGTACTGTAATGAAATCCTCATATCATCCACACACTCGATAAGTGTCGATAGCACTATGCGACATATACATACAATCTATCTACCTGTACTATTATTTTTTTTTGGAAGGTTGTAGGAAACCGGAGAACCTGGAAGAAATCCCATGAAAAACGCCCCAAAGACAAACTCAGCATTGAACCCTGGAGCTGTGAGGCTGCACCACTGTGCCATTCACAGTACGATAACAAAACAGAAATCTACCATATAGAGAAGGAAAAGAGGGGAATAGATGTGAAACAGAGAGAAGGAAACACACTTTTCCTCATGATGATTCTCCTCACTGTCACTGAGGTCGTCGTCATCTACAAAGTGGCCAAAGGGCTCAGAGGAAATGGAAACCATGTTGGACAGGATCACCCTGCTGTCACTGCTGGCTGTAAGCAGCAACTGGTCATGGGAGTGGTTATACCTCACGCTCCACACCCTAAAACAACAACAATAAAAAGAAGAAGAATAACACACACACACAAAAAAAAAAAACCACATCAAACACTGCATACAGGGGTCCTGATTTACAAAAATCTCAAATAACAAATACTAATTTGTAGGGCACTAACACTGGGCATTGTCACAAAGCAGCTTTACAGAAATATATTCCGGATCTAAACTTTAAATGTATAAATATATCCCTAATGATCAAGCCAGAGGCGATGGTGGCAAGGAAAAACTCCTTGAGACATGACGCTGAAACCTTGAGAGGATCCAAGGATATCATTAAATTAGGCTTAAAATGAAATCATGGGCAACGTAGGCGAAGCAAACAATGTAAATGACGGTTTTGTATGTGCTTATTATATTCAATAGACATTTTGAGATCGCATCTCAAAGAGAATTGTCACAAATACACCGATCAGCCATAACATTAAAACCACTGAGCGGGCAACGTGAATAACATAGATTATCTCATTACAATGGAACCTGTCAAGGGGTGTCGTATATTAGGCAGTAAATGAACAATCAGTTTTTGATGATGATGATGATGATGATGTTATAAGCAGGAAAAACGGGCAAGCATAAGAATCTGAGTGACTTTGACATGGGCCAAATTGTGATGGCTAGACGACTGGGTCAGAGCATCTCCAAAACGGCAGGTCTTGTGGGCTGTTCCTGGTATGCAGTTGTTAGTACCCGCCAACAGTGTTCCAAGAAAGGACAACCAGGGAACCAGCGACAGGGTCATATGTACACAAAGGCTCACTGATGCACGTGGGGAGTGAAGGCTAACCGTCTGGTCCGACACAACAGAAGAGCTACTATAGCACAAATTGCTGAAAAAGTTAATGCTGGCTCTGATAGAAAGATGTCAGAACACTCTTCAGGAACAGAATGAAGGGTCTGAGGAACATGCCAGAGTTCAAGGTGTTGATTTGGCAGCCAAATTCTCCAGATCTCGATCCAATCGGGCATCTGTGGGGTGTACTGGACAAACAAGTCCTATCCATGGAGGCCCCACCACACAACTTACAGGAATTAAAGGATCTGTATCCATACATCTTGATACCAGAAACAACAGTACACCTTCAGAGCTGTTTTAACAGCACAAGTGGGACCTACACAATATTAGGCAGGTGATTTTAATGTTATGGCTGATTGATGTATGTGTAAAGTCAAGCACAACAACAATTACAGGCTGTGAGTTACCGAGACTACTTCTAGAAACCTTAATAAAATAACGCTTTTATTTTGTCTCCAAATGGTGGAAAAAAGGTTTATACTCAGGTTTAGTAAATCACATTGCTGGTGCTAAATGAATCTTTCTGTCATTTTGCACTATTAGGCAGCAACATGCCAAATTACATATTCATTAAGGTGAACCTGCAAAGCATGTTATTTTGCTCTTGTGAGAGATACAAACCACTGTAGACTCTCTTGATAATATTTTTTTCTGGGATTTATCTCACATTTTACACATTTAAACGTTTAGTAAACTAAGACCTGGATGTTTTGCCTATAGAATCCTGTTTTCATTGTTATTTTAGAAACTTCTCGCTTAATTCTGCTCTATTGAAAAACTGCCTACCTCCTAATTTCCCTCTCCTACTCCAATTTTCTCCTTGTTTTTCCACCTCGCTAACATTTTCTCTCTCTCGCTCTGTCTAAGCCTCAGGCATGGCTCAGGAGACGATCCCAGCCCCTCATAGAAGGGGATTGTTGGAGGATAACTTGGCTGTCGACAGCTAAATCTGGCTCAGTCAACCCTGCTCCTACAGTCTAACTAATCTGCTTCCGTCCCAAAATATTCCCTAATTCCTCTCTCCCAAAGCTCAGCCAAGGATTCGCTGCCAACTGAACAAATGACAAAAAACGAGCGGAGCGCAGGCGCGCTGTGGGCCTATAATTTCTTATCTAAATAGGATCAAAACTGGGTTGTTATTGATACAGTGGTGCTGTGTTTTCGGGAGATAGCATCCAATGTCTGACACTTTCTGGAGCGATTTGGGTGTGTGCGTGTGTGTGTGTGTGTGTGTGTGGCTGGCTGGGAATGTGAACTGGAATGGTAAATTACAAACTGCCTCATATACATGACCTCTAAACGAGACACGAAATACTCTTGCTGTTATGAAGCTAATTAAAATGTCAACACACAAGACACAAAACGCATATCCGAGGAAAAAACTAAATCAAAAAAAAAAAAAACCCACAAGAAAAAACAAGCTTTCAGTGTGAGTTGAGCTTACAAATCTGTGCGACAATCCTTTGTTTATACGGATGGTCATGCATGAGCTGAAATTCATCTGCTTTTGTACACAAAGGCGATTTCTATACTCTGCGTGTGTTTGTGTGCCGCTAACCAGTGGGAGTGCTCCTCCAGGGTTTTGACAGGCTCATTGATGTGCCTCACATCCCAGAATTTGACCTTACAGTCGTCCCCACAGCTGGCCAGGTAGTACTGCTTGTTGGGGTTGAAGTCCAAGTCTCGCACCAACTGCCCGTGGGCATTCTCGATGCAGTAGATCTGACTGTGTGGGTGAGAGAAAAAAAGAAGTTTCTATACAGTGATAATGAATGAGAGAGGGAAAACACGAGGAGGAAACAAATAAAAGAATTAGAGAGATAGAGAGAGAGAGAGAGAGAGAGAGAGAGAGGGCTTACATAGATTTCCCATGAATCAAAAGCAGTGTGGCACCGTAGCTCTGAAGGCCAAACCTCCATCTCATGTCATAAAAATGTGACAAGCCATAAAGCTTGTCGCAGGCTGCTCTAGTCCTCATGCAAAATGATGACTTCCCAGAGCAGAGCGCGTGTTCGGTTTGCAAGAATTTGTAAAAGCCACTGCATGTGTATGAACTCAGTCTAAAGGACCTTGGCTTCATTAGTATGGGCGACTGACAGGGGTGCCTGGGGTCCTTCAACATCTCTAGCCCACTGCACCCCTTTGCTCTTTCTGTCTCCGTTAGCCGGCTATCTCTCGTCCACTGATCTCATTATGCAATTAACATGCTAATTAAAAAGCTTATTAAAACTAGGGGTGAGGAAATTTGACCAGAGGGGAGCGTGGGGGCTTCAATTAGGTCAAGATTAAAGTCTCAATTCAAATCGTTCTGCGGGAGCCTGTGGTTGCCAAGCACAGGCAAAGGTTAAAACGTCCGGTCCCATTATGAGATGATGTATGAATATTAAGACATCAACAGAGTAGACTGAGGGGTGGAAAAAAATGTCATCACTCATCATCTCATCTTCCTAAAAGGGAGAGCTTTTGATGTTTCGAAAAGTATCACAAACTAAAACAGACATATTCTAGATCACTACCACCATGCAGAGGTAACGGTGGTGACCGTTAGCCTTTGGTTACAAACTCCTCCACCCCCAAAGGTCGAGGGGCAGTGGCTGCTGAAGCTAGCCAGGGAAATGGAGCAGGAAATTGGGTTAGCCTTGCCGCTCCAAAGTCTTCCACGCTTGCAAATCTGAAATTGGGACTCGACCAGGCAAATCCTGGGTTGAGCTGTGATTCGGGGACACACTCTGCAAAAAAGCGACAGGGATCAGGCCTCGGGATATGACATGGTCCAGTCAGCAGAGCTGCCCCTCTGGTTTTTGTACATATAAGTTAAGCGGAGCCCCTCCTCCAGCACCAATCGGCTGGTGGTGGTGATGAAAAGACACAACTGAAGAGATCTGGTCATGTTCAGGACCTCTGTTGCCATGACAACAGCCCAGTATATGTGCACATATACACACACACACATGCACGCACACGTACGCACAAAAAGCATTTCACACATCCATTAGAAATGAGGTGAGGAGGTAAAGGGTCTCTGCCTGCTTTAGCAGAAGGGGTAAAAGCTTGGTGTGGGTAGCACGTGCATTTTCAGAGCATGGCAAAATGCTTTCAAGGTTAGCAAGGTTTACAAAGGTAATGGAAGATCAGAGTGAGCCAAAGTCAGAGGTCCAGAGGTGACCTCAATCTACCAAAAAAAAAAAAAAAAAAACGATATAGGACATAAACATCATATTCTTAATGAAAAAGTAAAGATCATAAGTTTATTCATATTTCCAATAAACCTTTGTGGAGAAATGACTGGACAGATCATATGGAAAGTAGATAAGAAATGGAACAAGACTACTATACGAATTTGGCGTAATTAAATGTAATTACATATCAGAGTGCTGTTGAATTGTCAAATCTGACTAGTTTTGATTTTTTTCTTTCTTTCTATAATAGCAGCTCTGACAGTAGTTCTTGCTGAAAGGCAAATCACAGGTTTATATTAATGCACTGGTTCTAATGCATTATCATTTCTATAGTAAGAACTCAAACAGGCACATATGCTACTTCCATCCATCCATTTCATACCGCTTATCCTACACAGGGTTGCGTGAAGCCTGAAGCCTATCCCAGAGAACTCGTGCACGAGGCGGGAGACACCCTGGACGGGGTGCTGAGCCATCGCAATTCACAACTGGGCACACATTCACACACTAAGGATCATTTGGAAATGCAAATTAGCCTACAATCCATGACTTTGGACTGGTGGAGGAAACCAGAGTACCCGGAGGAAACCCCTGAAGCACGGAGAGAACATGCAATCTCCGTGCACACAGAGCAGAGGCAGGATTCGAATCCCTAACCCAAGAGGTGCGAGGCAAACGTGCAAACCAAAGGGGTCATCATAACAGTCTCCATGCAAAAGTCTTCAGGACAGAGGTAGTGAGGGAATGACTACATACTTATAGTATAGCTGCATTAATTGTAGCTGTATACTGAATACTGAAGAGTGTTTAAATATGTCATCGCTGCCAAATTGCCGTGGTATAAGAAGAATGAAACGCTTTGAGACAAAGAGGTGGGCCATTATCGCACAGTGGTTTATTTCTTATTTGTATTACTTCCTGGTGGACTTTATGTAACATAAACATAACCGAAGAAGACTGCAGGTCTATAGGTTGAGTAGAATGTAAGTAGAATGAAACTATTTGTCACAAATTGTAAATATAAAAGCCGCCTCGCAGCTCCAGGGTCCCTGGTTCGATGTCTGGTCTGTGGGTTTCCTCTGGGTTCTCTGGTATTCCTCCCAGGCAGGTAGGCAGAATGGTAAATTGCCGCTCCCACCTCTTGCCCCAGTGTTACTGGGATAGGTTCTGGATTCATTGCAACCCTGACCATGATAAAGATAAATAAATGAAGGATCCTGCAAACTCCTCACTGTACCTGCTATTGA
The DNA here is from genome assembly GCA_012411365.1 of Ameiurus melas. Classification (NCBI taxonomy): domain Eukaryota; kingdom Metazoa; phylum Chordata; class Actinopteri; order Siluriformes; family Ictaluridae; genus Ameiurus; species Ameiurus melas. The sequence goes on from CM022761.1 coordinate 22,752,865, forward strand.
GAGTGCTTACTTGGAACTACCGGCTCAGCTGGTAAAACGCATGAATTTATAGACCTATGAAATGTTTACGTAGTCTTCTTGTGATAAAACCTATTTAAAAGTATTTCGGCCGTTTTCTAAAGCATATTTCAAACGTCGAAAACGAGCGTTTATACATCTTTCAAGCATCTGTATGAAACTTGTATGGATCGGGGTTTTATTTACGTATTTTGTATGAATCATTGTATGTATCTGTATGAAGCATTTGTGTGCACCTTGAGAAGAAGAACCACAATATCCACAGAACGACTAGAAAAAAACAACAACAGGGGAATTGCACACGTCTGGCACACGGCTCTTTAATTAGCGAGTTCTTTTATTTGTCCTGCACACAAATGTGAATAATCACGTAGCGATCAGGCTGTAATCACGTCTCGCTTATCAGCCATCCCTGCAACTGCAATTTCACTAGCAGTTAGATGCTCTCTCTGTATCTCTTCTGTCCTTTCCTGTCTCTCAGAAAGCTTCACTGCAGCACATACCTCTGTTTCTGTTTGCATGAGATGCTGTGTGTAGTGTGGCATCAGAGCTGACAGTTAATGCACACCGTTCACACAGTTTCACGATGGTGGTGAATGTGTGTGTGTGTGTGGTGTGTGTGTGCATGCTCTAGCTCTCTCACACTGTGCCTCAGAGGTGCAAGCAGGGCTGCAGACTGATGAACTGACAGAACATCGACATGAAACACTGGCCTGAAGTACACCTCATTTCCTGTTTTCCTATAAACCCAGATAAATAATATGGTGCGTGTGCACATGGTGCAAGTGAGGTTGATGTTCAAATAGCCTTGAGAAAACACATGCTCAGGATTTTAAGTGTGATTATTGTCGTCCGTTCGCGTGGAGCGAAATCATTTCCTAGCATGATTACGCTGTAAAATCCAGGAAGGCTCACTGAACTCAGAAGTAGCCTTTCCACAGGAGACCAACAGCGGAGTTACTGACGCATTTATGTAATTACAGATTACGTCAGTCCTTAACAGCACAAAGCTGGCTCTAGTTTCTCTACCAACAAACAACAGCTGTAATTGATCTTTGAATCAACTTTAATAAGTTTAATAAGATCGCTATTTTCTGCTTGTTTTGCGCGCTGCTATCTTCCGCGTTGGTGTGAAGTATAAAGAGAGCTGATGTTTTTGACCAGGGCAGTGCTGTACTGACTCACACTCCACTTGACAAGCCAGCACAGACACTCTGGAGGATGTCTGATGGGCAGTGGAGCAGAAGAGAACCGCACTCTTACTGCTAGCACACAGCTGCTGAAAGAACTGGACGCATTGAGAGAACTGTATGTGTGTGTGTGTGTGTGTGTGTGTGTGTGTGTGTGTGTTTTCCACTCTCTTTCCAGCCCGATAGCCCATCTGTAAATCTGAAAATCCTTCTCTTAGCTCATACAGTAAGACCCAGATTTATTGGCACCCCACATGAAAAAGGCAAAAAAAAAAAAAAAAAAATTCTTAATGATATTTTGAATACGTGTGTATGCTGTATGGTTTTAACACATTTTTCCCCAAATATAAAAAATAGTGGATGAATTTTCTGCCAAATAATCGGCACCCCACAGTCTCTATTGTAACATATCCAGAAGAGAATAACAGCACTGAGCATCTCCCTATAATGTCTAACAACTGTTCTAGACTTTCAACCTTTCAATTATGACCCTATTTGTTATTTCCCCATGCAGATTGATGAGCGAGCAATGTTTCTAACCTCATATATGGACAAAGGCAACACCATTTCTGGAGACTGAGAGCATTTTTTAAATAACCTTTAAGCAATCTATATAATTCATATTGATTGATTGCCGTATTATTATTATTATTTTTATTCTCAAACAGTTTTCAAACGCCCATGGCTGACACATAAAGAGTAAAAACACGATGGTGCATGCTGTTATAGGAAAATAATCCATATTGGGGTGATATGATATGGCCCAAAGGTTTTATAGGATTTTCCCTGTCCTATATGGAACGTCTGCAAGACAAGTTAGTCCCTGTCATTACTTATGGAAGCACAGGTACGTTAAAGCAATCGTTCCCTCACCAGCCTCTCTTTCATTTCTTTCTTGAAGCTTGTCATGTTACCAAGAAACCAGAAAGGTCCTCTATCTTGAAGCCTCTCCCAAGGCGGAAAACCTACTGACTGTTACAAAGTGCTGACACAGAAGACTCCTTGAATAAATGTGAAATAAACCTCTCCTTATGGAAAGAACCATATTGCCATATCAACAATTTTTCTTTGTGAAATAATAAAATTTTAATTTACATGTTTATTATTAGCCTCAAATTATGTAAACAAGTGATTGTGAATTAGTGGTTACTATAGAAACAATACTGTATTTGTAGAAGCCCCAAGAGGCCATGCATTATTATTATTTTTTCCTTTCTTGTGATTATGACTTAATTTTCTCGTGATCTCTCCAGAACAAAACAGTTGTTTTCCCGTGATAGACATGACGTGTTGTTTTGATTGTTCCGAAGGCATGGAAAGCTTAGTGCAATTCTGTAGCATCATGAACGAACAAATTAGTTTTTACTTTGATCAGGGACCCACCCAAGCCGAAACAGCTCTATGTCTGTCAGTGACTGAGAACTTCCACATAAGTGTCCAATACGCGAGAAGAGGGACACCCCTCTCTATTAATGCGGAGATGAAGTCCATCTCTACAGTGAGAATGTATTAAATTTATGATGGTAAAGACGCCAACGTGCACGCAACTCCAATCCCGTTCACAAGGCGCGAGATCTTCTCGTGTTAAAATTACAGAGATCACGAGAAAACAAGAAGGGAAAAATAAATAAATGAATGAATGAATGAATAAATAAATAATAATATTAATGCATGGCCTCTTAAGGTTCTGTATGTATTAATCAACACAGAATGAAACTTTTTATATGTGCGGTTTCTGTTATTTTGCCCAAACCCTGTATATTAACATATAAATTACAATGTCTATCCAACTTACTGTTTATAAACCTGTTTTTATGTTTACTTAGGCAATATGTAAAGAAAAACAAAAGCAGGCTGCTAATATAATTCACAATAGCATTTAGTGAATCCCTTGATACTCTTATAGCCTCACTGTTTTATCCCTTTAATCTGTATTTCCTCTGCAATGCATCTCAGTGCAATTCTCATTTTCCTCCAACTCTCACTCCACTTCCGCTTCGTCTCGTATCTCTACTGTCCATCCCTCGCTATCTCTTCTAATCTCCTCTCCATTCCTGCTGTTATCTCGCCCTCTCTCGCTCTCGTTCTCCTTCCCTGCTCTGCACTCTTTCTCCATCTTTCCTTCATTCAGCCTCTCAAGGTCTGGCTCTGTGTTATCCCAGGGATCAATAGTGCTGTGATTATTATTTTTTTTTTTCTCAACTCACACACAGCACATTCAGGGGTGAAACCGTGTCTGTATATGAAAGAAATTAAAAAGAGCGATACTCGGTTATACAATGCATCGCAGTATTCGACATTGACAGTGCATTCTGAACTCTGAAGATAAAGGCTGTCACAAATTAGCTGCAGTATTGCTTCAAGTCTTCGCTGCAAATGCATTACAATTATTTTGGTATTTTCCATGAAAGTCTTTGCATTAAAACATCGCGAACAGATCGCCTCTGATCACACAAAACAAACTGAGGAATATGTTCCCAAATAAGTTGACTGACAGTCAAATTTACGTTCAAAAATGACCAGAATAGTCATTCTGATTATTAAATTTTCTGACTGAACATAACTCTACCTAACAGACAGGTTATGTAAAAAGCCAGACTTCTAGCATTTGCGCAAAAGTCAGGTACATTAGCATCTCATTTTATACCAAGAGGTATGGCGGATACCCTGATTGACATTTCAGATACCAACCACAAACCTTTTCCTGTAGCCCATCAGATTATCTCATTTATTCATCACAACTTCTTCAAAACAAAACACTTTAATAACTTTTAAAGACAGGGTTCTAAGAAAATTTTTCAGTCCAGTGAGTATTTCACGGTCCAAAAAGCTCATTGTGCTGCAGTATTCAAACCGCCGCATGCAAGTGTGGCGAGCCAATCAGATTGCAGTCTTTAAGATTCTAAAACATGTGGCCAGAAAAGTGTAAAATTTTGTAAAAAAAAAACCTAATTAAATTTTTCCAGATTCCAGGATGCTTTGTCAATAAAAACACAGCAAAGGTATGTCTAATTTCACAGGAAGAAGTGATTTGATTGACATGACGGTTTGGCCAACCAAAGACCTCTTTCTGTAGTCAATCAGGTTATTTACTCACAACAATTTCAAATGAAACGCTTTAATAAATCTTCAATAAAGGTGGGATTCTCTGAATGTATTATTTCATGCTTCAAAAAGCTCATCGTGTATTCAATATAAGCTCGTTGCAGTATTCAAACAGTCGCATGAATGTGCGGTGAGCCAATCAGATTAGTTTAAGATTCTGAACTGTGGGCAGAAAAGTGTAGAAAAAGATACCAGACACTCTATGGCCTATAGGCCGAATGTCTGAAGCTGGCACTATTAACTGGATAATTACGGTGAGCACAAAGGTGAGTGCTCTTCCATAACAAATCTATCTTTATTTAAAAAGCACAGCTTTTATCTAAGCTGAGAAGTTTGCAAATGGTTGGAAGTAAACAAGTATTATGACATGTGATAACACTGAATGAAATGCCTGCCAAGATTAATCATTTTTTGTTCAAATTCTGCCGAATGAGGTCATTCTAAACACAGCATTTTTCATCATAATTATAAAAAGATGCAAATCAAATATAAAGCTGAACATCCAGTGATTATGCTACACGTTTTTAGGAAGGTATGTACTGTATACTCATGGACATGCATTTCTTTTCTATTTTCGATAAAGATACTATTTCGTACCTTCTCACATAGAATCCAACAATATCAGCACGGAATATCAAACAGCAGGTGGTGGTGGAGAGCTAAAACTTTTCAGTGCAATATGGAAATATCTCATCAACTTTCTGCTCAAGCCTGTGACCTCTGGCCCCTGAGCTCACCTCATGCTGCGAAGGTCCCATCCTCGGATGGCCGTGTCGTTGGCGGTGGCCAGCTGGGTGCTGTTGTGGTGGGGGCTCCATTTACCCGAGGTGAATTTCAGCTGCCCTTTACCTTCCAAGGTGGCACTGTTGGAGATCTGGAGAGACAAATCGATCCACACACACACAACCACACACACATCTCAATCAATGGCTGCATATTCACAGAGGAGCCTTAGCAGGCTTGTGTCCTGTCCAGGACGGCCTGAGAGCGGAAATCGTGCACCGGTGAACACGCCCTGAAGGCTGGAACTGCTCATATTGATGCGAGTCAAAGAGACAGGGCTACCTCTGCGACATAGAAACCATACTTTTCACCTTTTCATTGGAAAATCAATGTCAGAAGAGTCTTCTGCTGAGAGTCTTTGAGTGTCCTTGATGGTATTTCTAGAATGTTCTACAGGCGAGTTACAATGGACAAAATACAAAATATATAGCTTGAAACGCCATTTGAGTAATTTTTACAATGTATCTATAAGGGATAAAGGCTGAGGATCAATCAATATTTACACCATACATTAGAAATGGCACGTCTGCAATGACCAACATTAATTAGTATTTTAATTCTTTAATATGTTTGGATGTAAATGGTTAGTTGAACAAAAATGATAAATAAAGCTAAATTGTGGGTGCCATTATTTATACAGCATATATACTTAGAGACCTGAGTTGAACATTTAGTAACTAGATTTATATTTACATTAATGTTGAAGACTAATACAAATGCATATAGCTGGCATTTAGACAAACAACAAATAGTACGCAGGTCAACATTACTTATGGTACATTAATATACAGTTCATGGTTTGTTCATTCTAGCTAATCCAGCATGTGTTAATTAAGGGAAAATCTTACCATATATACATGGTATGGCCAAAAGTTTATGGCCACCTGACCCTCTCACCTATATGTGGTTCTTCACCACAAAATTGGAAGCACACAATTGTATAGGATGTCTTTCTATGCTGTGACGTTACAATTTCCATTCAGTGGAACTAAGAGGCCCAAACAAGTTCCAGCATGACGATAACCAAAGCGAGCTCCTTGTAGACATGGTTTGCAAAGATTGAAGTGGAAAAACTCAAGTGTCCTGCACAGAAACCTGACGTCAAACCCACTGAACACCTTTGGGATGAACTGGAACACCAATTTGACTTCAGGCGTCTTCACCCGACATCAGTTCCTGACCTTACTAATGCTCTTGTGGTTGAATGAGCACAAATCCCCATAGCCACGCTCCAAAGTCTAGTGGAAAGCTTTCCCAGAAGAGTGGAGTTTCATCTAAATGCAATGGGGAGTTTGTTGGTGACTAAAAAACATGTGATTGTTATGGTGAGGTGTCCACAAAAATTTGGCCATTTTCTCTACCCTTATCACAGATCATTGTGTGTGTGTTGTTTTTTATTTATTTATTTTTTTATAAAAAGTCAGTAAGAAGAAGAGGTGAGAAAAAATATTCCATCTGCCTGGAGTCAACATAAGGAAAAGCAAACTCAGTGAAGCAGCTCAGCTTAAAATCGGCTTTATCTTCTCCTAATGCTGCTGTCTGCATTCAGTTTAAGGTGTGATGACATATTGCTGAGGTAACTGCAAGCTTATTATTGTTTTTTTGTTTTGTTTTTTTCTTCCTGCCTACATTAGTGCATGGTGTCATTTTGAACTACAGTAGATATCTAATGAGAAAAGGTAAAACTGCTGCATAAGCGATTTGATCAAATGTAGGCTAAAAGACAACCGTGAAACAATAAAACAATTTAATGACAACGTGGCAGGATGGTTTAGAAAAGAAAAAGAACAGAAGAAGGGCACATCACTCTTGGAAAAGACAGTCTCGGGATAGAATGAAGTACAGTGAAACAATGTAGCCATATCGAATAATAATAAACAAAGGCCAGTGTACTGAGTGTGTTTGGGAGTTGTCCTGTGTTGCTTTGTTCATCACTTGGTGCTGTATGAACAGATAGACAAGCCAGATCTTACCCTGCCTTTCCTCCTATAGTGGTTTTATTTTTTGAAGGCTTCTTGGAGGAAAGCCAGAGCACAAAGGCGTGCTAGAGTGGATCGATCCTGGCCTCATACTCACACCGGGTAGGGACTCATTACTCTATCATCCAGCATTCTTCTAGGGAAATTTTTTTTCTTCATTCATATGAAGCACCTTGAGATTTTTTTGGAACGGAACGGTGCTAAATAAATATGGATTTTAATTTCACTATTAAGACATGAAAGACGGGTACACATCTTATGCTGCAGTGCCCATCACGAGCTCCACCTTCGCCAACCTCCATTAGCCTCGATGCCATTAAACATTAGCGTGAATTCGGTGGTATGATGGCGTACACTCCTTTCCCGCTCATGAGATTCACTGAAAGCTCGCTGCTATTTCTCACACTGTGCTGTTTTGCTAAGCTGGCTTGGCTTTAGCTTGGGTGTTTGGTAAGCCGTGAAGTCGTGAGCCTGTCGAATTCTCGAGCAGAATTCACAGAGATTTGGGGAAGGAAAAAAAAAGAAGCAAAAAAAAAAAAAGGGGAAAAAAGCTTTGTACAGCGAGCAGCAACAAGGACGCAGCCATGATGAACACATCAACGTGAGGCGTTCTGGCTCAGAAGGAAAAAAGGGATGTGGGGATAGATGAGATGAAGAGAGCTGGCATGTTTTCGTGTGTATGGGAGGTTTGCATGAGGGAGATTAGCATTCTCATCAGCGCTGCCAGAACCTGACTGAGCGTTCTCTTCTCTCTCTCTCTCGCGCTCGCTCTCTCTCTCTCGCTCTCTCTCCTGTTCTCACGTCTCTTTTAATGGACGCTGCTCTCTCAACAGGACTCGTCACTCGATAACCCCCCTTTCGCTCTGCATACAAAGCTGACATTAGCGTGACGGTTTAGAGAGGCTGACCATGGACCTCGTGAGTAACCTCTGCTGAGGTCGAGTGTGTTTGTGTGTGCGTGCGTGGGTGTGTGCTGGGTGCTCGTGGTCTGAAAGGAACTGACGTCTTCGCAGTTCTCTACTCGCGCACACAGGCTCTCAAATGTCAAGTCAGGGTTACGTCCTAAAAGGCCCGAGACACGTCCAGCCTGTGAATTTCAGTCGGCGAGAAATTAATTAGTAATGACTGCAGCGCATTATTAATGAATACCTTCAACACGGCGGCTCCTCGCTAATGGGACATTAAGTTAACCAACCTAAACTCACATTTCATCTGGACTTGCAGTACTGAGGACATCTTAATTGCACAGGCAGTGGGTTGTGGGAGGAGAAAAGATCAACCTAATGGGACTATACCATAACAGGGGCTTTCACCATCTCCTCAAGCTCAAGCAAATGGCCTTCGTGAATCATCTGTAGTTCATCAAGTTCATGTCAGGATTAAAAGATTAAACAGAAAGTTTTGTAATGAGGAATCATTCTTAGCAGTGTTAGTGAAATCATTGATCATGATCATCAGATTGTCAACATTTAAAATAAATAAATAAAAATTTTAAAGAATAGTCCAGAATATTTCTACTCAGAGTCTAATCACTGCATCTTAAAGGGACAGTTCACCTAAAAAAGAAAATTCTGTCATCACGTTCTCATACTAAGACCTCTGAATGGCAACGGTAAAAAGCTTTAATTTCACAACTAAAGACAAAACTCAACAACTGCAATGAGACTTCCATAAAAAAATTAAACAGTTTAACTTTCATTTCTCAGTGGATTGAACTGTATCAAATTTCTCATCCATGATACTCACAGCTATGCTACAAAAATACAGGTGTATAGAAGTTCAGGCGGCTGTGGTTCGGGTGGTAGAGCGAGTTGTCCATTAATCGCAGGGTTGACGGTTCGATTCCCGACCCACGTGACTCGACATGGCGAAGTGTCCTTGGGCAAGATACTGAACCCTAAGTTGCTCCAGATGGTAAGTTAGCGCCTTGCATGGCAGCTCTGCTACCATTGGTGTGTGAGTGAGTGAGTGAGTGAGTGTATGAACGGGTGAATGAGACACCGTGTAAAGTGATTTGGAACCACTAAGGTTAAAAAAGTGCTATATAAGTGCAGACCATTTAGACTGAAGTTTCAGTACAATGATGGTGACTTAAGAGTGTTTTGTCTAACAGGCTCAGATTGCAGGCTGGGTGTGCAGTGTTTGATATAGCGGTTATCAAATAATGAGAGGGCTGCTATCTCACCGTGGCCTTGGTGGAGCTCTCCTGAAGGTCCCAGAGCACGATGTGGCTTTCAGCCAGAGAGATCACGCGCTTGCCATCGCCCATCGGCTCCCACAACACGCTGCCAAAAAGAAGACGACAGAACTGTGATCAACACACCTGCACCTTCACGACCTTCCATTTCCACACTCTCCTGCAACACATCAAACTTTTCCCACAAGATTTCTTTTTTGTCACACACATAAAAGTCTCTGCAACTGGTTTGACAGTATAATGTCAGAATCAAGCAGGGTTTACAGCTGAATAACAATCATCCGACTCACATCAGGACCACAGCACCAGACATGAAGACAGGAACGATGCCATAAGGGGTGGGAAAAAAAACCCCATCTTTCTTGGGATTCTATCCAACTTTCATTTGCATGCATGCCTTGTGAGTTGGGATATCAAGGGGGCTGAAAAAAGCACTTTTATTGAGGATATAAATGACACCGTGATGCATGGACTGTTTTTACAACCCTCACAAGATACATAGAGTCACTGGTCTGTTATCTGGCGCATCGCTGAAGTCCCTCACTCAAACACGAATGAGGAACATTCACCCACTTTTGTTTTGTTCTTTTTCTATTAAGTACATTTAATTCTAAAAGAAAGGAGAGTCCTTTTTTACGGCTGTTTTCAGTCTTATTATACCAGATGCCCATGCAAATTAACTTAAAAGAGGTAGCATTAAAAAACGTCATACATTTGACCTTGGATAACAGAGACTTTGCCTCCTTGAATATGCAAATACAGTCCTCATGGCTTCCTTAAAAGCCTTCAATATATTCAAATTTCAGTTTTAACCCACTTTGCTATTCCTGTCTAATCCACTTTGTATGCAGATGAGCTACAAAGCGTAGCAAGTTATGACTAGATCTATCTTCCAGTCAGTATTGAAGTGTGGTCCTTATGTTTTGGCACCAAGAAAAAAAAAAAAAGGTTTGAGCTTTGCTCTGGCTGCGGTTTGGTCCTGTGGTCAAGGATGAGGTTTTGGAAGGGTGCTTTACAGGAAATTATTAATGTGCATAAACATTCAATTATGTCATTCCTCCCTTTTGTCTCTACTCTCTTGTAAATGTCTTCACAGAAAAACAAATCTATGGGAAAATACACATCTTGGGGAAAAAAAAACCCTAGAAAAGAATGATTATTATTATTACTTTTTATATATTTATTTATTTTATCTTTGACCCTTCCCCAAGTATAACAAGTTCAACTCTTACGAAAGTCTAAGGGCTGTAGTAACATTTATATTTAATTGGGAAAAGTTTTCTGTATTCAGACTCCGCTTCTTGGGCAGCCCACTCAGATTATTAAAATAATCCAGCATCCGAGGTTGCTGGATTTTTCTCTGACTTGTTCAATCGTGTCTAAATGAGCAATTTTAAAACAAGGCACGTGCCTTTAAACATGAAAAAAAAAAACATCAGTAGATTAAAAATCCAGACTGATAAAGCAGACTAAGAAAACACTTTACCATCAATTGTGATAGGACAACAAACAGTCCCCTCTGAAACTACTGGAACGGCAAAGACATTTGGGTTTGAGATCAAAAGATGGATATGAGGCGAGAGTTTAGGATCTACGCTTTTATTTCCTGGTATTTACATCTAGGAGTGTCAAATAACATAAAACATACAATCTTTTGTATCAGAGCACCTATTTTTTTGGTGAGCAAAAGTATAGGAACAGATACGTCTTGAAGTGAATGAAGGTAAATAACACTTTATTTACAAATAACAAATAAAAATAAATAACTGCATCAAGCCTGCGATTCATTGACATCACCAAAATATTAGTTTCTTCTTTTGTGATGCTTTTCCAGGCTTTTACCACAGCCGCTTTCAGTTGTTTTTTGTTTTGGGGGCGGGGGAGAGGGAGTGCTTCTCAAGTGGGTTATGGTTTGGTGATTGACTTGGCCAGTGTAAAACCTTCCACCTTTTCCCCCTGATAATGTAATTTGTTGAGTTGCCAGTGTGTTTTGGATCATTGCCTTTGCTGAATGATAAAGATCCTCCTGATTAATTTGGATGCATTTCTCTGTAAATTGGCAGACCAAATGTTTCTGTAATCTTCTGTATTCATTCTGCTGGTACCATTATCATAGAAAAATTACTGAGCTTGTTCCAGAAGCATCCATATAAGCCCAAGCCATGACACTACCTCCATCATGTTTCACAGATGAGCATGTATGTTTTGGCTCATGATCAAATCCTTTCTTTCCCCACACTTTGGCCTTTCCATCACTTTGGTAGAAGTTAATCTTTTTTCTAGAACTTTTGTGGTTCATTTCTGTATTTCTTTGTGAATTCCAAACTGACTTTCCGATTCTTACTGCTGATGAGTGCTTTGTATCTTGTGGTATGTCCTCTATTTTTCTGCTTTCGAAGTCTTCACAGCTCTCGCCATATTTGTCATCAACTGTTGTTGTTTAGATTGGCCGACCCATTCGGTGTATCTTGCTCAGTACACCAATGGTTTTTCTTTCTTTTTCAGGACAATTTCAAATTGTTGTATTGGCTATGCAAAATGTTTGTGCAATGCATCCGGTTGATTTTCCCAACATTATCAGGCTTTTAAATGGCTTGTTTTTCTCCCATATACAGCTCTCTACTCTTCATGTTGGCTTATCCTTTTTAACAACAAATGAGAAACTGAAGGCTAAAACTAAAAGTAGATGTTCAGAGCAATTTATTGTTTAAACAATCAATCTAACAGGACACACCTGGGCAACAAGAAACACCTACCCGTCACATGCTCCAATATTTTTTGCTTACCTACAAATTGGGTGCTCTGAAACGAAATGTGCTGTGATCTATGTTGTTTAACACCTCTAAATATAAATACCATGAAATAAAAGCTGAATTTCTAAACTCTTCTTATATTCTTTTTTTTTTAATTTGAAACCCAAATGTCTTCGGTCTACAAGAAAAAAATAATAATTGGCCTTGCTGTTCTAACAGTTTCAGAGGGGACTCTAAAAACATCTTTTTATATTTAAAAACACAGTATGTTAACATACAAACCAGAAGCCACTATACCATCTAATATATTGCAAATATATTAAAGCTGGTTGGCATGAACAGGATGTACAGAGACGCACATAAGCCTGTAGTTACAGCTGAAGCCTGAATGCCCATGTGCAATTTCAGTATTAACTCCTCATTATGTGCACAACAATGACTATGACATTAAACGGCTAATGAAAAAAAATAATTGAAGGTTATTCAAGGTCCCTATGCTCTTCAGAGAAAATGCAGGCCGTGTAGAGAAAACACTCACAATATAAGATGTGTGTAAGGATCGACTGGCTGCCGTACCCCACAGAGATTATTCTAGCATTATTGCCAGTATTGACTGACCTACATAACGCAGTTACTATTCGCTCCTTCTTGGGCTTCCATTGATCTGGATGCGGGCCTCTCGGAGTGCAAATAGCACTCGTGATTGCGCCGTCTCACACCACAGTCACAAGCCAGGTCTGAAAATTCCTCCCGGTCCCCTGCAAGCGCCTGATTGGCCATGAAGCACTCAATGGCCATTGATTACGAGGTGTGCACTAGGTTCAAAACGAGACGAGGCTCTAGTGAAAACGCTTTCTGGTTCGGGCTGAAACAAACAGCTTGTTCTAGTTGGTTTTCCTTTGATGCTTGATATATTTGCCAGTGTCTGTGGAAGAACAAAGAGTGTGTGAGACAGGCCAAAATGCATCTGGCCTTACAACAGTGAATGAGGATGTTCCTGTGTGGCAGTTTTTCTGCTGAGAGAGTGTGAAGTAGTGGCCATCTTTTTAAAGAAAAAATCCAATAGCAAAACGGACAGTGTGAACCCCTCATCAAATACAGACATATAAACAAACTCATGCACATGAACACCGCCCCCCTACACACACACACACACACACACGCACACACACACCACACACACACGCACACACACGCACACACACGCACACACACACGCACACACACGCACACACACACGCACACACACACACACGCACACACACGCACACACACGCACACACACACACACGCACACACACGCACACACCTCCTGCCCTTGAGATTTTTACAAGGACAGACACTAGTACCATCAATCTCCACCCCAGGGCTCCAACACTGTGGCCCTGCACTCTGCCAAGAGGAACCCATTCAAACTCCTCACTCACACACTCACACACACACACACCTACCTACTGGAGAATGGAGAACACACTTTCAATAACTGATAATAGCAGCACTCACTAACAGTCAGTTATTCTCTCTACATTGCACTTTGATTTTTTAAGAGATCATCAGGAAAAAGCACGTCTGTCATGTAAGAGCAGCTTTTCGATACGATTTTACACTCAAACCAGGAAAGAAGACAAGTACGCTCTAGATACCCACTCATCCTGTTCAAAGGAACTGAATAAACAAACAGCTGCCATGTGTATAATACATAGTATATGGTAAGTTCATACTATATAGTATATACTGTAGGAGGATAAACAAGGTATAAACACTGCATATAATAGTTTAGGTTTGGCACTGGGACAAAAGGTGCAAATATACTTCCCCTTCCCCCCGCATACCTGCACAAACAGCTGCAACACAAGCATGATTGTTCACCTACTCGCTTGCATATCTTATGCGTATATGGAGGATTAAAAGCGACACGCACTAGATGGCACGTCAGAGCCAAAACATGTCTGTCAATCTTCTTTCCAAGCTGAACTCTAATGCGTAACAATGTCACGAACAACAACGTACATACATAAGAATGAATGTCACCAACATTTTAGCCATTCGCGCGGCTTCCGTCCTCTCGTCTGCTCTAGGGCTGTCAAATGAAATTTAGAACTTCAGATATTAGTCGAATTTCAGATAAAAATGCGCATTTGAAAATGTGCATTCGAATTTAAGATGCAACAGCACCGATTTGAATTAATACATACTGTTGGAAAAAAATGACACCCAAGATATTAACAGTGCACTAACAATGTTTTTTGAAGAAGAAAACTCTAGAAAGAATAGTTCCAGTGTTTCAAATAATCCAGCCGTAGTCAATAATGTCGGGAGTTGAGCCGCTTAAGCTGCGTGAGCTGAAGCTGAACAGTGAAGTGGAGCGCTTTACTAGCGGGTTAATTAACTCACTCAAACGCATCCTATACACACATGAGATTAATCGGACATTTACACAACATAAACTAAATATTACAACTCGCTTCTGCACAAAACGGCACGAATGCGCGAGTGAACTTGAACTTATGTTCAACCTTAGCCGCGGTGATAAACACGGAACATTTAACAACGATCTGACAAAACTATACCTTACCGTCTCTCCAAGTCAAATTCAACACAGGTGTCTCGTCAGTTCGAGGTCAGATAGTCAAAAGTGCTCATGTGAAGTGAAGCGCCACTATGAAGCAAAACATAACTTCAAACTGGCTTAATCGTTAATAGCTTAGCATTGAAAAGTCATCATTCAGTCAAAATGTTATTTGAATACACCTGACCACCTGACCAATACTACCTATAGTATAGCATCATACTTGTAAAGTCAAGGCAAGCTATTGTGACCAGTTGCATAAATGAAAGCCATTATTATCCTGAACAATTCAGTGATTCTTTTGCACAGGGATAATGAGCACAAGAGCAGGATCGACTTTTTGTGTGCTTGCAAGCTAGTGTATAACGAAGTGCTGCTAAGCGAAGGCATCGTTTATAAACTTTCAACCAGAGACCATTCAGTCACACCTACTACTAAACTACACTAAATACCCCGACACATGCTCTTGCCCCGGCAGGACGACAGAGCCGGGGAGATCAGAGTTCATTGTTTTTCAGCTGAAACCAATGGCTGGGTGGTGTGTTTTTTATTATTAGAATTTATAAAATAAAAAAAATAAAAATAAAAATAAAAAAAAATTAAATTGAGGGGGGTGGGGGGGGGGGGGGGGGGCAAGAAAGAATTAAATAAAAAAAAAAAAAAATAAATTTTTTTTTTTTTTTTTTTTTTTTTTTTTTTTTTTATTTTTTTGTTTTTAAAAAAAAAAAAAAAAAAAAACAAACACAAATTAATTTTTTGGGTGGGGGGTTGGTGGTGAAAAAAAAAAAAAAAAAACATTTTATTTTTTTTTTTTTTTTTTTTTTTTTTTTTAAAAAACAAAAAAAGGGAACAGATAAGGAAGAAAGGAAAGGTAAAAAAAAAAAAAAAAAGGTGGGAGTAGTGAAGAACAAAAGCGTATTTCGGTGGAATCAGAGAAGGAGAATAAAAACGAGAGAGACCAAGTGAAGGAGAGAGGGATTTTGAGCAGGTTACTCCCGATAGCAGCGTGAGCAGTGTGAACGAGTGAGAGGAGAGAAACGGGAAGGCTGCTGTAGGGTTGTAATCGATAGCGCGTGTTTTACCAGGCCACATTGCCGTGGGCCGTGTTGTCAAGGTGACAGAGGAGCTGCAGGGCCTGTGGGCTGTGAGCTGAATCGTCGGGGGAATCGTGGCTGCCTGATTCCCATTCCGGGGGCATCCTCCACACCGCTGCGCACGTTAACACGCGGCTGTCTGAGACTGCACACACAAACACACACACACACACACACACAAAAAGAAGTCAGAATCTCACTCAGGAATGAAGCCACATATAGAATCCCCCATCACACAGACATTTATTCACATACACACTTCTTATTGTGGAAGATAAAAAACAACAAAAAGATGCATGCTTGTTTGCTCATACCGAGAAGTCCCTGTGTGGTCTCGTTTCAGTGCACGATAATGATGGATGAGTTTCTGTCCTGTCTCATGCTGCCTCTAGAGGCATGCCCCGCCACATGCACACACACTATCTCTTCTGCCTCACGCGCTACACGTCTAAAAGGAAACGGATTTGAACTTGAATTTGACAAATTAGAAAAATTTCTTCTTTAGCCATACATGCTAAGCAGAATTTTAAAAAATAAGTCTGCTGTTCTCAATTTCATTCACAGAGAGGAAAAAAAAAGGAATGGCTAAATGAAAAACAATCAATCAAAGCCTACAGCCTGGCTCCGCAATTATCTGTGCAATTAACTCCAAGGCGCTCACGAAAAACGCGTAAAAACCAAGTCTGCTAATTAACACAGTATGATGAACTATACAGTCATGTAATACTGCAGAGGCATTACATTACATTAACCAGTTCCTGTTACACAGAACACTGTGGATACTGACCACTGGAGCAGTTAGGATGAGTTCGGCACACACGCAGGAAGTAGCTGCAACAGCAGTCAGAACGTGGCCGGCGTTGTTGAATATTCGGTCAGAGCAAAGTGATTTCAAAGTGAGTTCGGCTTTTCCAAAAAATGCTTCATGGCATTGGGGACTTTTTTTTAAATGACTATTTTTTTTACTTGCTTAACTAATCAGGTTGTAGCTCTGGGAAAATAAAAATACTCACCTTGAGTGCTGGTTATTGAGTTATGATAATTTGCTAGTTATGGTTATAATGTGCACATTATATTAGTATGTTTTCAGCTGATTCAGGAAGCACCAGCACACACAATTTCAATATCTTTTATGAAGGTTTATAAAAATGTCATTGTTAATCCATCCATCCATATTCTATACTGCTCATCCTGCACAAGGTCACGGATAGCCTAGATCTTATCCCCGGGAACTCGGGACACAAGGTGGGGGACACCCTGGATATGATGCCAACGCATTGTAGGAGACGATCATTCACACACACCCAAACACCCATTGACATATAATATGATAATTTGGAAATACCAATCGGCCTACAACAATGTCTTAACGCACTTAAAATCTGTATCCTGTGTTTATGTGTTTCTGTAAAGCTTCTTTGAGAAAATTTCCATTGTTACAAGCGCTATACAAATAAAATTGAATTGAATTGAATTAGAGAGGCCAATCAGCCTAGCCATGTCTTTGGACTGGGGGAGGAAAGCGGAGTACACAGAGGAAACCCCTCATGCACAGGGAGAACACGCAAACTCCAGGCACACACGGCCGGAGGAGGAATTTGAACCCCAGAGAACACCAAAGAAGCGAAGAAAACGCTAAAACCTCTTAACCCTGTAAAGCATGGTAGATGATCTATGATGAAGTGGGCTGTTCTTCCTCCTAAAGCCCTGGGAACCTTAGTAGAAGAAGTACTAGAAGATTTTAAATTAAAATCTGGCTGCTTCTGCCATGATGTTACAACTAGGTCATGGCTGATTTGTCCAGCAGGATGATACAGAACAGAATCAAGCTTATGATATCATCCCAGCCCCGATATAAATCTAACTGAAAACGTGTGGGTGAGCTATAGAGGAATCCACAAGAGAGGATCTAGGACCCTGGAGGATCTGGAGAGATTCTTTCTCTGTATTCTCAATTTTATAAATAAATAAATAAATAAATAAATACACACACACACACACACAACAGGTGAAGACTCAGTGACGTTATGTTGGCAAAAGGAGGTTACACAAAGTACTAATGCAGGGGTGCCAATAATTGTGACAGAGTAGAGTTCTCTCATGGCTAATTGACCAAAAAGGAACAAAAAACAAAACACCAAGGCTTCAATAAGGTAAACAGCCTTTACTTAGGTTTAATGTTGAGAAAAAATTATTATTAATAATAATGCCTCTGCGTAATTTAGAAATCTTAAGCTAGCTTGTAATTAGTGTTGCCATGATTACAATGTGCAAATGACATGAGCTACTTTTTTCATATTAGCACAAAAATACAGTTCATGTAACCATAGCAACTCTCATTCAACCTTGCACTCTGTAACCATAGCAACGCTCATTTACCTTGCACTCTGTAACCAAAGCAACGCTCATTCACCTTACACTCTGTAACCTGGGCAACTCTCACGCACCGTACACTCTGAAACCACAGCAATACTCACGCACCTTATACACTGTAACCACAGCAACACTCATACACCTTATACACTGTAACCACAGCAACGCTCACGCACCTTATACACTGTAACCACAGCAACGCTCACGCACCTTATACACTGTAACCACAGCAACACTCATACACCTTATACACTGTAACCACAGCAACGCTCACGCACCTTATACACTGTAACCACAGCAACGCTCACACACCTTATACACTGTAACCACAGCAACGCTCACACCTTATATACTGTAACCACAGCAACACTCATACACCTTATACACTGTAACCACAGCAACGCTCAAGCACCTTATACACTGTAACCACAGCAACGCTCACGCACCTTATACACTGTAACCACAGCAACGCTCACGCACCTTATACACTGTAACCACAGCAACGCTCACGCACCTTATACACTGTAACCACAGCAACACTCACGCACCTTATATACAGTAAGTATTGTCAATACAATACAGAAGAACTAAATTAAAACAACATTGCTATGGTTACAGTGTACATTTTTTTCATATCAGCACAAAAAAGCAGTTCCTAGAGTGAACCCTAAGATAATATCAAACTAATTTACAGTTACAGTATATAATGTGATAACTATTCCTGCTGCTGCAATTATGTTAATAGCAGTGCAGTTATAGCAGTACATGTTGTTAGTATAATGTAATACAATGCATTGTGCAGTGAGAGTATGAGTTCAACAGCCTTTGACTCCGGATGCTCCATTAGACCGTGCGTCATGCTAATTACATTCTTCTTTTGAACTCGGTTATGACTTCTAATGCATCTGCCTCATCACGATTAAGAAGGAGGAAGGAATAAAATAAAAAACAAACAAATCAAATCCCTTCTTTTCCTAAATTTTTCCCCCCCAGAAAGAAGTCACTCTCTTTTCTTCAGACTGTCATAAACCAGTCAAGGCCATAGGCGCCAGTCATATAAACTCTGGATTTAATTACATTTTCCCTGTCCAATCGGTTGTGTGTTCATTTAATTCTTTTAATTGCCTTGTGGCGAGAGAGGAGAGTAGGGAGTGCCAAAATATGACATGTTCCATTACCACTGCGTCTGTTAGAACACGAGCCCGGGAGTCTGGGAGTCCAGCTTTAGTGACAGTGCTGGTACACTCCTGCTCTGTGTGCGCTGTGATGCACAACATTTTAGAGACAAACTGAAATATGCCTCTATGACTTTATGATGATGTCCCAGTCTGCAAACTACCAAAAAAATCAATATTATTATTAAAACACTAGAAACACTAGTCATTGCCTGCAATAAAGAACATTTGGGTAATATTTTATTTGGACACTCAATTATCAACTCATTTGAAATCAAATTCATTCATTCATTCATCTTCACCAAGCACTTTGCCTTGGTCTGTGAATCCAGAGCTTATCCTGGGAACGCTAGGTGAAGGTGGGAATTCACCCTGGATGGGACGCCAGTCCATTGTAGGACACCATGCACACACACACTCACACAATCATCCACACCGGGAGACAACTTAGAATAGCCAATATACCTACCAGTATTTTTTGGGGAAGTCGGAAGAAACCAGAGAACCCCAAAGAGACTCCACACAGACAGAACACCCAGTTCGTGATTAAACCAGTGAACCTTGAAGTTCTGTGCCATCAATGCTATTCGCTGTAGTTTATAGTTGTGCATGTTTATTAGACTCTTCTAAAAGGTTTCCAGCTTTTGAAGTTTAGTAGATCATCTACAGACTCTCAACAAGTTCATGCGGTCTTTATTGATACAATTTATAACATGTTACTGAAAGGTGGTTAAACATCATTTCATGTATTTTTGAGAATCAGCTGTTTGTAGAGTGTCTACATTGGACTATCCAAATAAAATGTTATAAAATGATTCAAAAGTGAACTAATTTAGAACATCACTATATCCTACATCGGGGGCATGGAGGATTGGTCGGTCTAAGTTTACGACTATAATCACAGATATTGATATAACAATAGGAAAATACTAACATTCAAGGCATCACATCATTATACAGGCTTGAGAGCTGTGCAAACACAAACACTGATCCAAAAAAAGTGGAACATAATCCTGACCATCATCAAAGACTAAACTATAGCAGTTAAGTAGACTAAAAAAAATAGAATATTAATTTTTAATTACAAATTATCATTGCAGTGAAAATGCAAACACAAAGCCTCGCAGGATTGATAATCTAAGCCCAGGAAAAGCAAATGGAAATGTTATTATAAAAAAAAAATTATAATAAATAAATAAAAAACACTTTTCTTCTGTAAAAGTGCATATAATGTTTAAATAGCGCAAACTTAACGTGTCTTAAACTATGCTAAAAAACATCAAAACGTATATAAACATAACGTGTATAAACATAATAATAGTATAATAGTTTGAAATCCAAACACCAATTCTGACTTTATTCGTAAACTACACACTAGGGTTGGACTTCCGCCTTCTGCCATACTCATTTCTCATTCTGCCCACGGTGCGGCTCGTAAACACATCAGAAACTATATTCTCAATATCATGGGATGACAAATTCTTATAACGGGGAGGAATTGTACCTGTATATCATGGATGATACAATATGGCACAGCCCAAGTCAGCACTACATAGAATGTAGAATGTGTAGTAAATGATTTCAGACTCCACCCATGTTACTCATTGCACTGGGTCAACAGTAACTATTCATTGCGTTCTGTCTAGAAAATGACAGATCTCCAAAAAGTGCACTACATAGTGAACAGGACATAATTCCATACACAGCACTTGACTGCATTCATGAAAGCGCGAAACCCAAGAAGCACAGGGAGAACATGCAAGCTCTGAGCACACAGGGTAGAGGTGCGATTCAAACCTCCAAGGCAAATGTTCTAAGTCACCGTGCCTCCTCCCCCAAATAACATATGAGAACTATAAGAATAATAGTAATAACTAAACCTGCTTTAGTTACATTATACAATTGAACAGAATTTCATGAACAACGTCCATATGTACAATACTGATATACTTTGAATCGTTTGAAATTAAATGTACAGTCATGGACGAAATTATTGGCACCCCTGGAACTGTTCCAGAAAATGCACCATTTCTCCCAGAAAAGTGTTGCAATGACGAATGTTTTGGTATACACATGTTTATTACCTTTAAGTGCATTGGAACAGCAGAAAAAAGCAGAAGAAAAAAGGCAAATTTGACATCATTTTACACAAAACTCCCAAAATGGACTGGACAAAATCATTGGCACCCTATTAAAACTGTGGGTAAATAATTTAATTTCAAGCATGTGATGTTCATTTAAACTCACCTGTGGCAAGTAACAGGTGCTGGCAATATAGAAATCAAAACTGAAGCCAGTTCGAGTGTATAAAAGTTGGCTCAACCTTTGTGTTGTGTGCCTGTGTGTGCTACACCAAGCATGGAGAAGAGAAAGAAGAGCCGAGAATTGTCTGAGGACTTAAGAAGCAAAATTGTGGAAAAATATCAACAATCTCAAGGTTACAAGTCAATCTCCAGAGATCTTAAAGTTCCTTTGTCCACTGTGAGCAATATAATCAAGAAGTTTATAACCCATGGAACTGTGGCAAATCTCCCTGGACGTGGACGGAAGAGAAAAAATTATGAAAGAATGCAACGCAGGATAGTTCGAATGGTGGATAAACAATCTCAGTCAACTTCCACACAAATTCAGGCTGTCCTGCGGACTCATTGTGCATCAGTGTCAGCTAGAACCATACGTCGTCATCTGAATGAGAAGAAGCGCTATGGCAGGAGACCGAGGAGAACCCCACTTCTGACACAGAGGCATAAAAAAGCCAGACTGCAGTTTGCAAAAATGTACCTGAGTAAGCCTCAATCCTTCTGGGAGAACGTTTTGTGGACAGATGAGACTAAGGTAGAGCTTTTTGGTATTCTACTGTTTACAGAAAATGGAAAGAGGCCTACAAAGAAAAGAACACAGTACCTACAGTCAAACATGATGTTTTGGGGTTGTTTTGCTGCCTCTGGCACTGGGTGCATTGACTGTGTGCAAGGAATCATGAAATCTGGAGTCTATCAAAAGATTTTGGCCCATAATGTAGGGCCTAGTGTCAGAAAGCTGGGTCTGCGTCAGAGGTCATGGGTGTTTCAGCAGGACAATGACCCGAAACATACCTCAAAAAGCACCCAGAAATGGTTGGAGACAAAGCGCTGGAGAATTCTGAAGTGGCCATCAATGAGTCCGGATCTAAATCCCATAGAATACCTATGGAGAGATCTCAAAATTGTTGCGAGAAGGCACCCTTCAAATCTGAGAGACCTGGAGCAGTTTTCAAAAGAAGAGTGGTCCAAAATTCCAGTTGGAAGGTGTAGGAAGCTTGTTGATGGTTATAGTAAGCGATTGGTTTCAGTTATTTTCTCCAAAGGGTGTGCAACCAAATATTAAGTTGAGGGTGTCAACAATTTTGTCCGACCTAATTTTGGAGTTTTGTGTAAAATTGTGTCAAATTTGCCTTTTTTCTTCTGCTTTTTTCTGCTGTTCCAATGCACTTAAAGGTAATAAACGTGTATACCAAAACATTTGTCATTGCAACACGTTTCTGGGAGAAATGGTGCATTATCTGGAAAAGTTCCAGGGGTGCCAATAATTTCGTCCATGACTGTACTTGACATACATGACTGGGTGACATACATTTCCATTCTTTATTCATTAGCCCTGTAGCTCCGGTGTAAAATGTGCGAATTTCATGTTTGTCTGAGATCACCGTTTAAAACACTGCTTGAGTGACTACTATGGAAGGCTGAAGATTTAATAGTTATAACAGAACCCATAGCCAAGACCATGAGAGACAAACCTTTTGTTCGTGCTGAATCTGTGAATCTCAGTTGATTTACCATTGTTATGGAATTTGCATCATTACCCAGTTGTGAAATTGTTTATCTGTCTATTAAGAACTAGGGACTAACTGTGATTTTTTTTGTACTTTAAACTTGGCCAGATCTTGGTCCTAGTCAGTTATTCGAGCCCTCAGGCTCGCCTTCGGTGTGAAGATTTTTCTTCGATGAGTGGGGTAAAAGGGGAAATCATGCACATTTTCTTTTTGGCCAAGCTCACCCTTTGAGACACTTCTATTAACGGTGACTGCTATGGAAGCCTGGGGATATATTCGTTAAAGAGAAATTACCGTCAAGACGGACAGAGTGACAGAAAGAAGAGTAAAGAAGGATACAGAGATTGACTCACTCTTGTTATAACACGTGGTCAGCACTCCTTTGTCAGCAGGGCTGGCGCCGATGTGCCATATCTCACCAGCATGATGCAGAAGCACATTCTTATTAATGATATTGTTCTCATCATCAAAGTCAATGATGTGGATCTGCAGGCAGAAGGAAGGCAAATAGAAATGAGAACAAAGTGAATGTAAATATATAAAGAGAGAGAGAGAGAGAGTGTGTGTGTGTGCGTGTGTGTGTGTGAGAGAGAGAGAGAGTTCACTCTGAGACAGATGCTTTAATATGACAGTAATTCAAAGCTTAAGCACAGAAGATATTTTGGATTTTCATCCTCTCACACACCCCGATACTTATCTATTCAGCCTTTTCATTTCAACTTTGCTGCTGTTAAATGCTTCTTTTGAATTTGTTAGATTTTAGAAATATTAGAAAAACCGTCAGACATTTGCACAGAGCATTTTTTACCCCCTTTTTAAATATTATTTATATATATATATATATATATATATATATATATATATATATATATATATATATATATTTATTTTTTTTTTTTATTTTTTATTTTTATTTTTTTAATAATTATCGTTTCGCTGAAAGTTCTACTTAGCTAAACCATTCTTCAACGTCATACCTGCAATCATTGCTCTATAGGATCATCTGAAACATAAATACTCATATGACTTCTGTGAGATCGATGATATAATATGAAACAATGGAACAGCTTTATTAAGGGTGTTTTATAAAAAGGTACCTAGAAATAACATAACACAAGCCATGCAGATATTAATACAGCATGCTGTAATGATTATGCTTAAGCTTATGTTTTAATAATGAGCAAAAACACACACTGTTACAAAATTGAACCTTTTACAGTGTCAGGGTGGCTGATATGTTCGTCATGTCATATCATGATACTTGAAGGCAGTTCTATGATACACAATTTGTATACATATAATGAGCATTGTATATACATTATACACACACATGCACTGTATGCACACAGTCTCACAATCCACTTTAATAGGAACATCTGTACACCTGCTCACAGACTAAACTGGAAAAAGAGGCGGTGATTCCCCCCTAATCTTTAACTGTCCGGTTTTGATGAGTATGGGCACATAATAGCTTCAGATTCCTGTTCTTGGCTGACAGGAGTGGAACGCAATGCGATCTTCTGCTATTGTAGCCCATCCACCTCAAGGTTTGATGTGTTGTGCATTCTGAGATGCTCTTCTGCTCACCACCATTGTAAAAAAGTGCGTAAAGCGTAATTTTGAATTATTTTTGAGACGTCCACTCTGGTCAGACCAATCTGGCCATTTCCCACTGTCCTCTCAGCATTTCCACCCACAGAACTGTCACTTACTCAATGTTTTTTGTTCATCGCACCTTTCTGTGTAAACGCTAGAGAAAATCCAAGGAGATCAGCAGTTTCTGATATACTCAAACCAGCCCATACTCAATCTGGCACCATTGCCTAAAGCTCTTGACCTGCATGATTCTATATATTGTGCTGCAGCCAGAGGTGGGCAGTAATGCACTACAGTTACTTTGTTACATTGACTCGAGTAACTTTTTGAAAAGAAAAAAAAAAGTACAATCCCAATTCCAAAAAGAAGTATGGAAAATGCAATTAAAAACAAAGAGGAGTGATTTGAAATGTACTTTGACTGGTATTTAAACAAAATACATATAAAGACAAGGTATTTGATGTTTTACCTAATCAACTGCGTTGTTTTTTGAAGATAAACTTTTATTGTGAAATTGATGCATGCAACACGTTTGAAAAAAGTTGGGACAGGGGCCATTTAGGACTAATAGTGATGTGAACTAAGAAGGTGATGTGAAACAGGTGAGGCAATCGTCTAATCATAGTATATAAGGAGCCTCCAAAAAAGGCCTTGTCCTTCAAGAGCAAGCATGGGACGAGGCTCACCAATCTGCCAACAGAATAATCCAACATTTTGAGAACAACATTCCCCAAAGACAAATCATTAGGATTTTGGGCATTTCGCCTTCTACAGTGCACAATATCATTAAATGATTCAAGGAATCTGAAGCACTTTAGAATGCGTGTGATCGCCGATCCCTCAAACGTTACCGTCTTAAAAACCGCCATGAGTCTGTAATGGATATCCTGACATGGGCTTGGGAATACTTTGGTAAATTTTTGTCAGTCAACACCATACGCCGCTGCATCCACTGATGCAAGTTAAGGCTTTACTATGCAAAGCAGAAGCCATACATCAACACTGACCAGAAGCACCACTGACTTCTCTGGGTTTGGTCTCATCTGAGATGAACAGTAGCACAGTGGAATTGTGTTTTGTGGTCCGACGAGTCGACATTTCAAATTGATTTTTGGACAAAACAGAGGTTGTGTTCTCTGGGCCAAAGAGTAAAAGGACCATCCGAGCTGTTATCAGCGTCAGGCCCAAAGGCCAGTGTCTGTCATGGTACGTAACTTGCACATCTGTGAAGGCAGCATTAGTGCAGAAAGATACGTACATATATCTTGGAGCAACTTATGCTGCCATCCAGAGCAGGACAACGCCAAACCACATTCTGCCCGGATTATAAGCACATGTATGCGTATGCAAAGAGTGTGAGTGCTAGCATGGCCGGCCTGCCTGCAGTCCTGACCCGTCTCCGATTGAGAATGTGTGGCATATTAAGGCAACGACGGCCCTGTACAGTTGCGCATCTAAAGAAATGCATAATGGATGTTACAAAACAGTAAACAATCGACTGACACAGCCATTCACAATCGACTGTCCCAACAAGTTAACTTGAGTAAGAGTACTTCGCTACGTTCAAAGAGTACTTCGCTATGTTCGGTTCCGTTCCTCAATTACTGTTAAATATTAATGTATATATGTAGTTTTAATCATTAGTTTAAATCATGTATGATAACGTCGCGAGTCTCACGATACGCTGCAGTGGTCTGAATAGGATGCAAAAACCGCTCACTTTTTTTAACGGCTCAGACCTGGCTGAAGAGAGGGAAGAAGCGAGCAAGGCAGGGCACACACACACACACACACACACACACACACACAAATAAACATAGTAACACACACATACACACAAACACTCTCTCTACACACACTTTATCTTCTGTTCTGTTCCATAGTTTATTCTTTTGTTCCCTGTTGTCTTGTTTAAGTGCAGATGCTGACAAGTTCGTGTTGTTAACATGTGAAAATAAAGATGGTCAACTGTTGGGAAAATGTTTGTTTTTGGGGGTTTGTGAGAGATTTTGTGTTGAAAATGACAGGTTCTGAGTATGTTATTGTACCCATCACAGGTCTGGGATATGCTCCTTCATCTCAAACCCAGGTTTTATAGCATATAAACAGAACAGACAGAGAGGTGTGACTTACAGTTCTCCATGTAATCTGAGATTCAGGATTTTCCCTTCGTTTTGATCAGATCCGAAGTAACTAGCACTTGAGTAGTCTTCTCATTGGATACTTTATTACTCTTACTCAAGAATGATTAACATTACTACTTTTACTGATATTGAGTACTTATTTTTATGAGTAGTTTTACTGATATTGAGTACAATTTTGGCTACTCTACCCACCTCTGGCTGCTGCCACATGATTGGCTGATTAGATAAGTGCATAAATGAGAAGGTATACAGGTGCTCCTATTAAAGTGGATGGTTCGTGTATACAGTTTAATAATTTATTGAATGTCGAAAAAAATGTCAAAAATAACCTGACAGAAATAATGCAATCAAATCATTCTAATAAATTATAACAATCCATTTTAAAAACATACATTGTACAGATTTATTTCAAAAGCTTATTGCTTGTGTTTTCACATAACATTTTAACATTCAATCATCTGCTTCTAATCAGATTTTGTGATTGTATTTTTTGCAATGTGTACACATTATAGCATAGTTTATTATTCAGAATTCAGAGCAGGAAGTAGTTTAATGAAGTAGTGCAATCACTGATTTAACCTTTCACCCTAGCTGGCATATAAAAACGATTCACAGCCAACAAATACATAGAAATCAAAAGTTATAACACCATGACCATTGCTTATCTATTTTTTCTGTGGTGATTCTATACATAGACTAAAGTCTGGTGAAATGGCCGAGCAGCAAACATGAGACAATCAAATAACACTGAAAACACTTTCGAGTAGAGAATATTATTCCTTTGAGAGAATACTAATTGGCTTTTCCTGTGTGTGTGTGTGTGTGTGTGTACTGTGCGTATATGAGAGCGCATCGGAGAGCATTTCTGCTGATCAGACGGCTGAAAGTCGGAAATAAAAACCATTAACCTTGGTTTGGATGGCATCAGGGAAAATTATTAGGCAAAGTTATAATTTTATGGAGGTGAGCAATACAAATAAATTCCAATGACTGGACAGGATAATTGGAGGCAAAAGAAGGTCTTATAATAGGGCCTGGCGATGAACAGTGCTCAGGTAGAAGGTCTGCGCATGATTTATAGAGTTTTATCCCTAAGATGCAGAGTGAGTCATCGCTCTTGGCCACTTGGGCCGCCTTCTCTACCATATTAATTATCTGAGGAGGAGGCAAAATGGGCTCAGGTGTAAAACGAGCCTCCACTTTGGCTACTCTCAGTAAGGGCTCTTTAGAGAAGCACATGGCAGAAACACGGCTTCGTGCAGAGCAGCAGGCTGAAGAAACAGGCAGGAAGAGGAGATTAACTATAATAGACTAATGACAGCCTTCAATATATAAAGCTCACAAAGACGTGAGTGGACATCACAGGAGGCAATAGTGTGCTGAGGCAGCATTACAGCCACTAATAGCACTGAAGCCTGTGTGATGAAACTGAAGGCTGAAAATTAACCTGGATTACAGAGGAGCTGCCTGAGGAACCTCCCGTACAAAGTGTACAAAGTCTTGGCCAAGACAATAAGCAAGTTGGGTGTGGCTCAGTCAGGTGTGAAAACACTTAAGTTATGCTTCAATTTCAGGCACAAAAGAAGTCTGAATGCACAGTGACGTGCATAACCAGCAACCAATCAGAAGTGAGAGCCTTATACTACAATAAGTGAGGGTTTAGGAGTGGTGTTTGTGGGGTTTTTTCTTCCAAAAAACTGTCAAATCGTTACCCCGTTGTGAAGTTGTTCGGCTAGAGAATTGTTCACTTTAATGAGTGATTTTACTTGTTCGTTTGGTTAATATGAAAGTAAGATTTGTTTATTTGTTCAGGATGAAAACTTTGGGGGGCGGGGATGGGCGCAGAGGCTTAGTGGTTAACACGTTTGCCTCGCACCTCCGAGGTTAGGGGCTTGAATGCACGTAGGGTTTGCATGTTCTCCCCGTGCTTGCGTGTTACAGGACACAAGGGAAAGGACACCCTGGATAGGGTGCCAACCCATCGCATGACTATTCACTCACTACAATTTAGATGCCCTACCTCTGGATGGAGCTCTCATCAACTGGAGGCTACATTCTGCCACTGAGGATGACCCCAAGCAATACAACCTGGAGATTGCTGAGGATGGAACTGCTTGAAGTACCATGGAAATGGTTTTGGACCTCAATTCCACATGAACATTCTCGCTGTTGAGTCTGGTTCATCTCAAGGTTTCTTCCTCATATCATCTTATGCAGTTGTTCTTTACCACCGTCGCCACCTTCTTGTTCATTAGGAATAAATTCACACACTTAACGTAAAGCCGCTTTGAGACAATGGCCGCTGTAAAAAGCGCTATACAAATAAAATTTTATTGAATTGCATTAGAGAGGCCAATCAGCCTACAGTCATGGCGAAATTATTGGCACCCCTAGAACTTTTCCAGAAAATGCACCATTTCTCCCAGAAAAGTGTTGCAATCACAAATGTTTTGGTATACATGTTTATTACCTTTAAGTGCATTAGAACAGCAGAAAAAAGCAGAAGAAAAAAGGCAAATTTGACATAATTTTACACAAAACTCAAAAATTAGGTCGGACAAAATTGTTGGTACCCTCAACTTAATATTTGGTTGCACACCCTTTGGAGAAAATAACTGAAACCAATCGCTTACTATAACCATCAACAAGCTTCCTACACCTCTCAGCTGGAATTTTGGACCACTCTTCTTTTGAAAACTGCTCCAGGTCTCTCAGATTTGAAGGGTGCTTCTCACAACAGCAATTTTGAGATCTCTCCATAGGTATTCTATGGGATTTAGATCCAGACTCATTGATGGCCACTTCAGAATTCTCCAGCGCTTTGTCTCCAACCATTTCTGGGTGCTTTTTGAGGTATGTTTCGGGTCATTGTCCTGCTGAAACACCCATGACCTCTGACGCAGACCCAGCTTTCTGACACTAGGCCCTATATTATGGGCCAAAATCTTTTGATAGTCTCCAGATTTCATGATTCCTTGCACACAGTCAATGCACCCAGTGCCAGAGGCAGCAAAACAACCCCAAAACATCCTTGAACCTCAACCATGTTTGACTGTAGGTACTGTGTTCTTTTCTTTGTAGGCCTCTTTCCATTTTCTGTAAACAGTAGAATACCAAAAAGCTCTACCTTAGTCTCATCTGTCCACAAAACGTTCTCCCAGAAGGATTGAGGCTTACTCAGGTACATTTTTGCAAACTGCAGTCTGGCTTTTTTATGCCTCTGTGTCAGAAGTGGGGTTCTCCTCGGTCTCCTGCCATAGCGCTTCTTCTCATTCAGATGACGACGTATGGTTCTAGCTGTCACTGATGCACAATGAGTCCGCAGGACAGCCTGAATTTGTGTGGAAATTGATTGAGGTTGTTTATCCACCATTCGAAATATCCTGCTTTGCATTCTTTCATCATTTTTTCTCTTCCGTCCATGTCCAGGGAGATTTGCCACAGTTCCATGGGTTATAAACTTCTTGATTATATTGCTCACAGTGGACAAAGGAACTTTAAGATCTCTGGAGATTGACTTGTAACCTTGAGATTGTTGATATTTTTCCATAATTTTGCTTCTTAAGTCCTCAGACAATTCTCGGCTTTTCTTTCTCTTCTCCATGCTTGGTGTGGTACACACAGGCACACAACACAAAGGCTGAGCCAACTTTTATACACTCGAACTGGCTTCAGTTTTGATTTCTATATTGCCAGCACCTGTTACTTGCCACAGGTGAGTTTAAATGAACATCACATGCTTGAAATTAAATTATTTACCCACAGTTTTAATAGGGTGCCAATGATTTTGTCCAGTCCATTTTGGGAGTTTTGTGTAAAATGATGTCAAATTTGCCTTTTTTCTTCTGCTTTTTGTGCTGTTCCAATGCACTTAAAGGTAATAAACATGTGTATACCAAAACATTTGTCATTGCAACACTTTTCTGGGAGAAATGGTGCATTTTCTGGAACAGTTCCAGGGGTGCCAATAATTTCGTCCATGACTGTATAGCGCATGTCTTTGGACTGGGGGAGGAAACCGGAGTACAAGGAAAAAGCCCCCGAGGCATAGGGAGAACATTGAAGTTCCGTACACGTGGCGGTGGTGGTGGGATTCGCACTCCCAACCCCGAAGGTGCCCAGCAAGCATGTTAAGCTGCCATTGTAGAACAGTTCATTTAAATGCAATAAACAAGCAACAGCAGGGGTCAGTCTGCACAACACATGCATTCAAAATCACTTTTCCCTCTGCTTTACTTTTATGGACTCATGCATGAAAGGATGTTCTCTCTCTCTCTCTCACACACACACACACACACACACACACCCTGAGGTCGGCATTTTTCGGCTTTTCCAAAAACTTTAGAGATGAATGCGTCCACAGGAGAGCTGTAATTGGCACTAGCAGGTAAATAAGATTGAGAGTGCTGCTCTCTGAACCCGAGGCTAGATATGATGGAATGGCTGGACGCAAGCTGAGGGATTTCGGGATCAGATCAGAGGCAGAATAAAGTAAAGGCACAATTTATAAGACCTTTTACATTCTACTGGTTCCTCAATCCAGCAAACACTGGAGTACTGAGGAATTCATTCATTTCAATTCTGGCATAGAAAAAATCTTTCGGAAATGTATAATATTTAAAAAAAAATTTTTAATGTAGAATAATTTGGTAAGCATCATTTATGAAAAGGCTTTTATTTATGGTACCGAGTTCTCCATTGAAACACTACGCATGTATAAAGAATCACATGTACACTCTTTTATTTCACGTCTCATCCATTAGATAGATTCAATTCCATATCCACATCCACATTATTATTAAAATCTAATGCTCACACTCGCTTCTGTAGGTTTCCATTTGTTCACTGGAAAGATGTTAAATACGAGCAGCAAACTTGTGAGTTTCACAGGAAAACCTTTTACATTAATCAGCCAAATTTCCAACTAGGTGTAAATTACAGTGCTTTGTTAATGCGAGAAAATTAACAAAAAAAGGATTCTGAACATTATTTCCCTGGATAAAAACTTAGGGCTTTAATTATGTTTGGGGGGAAAAAATAGCCATTGAGGAATAAATTCACTTCAAATAGATCAACTGTGAAGTTAATTTCAAAAGCATGATTTGTATTTATATTTATTCATTTAAAAATATATATACACAATTCAGTTACTCACCTGATTATCAAATTTGAACGACTGCGTGCCCACTAGAAATCGTATGGCGTCGGTTTCAGCTGTCTGAGCGGTCAAAGCACGGCACTAAACCGACGATGAGAGAAAATGAGTAAAGCAATTAGTAGATATATAGAAAATGGGAGCAGAGATGGCTTTGCGGTTAAGGCTCTGGGTTACTGATCAGAAGGTCGGGGGGTTCAAGCCCCAGCACTGCCAAGCTGCCACTGTTGGGCCCCTGAGCAAGGCCCTTAATTAACCCTCTCTGCTTCAGGGGGCACTGTATCACAGCTAACCCTGCGCCCTGACAAGCTGGTATATGCGAAGAAAACTATTTCACTGTGCTCTACTGTACGGTTGTTTTTATTAATGCAACATAAATCAATTTACAAACAGATGAGAAGTTCCACGTAGCAGTAAATAATGATGACACTAATTATAAGCCGATTATTCCTAATGGACTCAAGTATCCAAATCTCCAGATATGAAACAGCATAAAACTTCTCATAACTTCACATTAAAGTGAGAATTTCATTTGATCTCCAACTCTAACTCGCATGCTGTCAACGGTGTTTTCTTGTCTGAAATATAATGCGAACCATTTCCACTAAAAACAAATGCTCCTTCACAACATTCATTAGCTGAACAATCCCATTAGGTGTTGCTTTTCTAAATGAATGACACTGACAGGGAAATTAAGAGCAAATGCCATTTCACTGGATCATTAAACAGACACTATCATAGAGAGATCGTGTATAAACCCTTATGTAATAGTGTGCATGAAAGTCTCAAAAGCAGATATACAACATACGAGTCAAAATACACGTTGCAACGCTGTACCTGGAACTCAAGGCCATAAATAACCGGTGCGTCATCCTCCATGTTCCCAAGACTCTTAATCTACAACAATACGGCGCTACAGTTTGTTTACACCGAACTGCTTACAATACACAAATCCGTATAATATTTAATATAGCCCAATTTAAAGCTGCTTTCCCTATCAAGCCTGCCTTCCTACCGATTTCCGCGTTGTGAAAATCGACTACGTAAACAGCGCAGGAATAATGTGCGTATTGCCCGGCACACTGGAACTAATGTTTTCACGTTGCGCGACGTAATTCTTTCTAGAATACTGACGGACTTTCCGGATGACTTTTGATCCTTATCGGATGCCGTAAAACCGGTCATCCCGGTGACTTGGCGCATGCGTATGTGTACTCCAGTCGTTTGTGTGCCTTGTTGACATGCGCGTGACAGTGAAGCGCATGCGCAGTGCGAGTAGGTTCGGTTGGTGACAGCTAGACGCCAGGGTAAGGTTTTGTGTCGGTAACGTTATATTTAAAGCTTGGAAAACGTTTCAAAGTGTAATCTGTGGAATAGCGTACGTGACTTAAGCACTGTGTCTAAAGGTTTATTTCTAGAGGAAGGAAATTTCGCTTTAAAAGGATAAGGTTCGCCAATACTAAGCTAGCCGGCTATCTAGGACTGAAATACAAATGGAGCCTTTCTAATCTCCTTAGGAAAGTGCACAGTGTAAGGTATGACGTAATGTTTGTTTGCAGCTTACGTAGTGAACTGTGTGTTTAATAAAGAGTTATTTGGGATGCAGCCCCGCTAGATAACTGTCTGTCTGTCTGTCAGTCAGCCAGTCAGTCAATAAATCAATCAGTCAGTCAGTCAGTTAGATAGCTAGTTAGCTAGCCAGTCAGTCAGTTAGTTAACTGATTAATCAGTTCGTATGTTGGTTGGTTAGTCAAGTTAGTTAACTAGTTAATAACTCTGCTAGTTAGTCAGTTAGCCAAGCAGTTAGGTGGTTAGGTAACTGGTTAACCAGTTCGTATGTTAGTCGGTTAGTCAGTCAGTTAACTAGTTTGTTACTAAGTTAGTTAGTTAGGCAGTCAGTCATGTAGTTGGTTAACTGGTTAATCAAATTATCTGTTAGTC
Organism: Ameiurus melas; assembly: GCA_012411365.1. Classification (NCBI taxonomy): domain Eukaryota; kingdom Metazoa; phylum Chordata; class Actinopteri; order Siluriformes; family Ictaluridae; genus Ameiurus; species Ameiurus melas. The sequence continues at coordinate 22,786,748 of CM022761.1, forward strand.
AGTTAGGTAGTTCGTTAACTGGTTGGTTGGTTAGTTAGTTAGTCAGGTGGTTGGTAAATTGGTTAATCAAGTTATTGGTTAGTCGATTGGGTAGTTAGTTAACTGGTTGGTTAACTGGCTAATCAAATTGCTTGTTAATCGGTTAGGTAGTTAGTTGACTGGTTGGTTAGTTAGTTAGCCAGTCAGTCAGGTGGTTAGTTAACTGGTTAATCAGTCAGTCTGTTAGTTGGTTAGTCAGTCACTCAGTCAGGTGGTTGGTTAACTGGTAAACCAGTTTCTGTTAATTAGTTAGTCAGTTACTGAACTGTTTAGTTAGGTACTTAGTTAGTTAAAATTACTTTTACGTTTTTGTTAGTTCAACAAGAGCTTGGCTAGCTTACCTAATTCAAGATATATATTAACCGAAAAATGTATATATTTCCAGGGTAATGGTGTTGTATAATCATTCCAATGCTGCTCGATTCAAGTTTTAATTGTCATAATCCACAAGCTTTCCTTGTACAATGAAATTATTACATACGCTGCTGTAGTAACCTCTCCGACTGTAGAAAATAAAGCATAAATAATGACATAAAAATATTTTAAGACAATTGAGCAAGGTTTTGATTGGCACTGTCCAGGATGTACCCCGCCTTGTGCCCGATGCTCCCTGGGATAGGCTCCAGGTTCCCCGTGACCCTGAAAAGTATAAGCGCTATAGAAGATGGATGGAGCAAGGTTTTGTCGAAATAGACAGGCTGAAAATACAACTAATGCTTCTGTATGACTCGTGTTATGAAAGAGTAAAGTGTAGTAATATTATACTGCTGTCTTTTCAAACATCTGGAACACTGATCATATTTTCTTGTGTTCGAATGGCAGGCGAGAGCCATGGAAACTGGTGAGGATGCAGCTCAAAGGCCTTCGAGTCTAGATCTAGCTGGACTAGAGACGGACGTACCGGCAGTCCGTGCCCCTTCAGACGCCGCCGCTATGAGCAGCCAGTCCAACGCTACAGACGCCCTCTTCCAAGAGGAGAGCATTGACCTGGACGTGGAAGCATTCATCTCCCCTCAGGATGACAGCGCTGCTTCCGGGAGCATCACGGATAAGCTGAACGATCAGATGATGGAGAGCGTCATGATCTCTGATTCCCCCAACAGTGAAGAGGACGATGTCCCTATTGACACTCTGTTGGAGCAAACAGATGACAAGGTGTCCCTTGACTCCAAGCAGCTCGAAACAGAAGAAGACAAAGAGAATGAAGCCAAAGAGGAGAAGGAGGAGGCCGGACCTGAGCAAGTCACACTCGATGATACTGTCGAATCTGAAACGTCTCCGGCTTTATTTGAAAAAGAGAAAACGAAGTACAGCGATATGGACGGCACAAAGGAGGGTGGTACAGGCAAGCTGTCTGCTCCAAGCACCCCTATAGCTGAGGAAACAGAGCTTGAAGTAGCCAAACATGGGATTAAGGACGAGCTCATTCCAGTGTGCACTATTTTCAGTCAAGGCGTGCAGAACAAAGCACAGTCCCTGGTGCCTGATGAGTTTCAGCCGACTTTGGTCAAATCCCCGAGCTTTACGACTAGCCATAATGAAACTCCCAATAAACTAGCGCCTCTGGTGTCTCAACCCAGTCCTAGCCTCAGTAAATTCTTCACTGATAACGGCGCTGTTAACCCCGCCTCAGACTTCTTTGACTCCTTCACGACGTCCTCATCTTTCATTTCAGTTTGCAACCCAAACGCTGAGTCGCCGAAGTTCCCAGCCCCTCCCGAGCGGCAGCTTTCCTCAGGCTCAAGCAGCCTTCTTCAAGACAGCGGCACCACCAGTGCTTTCTTCAGTCCCGCTCCTCCCGAGAGCACGCCGAGGCCCGTGACAGGCCCTGCAGAACCTGTAGTGGCCATTACTAAGCTTCAAGCGGTATTCTCAGGCAGCGACGATACATTTGCGAGTGCTCTGAGTATGAGCGAGGTGGACAGACGGTATGACGCTTGGCTTCCGTCTGAGGAGACCAGGAGAGTGCTGATCTCTGTGGCCACTCAGCAGATCAACCCGGTGCACGTGGATCGGGAGAGGCTGTCCATGCCTGGACTGAAGTTTGACAATTTGCAGGTTAGTGTCTTTTGTGTTTGGTTGATGGGGAGGGGGTCGTGGGGACGGACGGACAATAATATTACATAATGCCAGTAAATTAGTTCATATTGACCTCAAGCTGGCCAGTACAACAATGATTAAGAGGGAAGAATGTATCTGTAACGCACATTTAATTTTATAAGTGAGGAATAAAACACTTTGGGATGTCCTGTCTTAGGAAAATAATCAAAGGCAGGTTGGTGTGATGCAACCCAATGCACTATGCATATCACAGTGTGTTATTCCTTTTACACCACAGTCATTTGCGAACAGTTATGACTTGGCATCATTTTTATCTGTTTACAGTTACGTTTACAGTTACATTTACTATGCGCGAAACATTCCGTTTTACGATCTAGCAACTGTAAACAGTCATTCTCTCTCTGTCTCTTGAAGTTAGCAAGACAAAAGGTAATGCAGCTTGTTACTGAGAAACCATCCTGTGCGATGTCCTTTATCCACAAGACTTCTTAATCTTAATACCGGGTGTCCCAAAAGTCTCCATACGCAGGGGACTATGTTTGCAAGCACCACGTCGGTCGACGCCCATTTCTCGGTCCGCAACACCTCCGGCCTATTTGAATTTGTTAAAAAGTTTTGCAACAGTATTGTGTGAGATGTTGCCTTGTTTCCTGTTAATGTCCATCGCAACCCTGCGACAGCTTCCTGATCCGGCCATGAGAAATATTTCAATACGTTCTACTTCTGTCGAAGGCATTCTGGATATATATAAAAATTTTATTTACAATTTTTTTTTTTATTGGAAGACATTTTGCTAAAAAAGTGTTAATTTCCCGTATGTGTGGAGACTTTTGGGGACACCCTATAGAATGGAACTCCAGAAGCTCTAACACTGGAGACTCCTTCCAAAATTGTTAAGCAAACGTCTCCTTTATGGCAGCTTCACCATGCCAAAAATTACACACATTTTTCATTGTTAAAGTTTTTTAATTTGCTTATTAAATGTTTTAATTACTGGAAGCATCTGCCATACATGAGGTCCTTGTGAATATGAATTGTTGCATTATATTGCGTTCATATAAACGTGTGATTTGCAGCAGGAATTACTGTCAGAGCTGCTGTTATAGAAAATCGGTCAATGCCTTCTGACCAATCAGATTAGAGAATTTGCTGTGAAGCACAATAATAACCTTGTGTAATGGATTTTTATGAATTCAATCATAGTTTAACCCATTTAATCCCAGTTAATCCCTTCCAGCACAAAATCTTTTAACATTCCCTAAGTCATGAAAGGGTTCATAGATACTTTTGGATGCATGACTGTTGATTTAATGTGGATCCTTTGATTTGATTTAAATCAGCATCAGAACTAGGAAGTGTGAGAAAAAGCAGAGGGTTTAAAACTCGCACCCCGTATGTTGCAGGGCGATGCAGTGAAGGACCTGATGGTGCGTTTCCTTGGAGACCAGGCAGCGACGAAGAGGCAAGTTCTCACCGCTAACTCAGTGGAGCAGAATGTCTTGGGTCTCAAGCAGTTGATCGTGAGTCATCCTTCCTGTCCCTTTCTGTCCTTCCAGTTGCTGTTTTGGAAAGGTTATAGCAAGCGGCACATCATTGCCGTAAATATTCAGCATGATCACGTTAAAGGTGAAAGGGAAATTTGGCTTGTCGTTCTTAAAATTACAGGCAATGATCTTGCCAAGCTTGTAGGGCTACAGGATTAACCATATTTTAACCGCGATCACGATTAATTAAGCATAATCGTCTGCGATATTGATGTTAGCAAGCAGAAAATATAGTAGGTTGCAAATTGTTCATTCTTTTTGGCCGAGTCTACGGATGATAAACCAAATCACAAGTCACATTCACAAGTTATTTTTTGCCTTGACTGACCTATCGCACTCTCTTTGGTAGTTCTCCACTGGCCAATCAGTGTTACATTTTCAAGCACGCTTTGAAATACAGTGTCACAGAAGTTCACAGCTTCACCCACACAGGACAGCAGCGGCAGATAACCATGTTCAAGCACACAATCATTCGGCTTGACAGAACAAACAAAATGGCAGAGCAACAAGAGGAAGGTGATGGGTATTAGGAACATTACTTCCTAAAAATGCATCATTATTTGTTTTGTTTTTTTTCTGCCATAAACGACTTGTCAAGTAGAAAAGCGGATCCGTACCTGACCTGGACTATTCGTTATATTGGCAGCTAGTTTGAAATGAAGAGCAAATGACTTACTGTATTTCTTTTCTGTTTATGACCTGGTTTCTTGAGTTAAATAAAGCTAAAGTGGGGGAAAAAAGTTCTTAACTGACACAATCATGTCTCATGTTGGCGGTTTGGGATGAACTGGAACACTGACTGCACCATCAGTCCCTGATCTTACTAATGCTCTTGTGTCTGAATGAACAACTACCCCACATCCACAGTCCAAAAGCTAGTGGAAAGCCTTCCCAGAAGAGTGGCAGTTATTATAAAAGTTTATTAAAACTAAATCTGGAATGGGATGTTCCGCAAGCACATAATGCTATTATGGTCAGGTGTCCACAAACATTTGGCATCTAGCGTAATGTACCTCAGATCCAGATTTTTTTTCGATAGTAAAAGACAGTACACTGGTTAATATGTTAAGTAATAAATACTAAGCCCAACCAGGACAATTATTTGTAAGGTCTAATGGAAATAAACTGTAAAAGCCATATTACATTACATTCAAACCGGTAATGAAGCAAAGCAACAAACCAGCTAGACAAGGGTCTAGAAACAGAAAGCCATTTGAGATTCGACCTACTGTTTGGTCTGATGATCACTATTACCGTAGAAATAACCATGAATACGATTAGCGTCGTAAACCTACACCCCGTTTCAGTGAAAATGCTTTTCCGAAAAATGCTTGAATTTGTTCCAGCTTTTTCCAAAAATTTATTGATTGATTGAATTTTGAAATTGCAATTGCACAATTGTTTTGTATAGTCTTTCGCAGTGATGTTTGCCGGTAAATGAGACCGATTATCTGTACCGTAATTTCCGGACTATGAGCCGCTACTTTTTTCACATGCTTCGAACACTGCGGCTTAAACAATGATGCGGTTGATTTATGGATTTTTACGGGCTAACGAGTTTCATGCCGCCAAAACATTTAGCCTCGTCACATCGGACCAATTAAATTAGCCGACAGGTCACAGTGGACCAATGAAACTGTTCGTATTAAATCTAACGCGCTCACTCTACATTCTTCAGATCAGTCGTTTTGCACTTCATGCACACCCCCTCATCAGGGAAAATACACGAAGAAATGCATATTGGTTGACGTCATGTCTCCGCCCCGTCTTGTCATGTGTTGTCGAGTCACGTGTGTTTTGGTATTGCTCGCAGCTGTTAGCAGTTTGGCTGGTGTGTATATATATCGTGAGCCATGACACACACAACACGGGTAATTAGATATAGAGTTAGAATTAGATAGCGAATATAATTAGAGTCTTTGTTCATGCCATGTGTCTTAGTTCTTGTTCATGTCTGAGTTCATGTCAAGGCTAGTTAGCTTATAGCATAGCTTATAGCTTAGCCTGTAGCCTAGTAGCTTATAGCATAGCTTATAGCCTAGTAGCTTGTAGCATAGCTTATAGCCTAGTAGCGGATAGTATAGCTTAGAGTTATATAGACTTAGTTTAGAATATAGCTGTAGAAGTGGTTTATAGAGTATAGATATAGAGTCTTTGTTTCATGTCATAGTTGATGTTTAGGTTAGTTGGTTTAGTTAGCTTAGTTCATTGAGTTGGTCGTGTTTTGTTTCTTGTATTTCGGGTCTGCTCTCCTCTGTTTCGACTGCCATTCGAACCATCATTGTTGGTACTTTTGACTGGAAATAGCTGCCGGGGAACGTGGCCAAGATGGCGCTGAGTGGACTTTACTATAAGGACTTTGGTAATGCATTGTAGGGTCTGGAATAACAGTTTCAATTCTCTTCAACTATACCCCAAATGTTGTGCTTTTCATCTTGAACTTTAGTTTTGTGGATTGTAAACACACAAGACAGGATGATATTTTTTCTTTCGTTTTTGTCTGTAATACGCCAGACCAGAGGCTCACTTGGTAGAGTATTAAAGCTCTTGCGGCCCAAAACGGTTTAGAGCTAATCTGGCTGTTGCGTCACCGTAATCAACATTGCTATCTAAAGTATGCAGGCTTACACTATGAGGCTTCAGAAAGACCTTGCAGTCAGTAGGTCTTTATAAAACTCGCTGTGTATACAATAATAACCTAAACCAGTCAGACTCTGATAATGATTTCCTTTTAATGAGATTTTTAATTAATATTTTTAAGTTAAAAACGATTGCCCAATGCCACACCATCCTGCAGTACCACCCTAGACCACTAGGGGCCACAAGGTGAAAACAAGAGAAATACGTTCTGTAGTCCTGTGAACCAAACACATTTTGCGCGTATATGATGCCTGAAGAAATGTGGTTTTTCGTTATACTTGTGTGAGTGTGAGAGAAAGAGAGAACTGTCGGTTGTATTCCCATTTGTAGCCTAAGGGGTTTATCTCACTGCATCACTGAGCTGCTTTCAAGCAAAACTGTCAGACACACACAAGCAGGTCAGAAATGTTCAGCCTTCCCTGCTGTGCCCATGCCCTTGAACAACAGACAAACATAGACAAAATACTGCGTAAGTCCAGTGTGTGTGTGTGAGAAGGATTCAGGGTTAGAGAGTTAGTAGAGAGCTGCTTCTGCTGATGTGCTGCTCCTTCCTGCATCCCCAGTGGGGCAGTTTGAGTTAATCCCAGCTATCCCCCGTTTTATAAGCTCAGCTCAAAACGTTGCAAGTGGGAGACTTATTTTGCTATTTGCTTTGCTCAGGACATTGCAGTGCACAGTCGTTTACTTCATCACACTGAAACTGTTAGTACTGAGAAATATCTGTTTACCAAGAGCTTGGTTTAAACTCTGCAATGCAACACAATTGCGAATAATAATGAATTACAATTAAACTGGGTAATGGCTCCCACCTGCTTTTAGGTGTGCTCCAAGTCAGCACATAGGCTTTCTTAGTCTGTGAATCAGAACAGTTGGTTTTTGCTGTTTTTACTCCTGGGACATAAATTACACAATACAGTACAGTCACTTCAAACAGGGCTAACTTTGCTATTGTAGATGATTTTGCACATCCATCTTATCCTATACAGGGTCACTGGGGGCGAGTGCAGGTGGAACCTGTCTTATTTATACCCCTCTCATATCTAGTGTCTTTGTTATCAAGGTATGTCGTGTGATCATGCCAAGAGCTAAAGAGTTATGTAAGGCCTTCAGAAAAAAGGTTGTGGATGCTTATGAATCTGGCAAGGGATTTAAAAAGATCTCCAAATTATTTGAAATGCATCATTCCACTGTAAGGAAAATCATCTACAGAGTGGCGTAGATTTCAAACGACTGCTAATTTATCCAGGACTGGCCGTCCCAGCAAATTCAACCCAAGAGCAGACCGTCTGATGCAAAAAGAAGTCTCCAAGAATCCCAAAATTTCATCAGAGGATACGCTAGTAAGTCTCGCAACTGATGGTATCAAAGTGCATGCTTCTACAATCAGACACAGCTCGCACAAATGTGACGTGCACTAGCAAATCCACAGAGGAATGGCTCAAAAAGAACAAATGGAGGGTTTGTAATGGCCTAGTCACAGCCAGATTGAAATGCTGGGACATTTGAAACAGGCAGCACATGCAAGAAAACCCTTGAAAATCTTGCAACTGAGAGAATATGGCTAGTGCTTGTGTTCAAGTATATCAACTTGTATTAACAGGCACAGTTTCAGAGATGATCAAATGTTTGCTTGTACAAATGTGTCAAATAAGCCAACAATTTCCATAGGGTGTACTTATTTTTTCACATGACCGTGGGTGTATGTGTATATTGTTTGTTGTTGTTGCTTATTTTACCTGAAAGTAAGTTATTAAACTGCAATGTGAAGCAGATTGACTATGACTGAGAAACATGAAAAGGCTTAACTATTCATTTTACTTGCATCTATTTTACAGATTGGATAATGGTATGAATGAGCAAGTGTACCCGTGTTTCTATTAAACTGGCCAGTGAGTTTATGTCTGTTCAAGTTAGGCGTTTGGTTTTTGTTTTTTAATAGACAGTCACTCATTGGGAATTTGTGTTGGTTCATAATTGATAGTTGGAAACAGAAACTGATATAAGCTGCTCTGATATCTGATCAAGAAGTTATGAACAATGAGTTTACCAACGTCTGTATTCTGACCATCGGGAACAGCCTTAAAGAAAAGTGACTGGGTTATAGCTAACCTAATGCTTCATGAGGAAACGCTCCGATTAATTCTCTCTCTCTCTCTCTCTCTCTCTCTTTCGATTACTCTTTCCGCCTCTCTAACTGTGCCGCCTCCTACACTCCTCAGCACCAGTGACGCACTTATATAAGCACACAACGTATATATAAATAGATTATAATTTTTTTTTACTTGCAAAGCAGTTTTTGCTAGGAGCTGATGTGTGAATCCAGATGACAGTTCCACATGTCTGGTTGCTCATGTTTGTTCTGGTGCTTGTGGAGAATGTGGATTCTCTTCCCAGAGGCACAACAGAACAGACCAGACTGACTGCAGCAGAGCTTCCATGGGTGACTCATGCTGCAGTGTGTGTGTGTGTGTGTTAGGCCTGCGATAGGGCTCCTGTAATTGTCACTATTGTGTCTCAGCATGGTGCTGGAGAGAAGCAAGCAAGAAGGAATGTGAAGAGGACTGGTTTGATCACGAATAAACCAGTATTGTTAATGAGAAATGGAATTTCCAAAACCGTGTCTCGCCTTCGGTTTCTTTAAAATGAGTCTACTCTCACTGCAATATAATGCTGTAATGGCATAAACGAGGGGAATTCAACTAAAATTTGTGAAGGTCCCGTTACATAAAATTCCCTGCTTACAAAAGTAGAGATAAACAGCTAGCACAACTTAATGGCAACAAGCACTTTTAATGCTTAATCATTAACGTTTATTGTATTGCTGTAAATAAGAGAAGTCAAAGTCGTCATGATTTGTTCCATTTTTGATTGGTGCCACAGATTCAACAGACAGGATATTTGCTTTGAATTTGACACCGGGGGGGAAATAAATAAATATATATATATATATATAAAATCCATCCTCATGAGACCCAGGAATATATATATTTTTTATTATTTATTTTTCTGATATAAATTAAGTGTTGGAGTGGTAGTAAGTAACCATATTGTTTCTGTTTAAAAATGCCTTGGCTGACAATTCGGGGTGTGCAACTGCATTGTCATGGTACAAGGTCCAGTTCTGGGTGCACCATTCAGACGTTTTTTCCCCGAAAATTGCACGTAGATGCCTAAGCGCTTCAATGTAAAATCATTTAGGTGAGAGCATGCCACATTCGAATTCCTTCCTTGTATTATCATGTTCGGGTCCCACCTTGTATTATGATGTAAAGAGTAAACACTTATATGGTTTAATAAGTGAAAGCTTAGAATTTCTTTCCGTTTATGTATTAATCTGGGTGGTACAGTGGTGGTGTTGGCGCCTCACATCTCTAAAGTCCCCAGCTCAATCCTGAGCTCAGGTTACTGTCTGTGTTACCGTTATACTCATATTTTTCCACAAGGATTTCCTCTGGGAAAGGATTTCTCGGGTTGCCTCCACCTTTCCAAAAAGATGTCATTAGGTGGATTAGCTAAGTGTGAATGTGTGTGCATGGGCCATCTCTTTCTGAGTTTATTCCAGCCTCACACATCGCAACCCTAACCAGGATAATCAGTTACTGATTTTCTTCCTCTAACATTTCATCTCTCCTTCCTTCCTTCCTTCCTTCTCTCTGTCCATCTTTCAATCCATCCATCCTTTGTTTATTCCTCTGTTGCATCCGTCCTTTCTTCCTCCCATCGGTCCTTCTTTCTTCCATCCATCGTTTCTTCCTTCCCTCCATCCTTCTTCCATTGTTCCCTCTGTCCCTCTTTCTTCCGTCCATCCTTCCTTTCTTCATTTCTTCCTCCCATTGGTCCTTCTTTCCTAGTAGGAGTAGTACCAACTAGGGCTGCAACTAACGATTAATTTCATAATCGATTGGTTGGCCGATTATTTTTTCGATTAATCGGATGGGGCAGGGGAAACTTTCAGTGCACTTTTTTTTGTTTGTTTCTGTATTTAAAATAATATCCACAAATATAAGTGTTACACATATAAACTTCAGACTAAAACATTACACGACTGTTTGTCCAAAACAGAAAAGAACCCAATACACGCACGCCAGAATATTTATTATTAATTTAGGACTTAATTTAATTCTGTGCTTTTTGTGCATCCATAAAAAATAACGCATAAATAATAAATCCTTATATACAATATAAACAGTGAGGGAAAGAAGTATTTGATCCCCTGCTGATTTTGTACGTTTGCCCACTGACAGAGAAATGATCAGTCTATAATTTTAATGGTAGATTTATTTGAACAGTGAGAGACAGAATAACAACAAAAAAATCCAGAAAAACGCATGTCAAACATGTTATAAAATTGATTTGCATTTTAATGAGGGAAATATTTATTTGACCCCTCTGCAAAACATGACTTAGTACTTGGTGGCAAAACCTTTGTTGGCAATCACAGAGGTCAGACGTTTCTTGTAGTCCCACTCCTCTTTGCAGATCTTCATTAAGGTTTCGAGGCTGACCTTTGGCAACTCGAACCTTCAGCTCCCTCCACAGGTTTTCTATGGGATTAAGGTCTGGAGACTGGCTAGGCCATTCCAGGACCTTAATGTTCTTCTTTTTGAGCCACTCCTTTGTTGCCTTGGCCGTGTGTTTTTGGGTCATTGTCATGCTGGAATACCCATCCACGACCCATTTTCAATGCCCTGGCCGAGGGAAGGAGGTTCTCACCCAAGATTTGATGGTACATGGCCCCGTCCATCGTCCCTTTGATGCGGTGAATTGTCCTGTCCCCTTAGCAGAAAAACACTCCCAAGGCATAATGTTTCCACCTCCATGTTTGATGGTGGGGATGGTGTTCTTGGGGTCATAGGCAGCATTCCTCCTCCAAACATGGCGAGTTGAGTTGATGCTAACTTTCACCCAGTTGTTCTCTGAATCATTCAGATGTTCATTGGCAAACTTCAGACAGGCATGTATATGTGCTTTCTTGAGCAGGGGGACCTTGCGGGCGCTACAGGATTTCAGTCCTTCACGGTGTAGTGTGCTACCAGTTGTTTTCTTGGTGACTATGGTCCCAGCTGCCTTGAGATCATTGACAAGATCCTCCCGTGTACTTCTGGGCTGATTCCTCACTGTTCTCCTGATCATTGCAACTCCACGAGGTGAAATCTTGCATGGAGCCCCAGGCCGAGGGAGATTAACAGTTCTTTTGTGTTTCTCCCATTTGCGAATAATTGCACCAACTGGTGTCACCTTCTCACCAAGCTGCTTGGCAATGGTCTTGTAGCCCATTCCAGACTTGTGTAGGTCTACAATCTTGTCCCTGACATCGTTGAAGAGCTCTTTGGTCTTGGCCATGGTGGCGAGTTTGGAATCTGATTGATTGATTGCTTCTGTGGACAGGTGTCTTTTATACAGGTAACAAGCTGAGATTTAAGAGCACTCCCTTTAAGAGTGTGCTCCTAATCTCAGCTCGTTACCTGTATAAAAGACACCTGGGAGCAAGAAATCTTTCTGATTGAGAGGGGGTCAAATACATATTTCCCTCATTAAAATGCAAATCAATTTATAGCATTTTTGACATGCGTTTTTCTGGATTTTCTTGTTGTTATTCTGTCTCTCAAATAAACCTACCATTAAAACCTACCATTAAAATTATAGACTGATCATTTCTTTGTCAGTGGGCAAACAGTTTACACCAGTTTCCCCTGCCCCTAACACAGTGGAGCATTTTGGATATAAATATAAGCTTGTGCTCGTGCAGCACTGTTTGGTCTCCGCGGTGTTTAATATAAAAATGCACCCCAGCATTAGAGGACTTTCTTCCTCAGTCACGTGACGATTTCGCTTCCGTCTGATGGAGACTGAGGTCATGTTGGGAATGAAAGGTAACGCTGACAGAAAGTAAACTGAAGAAAGTCATTGAAGCGGCTTATAGTTCCGGTTAGTAAAAGAAACTTGCTAGTGATATATTTGACATGATATTACCTTTCTAAAATCCACACACTAGACAGTAGGGTACACAGTGCATGGTGTACAGTACTTCACTTGAGACACAACTTTAGTATTTACTCTCCGAACAGTGTTTTCGGAAGAAA